>VZSE01006618.1:1462507-1633492 GCA_013398275.1 Promerops cafer
ATATATATAATACAATGAAATGTAAAAAAAGAAAAGGATGAGCAAAGAAGCAATGAGCAGTGAAAAAAGAAGGATGAAAATGAAACAGTTCTGGGCAAACGAGATTGGAATAGAGAACATAGCTCTTTTGAGCATATTCAGCACTGGCTTCAATCTTCTGTACAACATTTAGCTCCACAGAGTTGTATACAGCCCTAAATAGAAACATACCAAGAAAAGCAATATTTCTCTTCTTGGCAAAAAAGTGCTTTAACAAGGCAAATTAGAGTCCCACCAAGGGTTGAGCAGCTAATGCCTACAGGAAACAAAAAAGCTTGGCTGAAAATGCACAGAAAGAAAAAAAAAAAATACCTGTTTATATTTTCACAAAGAACTTTAATCAACTTTTTAATTAAAAGACAAGGGAAGAAGTCTGCAATATGTTCACCAAGGTCTGACAAAATTAATTCAATTACTACACTATGATATATAAATTTTTAATTGCTACTAGAAAGAGAAAGATGAGGCAGTCTACAGAAACTAGACACCTATCTACATGAACATGCAGAAAGGAGTAGACCACTTAGCCAGAACGCTTTCTGAATTGCTAGAAATGAATGTTTTTTAAACTGCCATATGCAGAACATACATATCATTATCCAAATCATGAACATTTACAGCATTATTTCTTTCCCTGCCTTCTTTCAGTTTTTATTTTTTCTTTAGTATTTTGCCAGACTCTGCAACTTACCATTGCAGATGTATATTTAATTTACACTGCAAAGAGTTTAATAAACACAGAACCTGCCAGATGAACACAGGAATTTTTTTCAGACACTCAAGTACTCACACTGTTTTAATTCATACATGATGACTGTCATGTCTTGGCATCTTTTCCTCTGTTCTCTGGGCTGGTTATATGCTACAAAGGCATGGTAAACAATGGAAGCAGTGCTGGTAGCTGAAACTGGTTGCAAGAGCTGCTGAAGGAAGGACACACTCATCAGCACAGTCTGGACCTCACTGCTTTGAGTTGATGGCAACAGCCTGTGGGAGACAAGGCCAAGAGAATGAAATTATGGTAATTTTTCATAGCAAGCCTTGTACAAGGGGCAGAACAGCTAGGTTTCCCTCTCTCCTAAGCCTAATACCTAACATTTTGACTCTTTTGATTGGGAGTATGCTCTGCCTCTTCTCTGAGAGATGTTCTCATCCGCTTTACCAAATCTCCCACTGAGAGGCTGGACAAGGCTGCAAATATCTTCTACTAATTTCAATCAGGTAATATCCTCCTAATGGTTTCTCACCAGTAGCTTTACTTACATAGATATAAACTGTTTGTAGACTATCTGCTGTAAATAGAAACACTTTTTTTCTGTCTTTTGATCAGCAATACATCAAAATATTCCGTATCACTACCTAAAAGCTCAAAGCTCTGCACATGCTTGTCTAGTTTGTGACAGTTGCTGGCAAAAGAGAGTGTTTGGGATATACTCCTGGTACCATGGTGTTGAGTGTGTAACAAGCAGTCACAGAAAAACAGACAGGCAGTTATCTAGACATTCAAAAAGAGGAAGCTGTCAGAACCTCAACAGAACTCCAGTGAAAATGAACTTAACTGACTGAAAGAACATACAAATGCGTTGCTACACAATGATCAAGATCACACAAACTCACTAATTATTTTCATGCAAACCATTCCTTTCCGAAGTAATAAAGCTAAAAGTCCAATTCCACTTAAAGTGGTAAAATAGAATGCGAATTTTTCACCTGAAGGTGTCTGAAATTTCTTCTATGTCATTAACTGCTTCAGCTCTCTCTGAACCAAATCCAAATGAACAAGAAAAGACCAAAAAGCAAGACGTGTTTTTGCAACAGTTTTCTCGGCACCATTTCAAATTTTTCTTCACTTGACTAGTATGCAAGAAAAAAATTTAAAACATTCTAAAATCCAAACTGTCAGAAAAAAGGCAGTGCAAGAAATGAAAAGGGTTTTTTTATTGCTCTGTGAGAGTACTTTCCTGTCCCATGCTGTATTAATTTAATACATTACCGAGAGGATAAGGGCTTAAAAACTTATTTATAATACAATGCACAAATAACACAGAAAAAAAATTTTGGGTTGAAAGCTGCTTCAAATTTGAAAAATGTTATTCAGTAAATTAAAATATAGTGTCTTCATCATTTGGATATCTTCTCATGCTTATTTGAATAAAACTGTAATTATTTATGTGCATTCATCTTTTGTTCATTTCTGGTTTTTTGTTTCCTTGCTTGTTTGGTAAGCTTTGTTTTTTTCTTAACAAAAACATGCATATGAAAATAAGGAAGAAGTTTTAGAAAAAGTATTGGCTATTCTTACTAATATCCAAATTGGAATTCAAATAGCATGCAGTCTTTAGGTTTAATAACCAGAGAAAATTGTTGATACATCAAATGAACACTTGTCCAAAAGCGACCAACTTTTGTCATGTGTGTGGTTTAACTCACAGAACTGTCAAACTACATTTCCAAGACAAGCTGTCTTTAAGCAAGCCAAGAGCAACAAAAAACAGACTGTTTTTTCTAACAGCACTTTCATACTAGCTACAATTCAGAGCAGTGCTACAACACGCACAAGAAAGAAATATTTAAGCAACAGTAAAGAACTTCATAAGAAAACTCAGGCTTAATTTCATAGGAAATCTCAAACTTCCTAATACATTACCAGAATACATTAGCTTGGACTCGGACTCTTTCCAGACAACAGCCCACACTGGATGCCTCTCTCCTGCCAACATTTTGTGTAAAGGAAGACCTAAATGATCATCCTTTGCCAAAAGAAATCTACTGCTCAAAAACCATGTGCAGGCTGTGACAATGAAGTGAGAGGATTCTCCACAGGTCAATTCCAAACAAGAGCTCTGGATAGTGTTTGACCAGAGCTCCCGAAAACTGTGTCATACTCTACACTGGGAGACCAGCCCAATACCTTACACAGTAGGGAACAGGATCAGATGGTATGATTAAAGGCAATTGAGAAAAATGAGGACACATCTGTTTCTGCAGGCAGTGTTTAGATACGCAGACACCCAAAGTGCACCTGCAGCCTTTGGCCATTTTGTCCCACAAAATTTGGATATTCACATTGTAGCTCGAGCCTAAAGTCTCTCTGAAAATGTAACCCATGCAGAAGTGCTCTAAAACTTTGTGGTCAAACACTTTCTATCAAAAGGTTCTATGTCATAACCCCCCCTCCAAAAAAAATTTATATGCTAAGTATCAACACACTTATATAAACATACATGGGCATATATGCATTCCATATATTCATCAAATCTTCTAGCCTTCAAATTGGCTTTGAGTTCAAGTGCCTAGGTTATCCTCTTTCTGCAGTCTTTCTTCCAGTCTCTGTAAGATAAAAAGTGATGAAAAAATGTCTGTAAGGCTACTGTGTGTTAAGCAATCACATCAGCCTTAGCTTAAGAAGCAGTTTTCAACTCTTTTGACAAGTTTCCAGCTGAGGCTCACATTTTTGCTGAAGTTTTGGTCTTCCTCAGTTAAAGCTGAATTAGGTGTCACATCCAGAGGCAGTCAGAGGGCCACTGGAGAACAGCCACATCATGCAAGAACTTGAGAATGACATGTCATGATTTTGTCAGTCCAGCACCAAAATTAATCAACAGCTAACTAGAACTAGGAAAGATAGTAGTCTTGACCTGGGAATCAAGGACTTTTACATATATATTCCTCCCTCCCATCCCTGTCCCCAAAACATGCATGCATAGAAGCAAGGGGATTGCTCTCTATCCTCGAGGCAGGGACCAATTTCAGATGTGCAAGATGCTGTTCCCCTATCAGCTGCTAGCAGAAGGGGAAGGTAACCCTAGAGAAACAGGAAATTAGTAGTGCAGAGATACTGAGACTTAATGCCTCTCCTCCTTCAGTGGTAACATGATGCCCAATAGACAGCTACAACTACTTGAGGGAAGCCTGTAATCACAAGATATTGCAGTGTAACAGGAATATTTACAAGTAGCCTACAGATTTCCTAAATTAATTAACTTCAACTGGGTTAAAATATGCCAAATGTCTTTGCTGCTTTCATACACAAGAAAAGAAGGAAAAGGTGCAATGAATTTCAGGATTACTGTAAGTTACCACAAGAGTCTTTGCAAATATGTGGAAAATGCCACCCAAACACTATTTTTTCCCCTGTGTTGTTTGCCCAACTGTGCAAGAAATTTCTTCCTACTTTGAGTGTTATGACATGACACACAGGGAAACAGATCTGAGAGAGCAGAACAGATGGTTAGATAAAGAGCATGAACTATGGAAGAAAAATGTGTGTTTAGGGATGTAAAGGGCAACAGGTCTTCACGGAGAAATTACAAAAAAGACCTAAAAAAGTATAATTTTATTTTCTTTGAATAGTATGAAAGAACTTTAAAAAGTAAAATCAATTCTTAACACTAGCAAGAAATTCTACTTAAGATCTGTTACCTTTCTGTGTTATGACGGCATTATTTGAGACAGTTCTTTGAATACAGAGAATCACATTTCATAAATATGTAAAGAATAGGGAATATAGAACTCTTAATATCTGAAATACAATGCAGATACCATGCAGTCTGTCTCTAAATTTCTCCCGGTAAGGTGCATGAGAATTTCACCAATATAGATTTTTCATTACTCAATGCTGACTTTTCCATGCAAGAGACATGTAAATATTATTTTAAAAAGTAGCAGAACTCTAGAAATAAAGTTCTAATAAAGTGCATCCCCAGGTCCACATTCATGAAAACTATATGTTTTATCATGCTGTGTCTTTGATCATACAAGTGCAACAGTTAAAAAATGCACTAAATAAAAATCTCAGACGTCTTAAGGAAAAGCCATGGTTAGATCTTCGGTGATGCTATGTAGAAACAAGAACACTGTTTGAGCCCCTTTTCCATAACCTTTGTGTCATTTATTTCCATTTTGGTTTGGTAGAGTTCACACAGAAATGTACTAACCTGAACACTGTAAAAAGCTCCAGCACTATATTAATACTATGAACTAATGGCAAAAGTACAGCTAACTATTGCCCAAGTAAACATCTTATTTACCAAATAATACAGTTTGGTTATTCATAATAGTTTGCTCCAGAAAACCTGAGTTAAATTTACTAAACTGGGATGGCAGGGTGCTCTGTTCTCTTGAATGCTCCCAACTCACCATTCAGCATAGCCAGGTGAAACATAAATTCCCATCTGCCTTGCTAGACTAAACACCCAAAATGTACTAGTGGTGCTGTGGGAAAGCCAAAAATGTGGCTTCCTTACCTCTCTTAGTGTTCCTGTGCTTAAAACTTGACTGTCATCAGAGTAGGAGTTGAAGGGGAGAGCAAGGGGAGGGGTGAAGGAGAGCCAGGGGAGCTCCACCCTGCAGACCCCCCAGTTGAACACAGTTTCAGTTCTCTGCTATGAGCCTCGCTGCCCTCCCTGAATGCAGCAGGTTTTACTGTGGATCTGGGAATTGCAGAAACATCCCACAGCAAATAGCTTCTCAAAGAGAGTACTGGATAGGAGGAAGGGGATAAGAAAATTCCTAGTCTGAGGGGCACTGCAGATCTTAGCTACATCAATATGCCATGGTAAGAGGCTTTCAGGTAAGAAGGTTTTATCTCATTAAATATTTTAAAAGTCAATGCTACTACTGCATACAGATGTTCTCATTTTTAATACTGATCTGCAAAGAACTGTTAAGCTAAATGACAAAGCCATTGAATTAACTTCAAATTTTGATGTATTTAATATCATCAAAAGCAGAATAAACACACAATCTGGCTTCAAGAAGCTGAATTGGCTACAATGCAAAGCCTGTAATCTCTAAGCAACCAGAAGAAACTAAACAGAGCTTAAAAATAAGAGCTTTAAAAAATACTGCAACACCTCAGAATACCTTGGAGTGGTGAAGGATGTTGCATCCTGGGACATGCATCAACAGAAATTATAACTTTCTTGCTTTCTTCAATAAATATTTGTTTAGTAAAAAACAATGGCTTCAAATGCCAAACAAAATAAAGTATGGAATTAAAATATGAAATTCATCTGAATGAGATCAGGTATAGGTGTATTCTGAAAAGCAGAAAACCAGTTCTCTTGAGATTTCAAAAAAAAAAACCAAATCCACAACATGAAAGATCTTAGCAACAGAAAAATTTCTAGTATCTGGTTTAAAATGTCTTCAGTAATTTTGCAGTACTCACAAATTTAGGTTAGTATTTTTTAATTAGGGCTGGAAGTCAGGAAAATTTGTATTTAGGGTTTAAAAAATTCATAACATATTGTGATGTGGCAGATCTACAAGACTTGTAAATTGCCATCTTCCTCTGGGATCTGCTCCTACATGTAAAACTAAGCTTCTTGAAGTGATTCCATCCATGCATATATTTTTAATTCCATTACTATCTTTTCACATCTGATAAATGATAATAGATTAGTAATATCTCTTTTTTGAATGTAGAATTCACTGTATTTTTGCCCATTAAATTTCTCTTTTTCAGTTATCTCTTATAGTCTAGATGTTTTATCACTTGAGATGTACTCCATTCCTTCAAGAGTTTTGTAAATTTATACTACTTCCGAGTTCTTTTTAGTAATACACCGGCTTCATAACAACAGATTGCTGCACCCTGATACCCAAATTTTACTGAAACAATAGCTAAAACTGGGATATTTTATGCTTCTTGAAGACTAGTAGCTAGACAAGACAATATATTTCCTTGGAAGTAAAAGTTTGGTAGCTGGTGTTGGCTGTTAAACACATACACATGCCCACCATACACTTCTAATCGTTATTAAAGTTTCATAAAAAATCTCCTTGACTGTTGGGCTTTGGGAAGTTGTCATCTGTGCAAATGTTAACTTTCTCAGAGATTCTTCTTGGGATAGGTATTCCAGGGAAATAATTTGAATCACAGCAGGCAGTTTTAAAATTGCATTATCCCTGAGAGTTAGATAATAACTGATACTCAGAATCTTAGGTTCCTCCCTCCCTGTGTTTTATTATAGAGTTTGGCTGAAGAAATTTTTGATATACACGATCTGAAACGTCTTGGAGGGGTTAATTGAATTAATTTCCCATTATTCTAAGATGGGAGATTACCCATATTGATCTCTCCTTTGGACATCTGCCATGGCACACCTCTTTCAGAGCTCTTCCCTGCAGCAGCAATAGTACAAAAACATCCCTTGCAATTTCAGCAGAATGCAAAATGACAATAGCACGCCTGGAGACAGAATAAGAGCTGATTAGTCAAGGGTACACCTCAAGAGTTTTAAAGTTCAAAAGGCAGCCAAAAGCAGGTTTACCTGATTAGCAATTTCCTTTATTTTTAACCACAATATAGCTCATATACAAAGATTTCCTTGAAATTACAGCCAAAACCTTATACATAGATTTTTTGCAATTCAGTCTATACTGAGCTACTAAATTTTATAGGTTTTAAAATCAGGAGCTTCTAATTTTTGTGCCATTTTAAGATAAGATATTCTAAGAATTTAATAATATTAGTATATTTTGAAAATATTGAATGGAAAATGTATTTTCAAACATATTAGCTATAGATACATAGATTTACATCATTTTGTAATCTTCAGAGGGGAGGAAATTGGCAGAATCTTTAGCTGTGATGTAATTTAGAACTTTTACATGCTAATTCCTTGCTCTTTAGCTCTTCTTAAAAGTTGAATGACATATGTTTAACCAAGAAATACATTGTATGGTATTGTGCTGTGGTTTTATAACCAGATGGATTATGTTTTCTGGTTAAGCAGACATAGGACAACAAATCTTGTTTCTTGGGTCATCTGTTATAAACACAAAGCAGATGTATGTTGATACAGGTTTGATTAGTGGTCCTGATATATCGTTGTTTCAAGATCACTCCATATACTTCAAGATGGAACAAGACCTTAGCATGAACTGAATATGCTCTATCAGATTCCAATTCATGATGAAACTGTGAGTGGTTACATGCCTATTTATTTTTTCTTTATGAAAAGCATGAATTAGAATGCCACTATTGTATGGATGGAAGAATAAGTAATGCCATTTAATTTAAAGTTTATTTCAAGTGAAAGAAGCTCAGTGGTAAAAAAAAATGAGATATAATTTAACTAAGTTTGTTTGTAAGCCTGAAGAGACTTACATATATAAACAGTCATCATCAACACTATAAAACAAAGTTTTCAAAAGTTTTAGGCCCTGACAAACTGCTATTTTGTTCAGTCGTATTCATACATGCTATGAAGACAACTATACATCATGGACATAAGGCAAGTCATGTTTATAGCCAGTGTAAACCCATGGTGTGCCACAGTGCTCCACTATGAAGCATCACCCCAGTAATGACCACTGCAGCCCAGGGGTCAGTGCTGTGTCTGATCCTGTCCAACACCTTCATTAACGAGCAGGATGATGGGATGATGTGCATCCTCAGCAAGTCTGCAAAACTGAGAGGAATGACTGAGAGACCACAGGGCCGTGACAGCCAGGGTGACCTGGGGAGGAAGAAGCAACGGGCTCACAGAAGCCTCATGAAGTTCTACAAGTTGAAGTGCAAAGTCCTGACACTGGGGAGGAAGAACCCCAGGCACCAGCACGTGCTGGGACCACTTATCTGGAAAGCAGCTTTGCAGAAAGGGGCCTGGGGACAGAAAGCTGAACAAAACCCATCATTGTGTTGTTTCAGTAAATGTTAGTGGTATATGTTGTCAGCAGGATGGGAGGGGTGATCCTTCCTCTATATTCAGTGCTGTTGCAGATGAATTTGGACTACTGTGTCCAGTTCTGGGCTTTTCAGTGCAAGAGAGACCTGGACATTCTGCACACAGCCTAGTGAAGGGCCACAGAGATGAAGGAACTGGAGGAATGCTAGGAGGCAGCTGTAATGTTTCAGAAGGCATCATAACCCATCAGAGACTCCCAGTATTACAGCATCCAGCACCAAACTCCCCACCCTGGGGGAGGTACAGGGGCATTCCCACTGAGCCACTGAGTGTATGTTACCCCACAGGATGGACATGGTGTTTTCTGGGCTTCCCACACCCATAATGGATCAGGACTGGGGCCATCACTTCAGCCAATAGACACTGACATTGCAACCATCAGTCCCATCATGAGATAGAGGTGGGGACAGTGCACCTTACTACTCCTACCCTTTCTTTTTCTTTCTTTTCCCTTATACATTTTCTTAAGTGTTATTTTTCATGTTTCTATGTTGTTGCATTTCTAACTAAAATGGGTACATACTAAAATTTGCCAAGTATCTTATACAACTTTAATGATACAGAGTTTGCAAGTAAAAGTTTGAACCTCCTGAGAATTTTGTTGTTTCTTCTGCACTCCACCCAAAGTAAATCAAACCACTTTCCCCCAAATTCACCAAGCAGACCAGACAGAACACATGACAATTTCAACTGTTCTGTGATTCTGTGAATACATGACATTTGTAATGCTGTATGTCATCAGGAGTCATGGAAATAGCCACACTTTCATAACAACTACATTCTCAAATTTAAGAATTAATAGAACATCTAGATCCTCTTAAAATATAATAAATTGCCTAATAAATTGTATTAAATTTGCAGATTTTACATAACTTCAGATCACAATCTCCCATTTACTTAACTCAGTTGTAAAAATGTAATATGGGTTTGTTTTTTTTTTTTTTTTCAGAGAGTGAAAGTGACTGGAAAAAGACATGGTAACAGAGAAAAAATAGCACCTAAGTGGAAAAATGAACTTTAAGCCCCTTCCAACACCTATTTTAAAATTAAATCAGCAATTCATGAAAGTGCTGCTAGTTCTGTATATACTTAAGATAGCATAAAGGATGCATTTTGTTTAAAATTTGTCTTTAGTGTGAGTTCAGGGAAACAAATGAGATAATTAATTGAGGGTAGAACCTGCTAATTGCAAAATGCGTGATGCAAGCATCAAATGTACCCTAGCCAGGCCAAGAGAAAGAAATGTCTTCCCTGAACTGAAATTAAAATTATGGAGCCTCTTGAGAATTTGCCACAGGAGCAGAGTGATTAAAGTGTGAACAGTGTACATTGTGTGAGCCAGCAGCAGGAGCACTGTGGGTGGGGAAGGTCCAGATCAGCTCAAGTGCCCCTGTCCCTTCATGCACACTCTGGACTCTCTTGTCACGGGGTGTTTCCACAGCTGTGAAGGACACAGCCACCCCCAACAGCAGGACAGAAGGTAAAGCTGAGTTTTGATTTGGAGTTGGTGCAGTCATAGACAAAGAGCTGCAGCTCACCCTGCTGTGACGCTCTGTGAGGGGGAAGTGGCATACACTTGTATGGTACAAGGTGATGCACTGAACCAGGAAAATATAGATGCCTCCTGTTAAACAAATAACCACTGCTAATTCACATGCCTCCTGGACAGCAGAGGCAGAGAAAAGCAAAGGTTTGTGGTGAGAATACGGAATGAAATTCTTTCTAAGGAGAATATAGAAAATGTGAACACATTCCCTTTCTTAGTTATTAATAGGCCCTGGTTCAAGGCAATAACAGCAAAACTGACACAATAATGACAGCTTTCCAAGGCTTTCTGGCCAAGGCCCCTTAAATATGACAATGACTAATTCTTCCAGCACTATAATTCTCTGACATGCCACCAGGGAGACAGCAGAGCTGCATATTGGTATTCTGAGTATTGCTTCAGTCCAGAAAAAAGACATCTACAGCTTTTACTACCCCCATGCCTGCTGCCACAGAAGATGATCCTGTGACATAGAGAATGTGCATGTGCCTTGCCCTTTGGATGCCAATAAATTCCCTTTACCCCTTAAATATTAGGGAAAAGTATCAGTAGATGTATTAGAAAATCTCACGTGTTATAAAGAAAGCTGCAACAACAGCAGAAACAGTTCAGTTACCTCACAGCAGGTTAGAATTGTCCTAGACCTTACAAAAATTGGTTATCATTATTGCTGATATTTTAGGGCAAAGTATAGACTCTTGTCCCTGGTCCTGCCCAATGCAGAATATAATTACAATAATTTTGTGGACAAACCTCAATACTGCAGGTGCTGGGCCAGCTGTGATACAAAAAAAACTCCCTCAGTGACAGCAACAATAATAAAAGAACATCAGTAAATAATCAAATAATGTAAGTAACTTATGCACTGAATAGTTCAAAGGAACTTAAAATTATGTGAACTTTCAAAGGATACATTTATACTAAATGAAAAAGCCAGAATTGTATCTCATAGACAGAAAAGCAAGTGCTGGTTCAATACACTTAGAAATTTCTACAAAACCTAATATTCACATTGATTTAAGTGCAAAGCAAAACTAATGAAAGAACCAAAGGAAAAAAGAAAACATACATGAAAAAGCATACACAAAACAACCCCATATATATATATATGCAACAGAGAACAGGCTGAGAAAATTGGACAGAAAAGGTACAGAAAGAAAATGTCAAATGTGAAGCATTTTAGTCTTACAGAAATTATCTTCAAGAACAGAAAAAGAAATTATAAATACATAAACAAGACTATGGAGTTTTCCATTGGCTTAATATAACTTCACATCTAGTAACATAAATCTGAAGTATTCTGCCTTACAAAAATATTTTGAGATTATTTATTTAAAGGGTTGTTAAATACCTGAGCTGTTAGAACTAAACATTTTTGCATTTATCTTTCTTTACAGTATATTAGATTCAAATTCAAAGAGGTATTTTGATGTTAAGTAACACAAGCCCTGATGTAATTAAAATATCACTGATCAGGTTCATAATCATATTTCTTAAAATGCAAACTATAATGTTAGAAACTTTTGGAAGAAATCGATAAATATTTTTAATACAAATAGATAAATATTTGGCTTGTTGCATGAAAACAGTTCTTCAAAGAAAACATTGCTCTGAATCCCTTCTGAATTCTCCCAAGATTATTATTATTAGCATGGAATAATCAATAAAGCTGTGTCTGTCACAATCTTATTTTTGTCCATGTTCTCATTAAAATCCATAGCTTTTTCCCCTAAGGATGTGAACTGAGAATGAATGTATCAGAAACCATCCCCCAAATTACAAAAACTGATAACAGGTGTTTTATGAAGTGTTTACAATGCTACACCTTTTCAATCCATAAGTGCCATGAACCATGAGAGCACACTATATAACCTTCCTTTCGTCTGTCCTGTAAAAAAAAAAGAAACCCACAGCTTCTATATCATTTACTTCTCTCTGTCCGTGATAAGTACAGATGGTAAAAGGTGTGGAAAGGATAATAAACCCAGCTGATACAATACAAAACAGAAATGCAATCAGCATATTGAGTGTTTTGCAGTTGCTGTGATTAGCTTGAGTAGTATAGTATAAATTTATTTTGATGGCACTTGGAGTCCTAGCTCAGGGTAGAATTATTAAGTAAGACTTTTGTTCACACAGCAGCTGCCTGGGAAAATCTCCCCACATTACATAGGCCCCCTTTCACCATGGGTTTGTGATGCAGTTAGAATAGTAAAGACTGAACCTCTTTTCTTTTCCAGCAGTAAAATATACCATACTATACTGGCAATTGACATCCAGTGACAATGTTTGTACTCTACCTAACAAGACTGGTAATGCACCACCACCTCACAGAAATGCTTTCTTTAATTGCTGCCAGTCTGGCCTTCCTCTCTACAGGTTCAAATACTTCCCTGCTGGCTGCCAGGGAAATAAAAAATACTGAGGACTAGAAGCTGGCATCTGAAAGTTCAGACTGGAAGAGTGGACCTGGGAACACTAGAGAGCACAGCATAAGAGAAGCCACTGTGTCACCCTAGAGATTCAATGGAAAATATTTATGCCATGAAAGGTGGCATCAAGTGTCCATTAAATACTGCAGAGAGCACAAAAGAGAAGTACAAGAAAGCAGATACTAATGATCCCTTCAGTACACATTTTTCCCAAATTCACCTGCAAAACACCCTGTTTACAAGTTTTGGTGTAATTTTTTGTTGACCTAAGGCATAACTGTGACTTCATTCTGATTCAATAAAATACAATACAGGAACAGAGGCAAGTAAACAGATGAATAAAACTCTTAGTCTAGTATGAACAACTTTGTGGCAGCAAAGATTTAATACATTTTTCTGACAATTAAGTTTTCTACTTCTGCCCAAATGTACTATCATCTCGTGTATTTTCTCACACTTTCTCACCTATTTCACATCTTCCTTCTTGTTGAGACTGTTTCTCAGTCAAATATGCAGGAGTTCAGGACTGTTATTATGCCACCAGCTTCCTGTAAAACCCTTGGGAACAATACTAATTTTTGTTAAACACTGAATAATGTACAATCCATGACAGACCAGCCATAAAAATACTGTATTATTAATTTTCATGAGCAGTAAAATACATGAAGCATGGGGTTGGAATTAGAATATCTTTAAGGTCTCTTTCAATTCAAGCCATCCAATTATTCTAAGAAGCCCATACTTTCAGCAGCACCACCTCCTAAATTCTAGTGAAATGAGAGGAATTCAAATGCCTAAAATCCTTCTGGCTTTATTAATATAGGTTTATTGTTTCAAACTTAATTCTAACTGATTTGCTTTACCTTGTACTCTTTATATTATCAGAAGAAAGAATTTGGGGGTCCTTGAAGAAACATAATAAAGAGTGGGAAGCCAGGAAAAGAAAACATAGTATTTTAATGGTAAGTAACTCTGTGTAAAAATAGTTATTTCACCGTGCAAAAGCTACCTAGCGCTAGAATGAAAGTGGTATATGTTGTCTCTGGCAGTGCTTCAGACACTTTCCAGTTTTATGCCCTTTACATAGACTGCTAGAATATTCATCTGTCTTAATTTTTCTTTCAAATGAACTAGCTAAGAAACTTCTGTCATTTCAAAAGCAGTACATCACTTTCAATCTATAGCTAATATACTCTTTGAGCAGTATGCCAGTGAAGGATGGCTGACTCCAAGGAAGGCTTCGTTTAACTTCATCCATTTTTCAGGGAAAATGTCTGGTGATTATATAAGCTGCTATCAGCATTAGTAGCCAGACAGATAAACACATTTTTAGAAGTGGTTATAATTTCTCAGTTTCTACTTTGAGGTGGCTGATTAAGGTGGAATATTTGTGCTTCATATCTTGCATTCTTCTTACTTCTAAATGTTCTCTTGTCATTTTTTTTTTCTCAGAAATATTCTGATTTATCCTATGAATCCAATGTTTTCTTTTTTTCCACTCATGTAAAAGTTGACAACTCATGGGAAAAAAAAGGCCACTGGGAATTAGCAGCACCCCTCAGTGGTTTTAATGTACATACTGTGGTAGACTAATTTCTGGTTTGAGATGTCCTTTAAACACTGACAGCCAAGAGCTCACAGGTTTTCCAAAAAGTCAAAACATACAAAACCTCTTTGAAATTTTTTAAATTTCTATTTAAATACATGTCTATAAAACCCACCATTTTTTCCATTTAGAAAATTTTAAGTTGTTTAGTTTGACACTGTAGAGTTTTCTCCCTTGGCAGCACTCTCTTGCTTTGGCTGACTCAATGTAACACAACTGACTTTCCAGCACTAGGGCAGAGGGTTTCCAGGACCTGATTTTCAGTCTGTTATTCTATTTTACTGCACCTTGATAACTTTAGATCTTCATGTTTTGAAGTAAACACTCCCAATCTAAATACAGAGGGCTTAATTCCTTGCAGAATTGTCCATTAATTCCATGACTGCTGAGCTTCAGTGTACCAACAGGGTATTAAGTAACCTAAAAGTAGTGGTTATCATTAAACTTTAAAAATGTCCAAACACAAGTTATACAATGAGACATTGAGACAATGAGAGAACAGCAATATACAATGAGACAATGTGAGAACAGCAAAACCTGGTGACACAACACAATTTTTGATCTTTACCTTGAAGCTTTGATTGCAGCCCATTCTACTGTTTTTTGTAATATGACCAGCTAGGAAAGGCTTCAAGGTGAATATATTGTACAGCCATGTTAATTCTGCAGGAGCCCATGCCTGGCCCTGTAGGAAATTATAAGTGCAAGAACATTCCCATTGGAAATTTGATGTGAGCATGGAAGAGGTGCCTTAGAAGCTGCTGTGCAGAATTGTAGCAGGACACACGGAGGAAGAAAGGAAAGAGATGTAATTTTAAATGTGAGATCCCACTTTTGATGACAAAATAACTTAATGGAGCAACCTGTTCTCTTACAGATTTGAGCGGTAGGGAGTAAGGGTTTAGACAGCTACGAAAATGTGGGCTTATTAATTCAACTTCAGTTCTAAATCATTCTAAGTAAGTTTCGGCTTTTGACAGTTGTCTTATCACACTAATTTCATAATATGATAAAATCTTACGACCATGGTACCTTACCTTACCCTTGTCATGGTCTGACACTGGCCAAACACCAGGCACCCACGAAAGCCACTCGCCCACACTCCCCTGCAGAGCTGGGCAGAGCAGAGAAAAAATTAATGGAGGGTACGAGTTGAGATAAGGACCAGGAGAAAACACTCCAAGGGCAAAACCAGCTCAACTTAAAGGTACAAAGTGAATTTATTACTAACAAAGTCAGAGGAAGATAACGAGAAGTAAAATAAGACCTTAAAAACACCTTTCTCCCGCCAGCCCCTCCCTTCTTACCACCGACAGTGCAGGGAGACAGGGCATGGGGGTTTGGATAGTTTATCACCCAAGATTTTTTGTCTGCTGCTCCAGGAGAAGAGTCCTTTCCCTGTGAGGCCATGGGGTCCCTCCCATGGGAGAGACCTCTCCGTGAACTTCTCCAGCATGGGTCCACTCTCACAAGCCCGTGTTCCTCACTTCCACCACGGGCTCCTACAGGGCAGTCAAATACTTCCTGTATCATTTCTGTGGAGTCATCTAATGGCTGAGGCCTCAAATATTCATATTTGTTCTAGCATGATTCTACACCTTTCATCAGCAGAGTAACTAGTCATGTCACAGATATACAAGGCTTTTTATTTTATTTGAGGCAGGACTGGCTCATGCTGGTGAACCTTTGGCTGCAGTTTTATATCAAAAAGGTGAAGCTGGTAAAACATGTCACTTCACAGTGTCTCTTTAAAACTTTCCAGAATCACAGAGTGAGGGGAGTTGGAAGAGAGATCTGGAGGTCATTTCGTCCAACCCCCTTGATAAAATAAGGTCACCCAGAGCATATAGCATAGGGTCATGTCCAGGCTGGGTTTGAACTTCTCCAGAGAAGGGGACTCCATAACATCTCTGAGTAGCCTGTTACAGTGCTCCATCACTCTCTGAGTTGTACCTCATATTCATATGGAACTTCCTGTGGTTTGGGTTGTGCCCGTTGCCTTAGGGATCCATTTGATTTAAGAGCTGTTCCAAATACAATTTTGAATTCTAGCATTTGTACCTGCTGTAAAAATCAGTTCAGAAGGATATAGAGATGTTTCCATGGGGTTTTTTTCTCCTCCTACTTTCATTTCTTCACACCAGGAAGTACATGGTACACATGGTGAACATCCCTCTTAATCAGATGGTTTATTATCCCTGAACATTATTAACAGCTACAAATATTATAATTGTATTCAAGTCATTCCACAGGGTGTCTGAAGGTTTCATAGAAATAACATTCCCAAGTTACATTATTTCTATTCCATACATTATGTTAGTTTTCCAGCAACAGAAGATATTTCAGAACTTAATTTAGCAACATGTTAAACAAAATAGAATGATCTTATAAAAGCTAATTAAACAATAATGCCAAGAATTAGATTTCATTTTGATCCTAAGAGAATTATCACATTTGCTTAGGGAGAAAAACGCAGAGTTCATTTGGATCTTAATGTAGTTTTTGGCAAGCATTACAAATCAAAGTAATATGAACTATTCATACTATTCAATGTAATACAACTGAAAGTTTAAACTCTAGTGTTGTGTCACATTTTGCAATTTCCCGTTAATTCATCAATTTTAATAATACAGACAAATCAGGGCATTATATCTATTAAAATATCTGTGAAAAAGAAATTCATTATAATAAGCATAAGACTGAATGCCTACTTAATACACACTGACACACTACAAAAGACAAATATAGTAGACTGGAACTCTGTATGACGTGACATTCCCGTGTGGGTTCTTACTACATATTATAAATTATAAGGAAGGCTTGACTAGCCGAAGGTCACATCCTCAAGCTCTGACTGTTTTTCTTGAAAGTATACTTTTTCTTCCCCCTTCCTAAAGAATTACCAATTTCTATAGTCTAAAAACATGGTTTTAGTGCTAGGTGGTGAGGGTTTACCTGCTTTTCCAATGTTTAGCCTGTTACATGCCATACAGCACAAAATTAACTCTTTAACTACCTCTAACAGCACCTGGCATTTTTCAGACTGACACTGGGGCATGATTTAGATAACTAAGTGTACCTTCCTGGAGCTGCAGAGAAGAGGGTTCAGGAATAAATACCACAATTTAGGTAGAGCAAGAATAAATTAATAGAGGAAAAAAACAATAGCAGCAAACAGAAAGTATCAGGAAAATATAAAGAATTAATGTTGCACTTTTCATATATTTAGACAGAGGGAAAGGAAAAAGGTGTTAAGCTGGCCACAAAAGGCATGAAAGGCCATTTTAATCCTAGTAGGATTAATGATATATGAACAATGCCAGGACTTTCAGAACACAAGCTGAGCTGGGTTTGTTATAATTATGGGGAAGTTATGCAAATTGTTTACTCTAGCTGATAATTGCAGCCTCTTTGAAGAGCTATGTACATTACCTTCTATTTCATGTTAATGAATACTAATGTGACTTCTGCAGCTGTTCATGTGATTAATTTTTCAAACACTGCAGAGTATGCAGGAAAGTTACATTCCCATGACAAGCCATGTTGCTGTTGTTGTTCAGAGATACCAAAAACTGCCAAAAGAGAGAAGACCAAAGAATAAAATAAACAGTTCTGCAGTCTAAGGGATTCCCACCCCCAAACTCTTTTATGGACAGACAAGATCTTCTGGGAAGTCAGAGTCCAAGGCAAGAAATTTTCATTGAGAAGCAGAAGTTAAAAAAGAGATTCGGAAGTGCTGGATCTAGCAGTGGAACAGCAAACACTTCAGCTATACAGTCTAAAAGAAAAAGGAAGGAGAGGAGAGGGAGAGATGAACAGGACTGGATATAGAAATATTTAAAGCAGTACAAGTCTGGAAGACATTTCATGAGAGATTACCTGAAGAAAAGGGTAAAAGCACTCATAGGTAGGAAATCAAAGGGCTCTGAAGAGGAAGAACTAAAACAGTGAGGAGCCAAAAAACACAAGAGTTAAGAGTTCTTTGGGGGAAATGCTGGAACTCAAGCAGTGGGGAAATAATTTATTTCCTCTGGCAAAGGCAGTGTAGAGGAGGAAGAACCTGCGACAAAGTGCTGCAGAGCTGACCACTGCAGAAGCATGTCCTGTGCAGTAGGGACATGCAAGAAGTTTTGAACAGCAGGGCAGCGCAGAGCCACCACTCCTGTGGTGCTCCCCTCCCTGGGGTTCCAGGTGAGGGACCTTCATGGGACCTTCATGGACCTATGGAGTTTGGCAGCAATGAGCTGAGGTCCTCCCCATATCAATCTTCACATCCTTCTCTCTCAAGCACCCTACAGCTGTCTACTTCGGCTGTTTTCTCTTCCACTTTCTGGGACATGCCAGCCTCGCTACAATTGAAAATGAAGACATGACTGTGAATTTGTTCTCTTATGTCAATTCCACCTCCAAAATAAGAAAGCAATAGAAATACGCAACTTGAGCCCACGGAAGGTAGCCTTGATCTAATGTTGCCAGTGTGTCAAAGTACTTCCTGACATCATCAAAAGAGATGTTTTGGTTACAGAAAACATTACACATTCTGCAGAATAACAAGAAATAATTCAACTAGAAGGGGAATTACATTTCTGAAGTTGTGTAACAGCAAACATAAAAGTGGCACAGAGAATAGCTAAGGTTCAGTGTCAGGTCTTCGTGTCTTCTTTGGTGTCCAGTGTTCTGCTACATTAGACTGAAGTATTTGGATATTTTGTGTGACCATCATTTCAGTTTATATTGCCTTTAATCCAACTACTTTGGAGTGCTTTATAGCACAAAAGTAGAATAGCACATCAAATCATCTTACAAAAATGTTAATTAAAAGCCCCATCAAAGAGAGATTAAAAAAGGCCAGATGCTGTGCTTCTTAAGAATTCATTACATAAACAAAATATTAGTAGCATCAATGTGAATTTTGTTTATGTAATTGAATAAAAACTAAACATACTGTCCAACAATGAAAATTAAAGTTAATATTTTCACAATATTTTTCCCTGTGGAGCATACTACATGGATTAATTATTTACACTGAGAACATTTTGGTGTGAAGCTAAGACTTTGCACAACTCAGTGCAACATCTAACAGCTATACTAATATGCAAGAACATTCCCAGACATGCTATATCAAACAGCTGAAAAATAACATTTTTTAACAAAATGCTTTTCCGATATAGTCAAGATCCCAAATGTGGGAGAAAATCTTGATGGTACAGAGCTTCACTGACTATCAGGTTGAAACTCCAGACAGCACAGAAAATTGATAAAGCTACATAGCAGCATGCAGTTATATATTTGCACAGTGGTAGATGTGAGGAAGCAAAACACAATTGAATATAGAACTGCTGTAAAGCTGATGGTACTTTTTGGTCTTTTGTCAAATATAAGGGTTTCCAGCACTAGAGAAATTAAAAGAAGGTGATTATAGTAGGACTTTTTTTCACTGCTAATTATATTTACCATTGTATCTACTTAAGTAGAACTTTCTCTCTGAATCTTTCAAGTCTGCTGCCAGCATACTACCCACTGATATGCAGCAGGAATAATTTTTAGATTCTCTGAATTACTACAACAATATATATTTTTAAATTTATTTTCATTTGCAAAAAAAAGTTCTCTAAGCTGAGAGTTTTAAAACCAGTAAGGGTATATCTCATCTTTAAAGTACATAAAGAATACAAAACTTTCTAGAAGTTTCTCTTTTCCTTATCCTCTCCTTTCCTTTTGTAGTTCACAGGTTTGTTTTTTTCCTTACAAGTAATAAGTGATCCAGAACTGAGGAAGCTGAAAGATTCACTATTTCTTATCCAATCCACACAAAAATATAGACATTATTGGAGGGTTTAATTTACCATAGTTGTTACTAACTTAACTTTATGATGTACCATTTAGGTTAGTAATGACACAAGCAAAGTGACATTTCCCAGTGTGGCAGCATTAAAACTAAAATGCTCAGGGGCCAGAATGTGTTCAGGACCAAGGTATGCTTGGTCCTACTAAGCATCAGTAAAACAAAGCACGGACAATAAGAAATCAGCATGGTATGGCCATACCCAGATTACAGATAATAAACCTGGTAATTATGGGTTGTTGTTGAGATGGTCATAACACACAGAAGAACACTGTACAACATCAGAAGGCCTCGAAATCTCTTTATTCTCACAGCTGGCTCTCTAATACATTCTCACAAAGTTTACACTTATTCATTGGCCACATAAAACAATACTGCTCATTGGTACAAGACCTCCACCACTCTTTCACAATCCTTCTATCTCTTCTTCTTTCTGGTTACCATGAAGACAACCTTGGAAGGACTCCTTTCCATGACTCTTATCAGCGTGTTCTCCAATGAACCTTTCCTAGCACACAAACCGTCAGCCTCTTCCATAATTATGAACTACAAAATGTAAAAGTAAATCATCTCTTCACTTGTAAGAAAACACAATTCCATCAAAGCTAATATCCTACAATGATACAAATTGCTTTTAAGATAACTGCTGCAACAGAATTCTGCCAGTATTGAGTTGATTGAAATCTAGCAACTGCAGTTGCTCTCTCCAACTGAAAAATAGTTCATTAATTTCATATGAATTGCTTTCCTGTTTCCTTAGAGAAATATATCATTTTCATTCTCTGAAATTACTTTAACTATTAACAGCTATCACAGTTTAATTAATTCCCAAACAAACCTTTACATTGTAGGAGCTAAGAAGCAAAGGAAGAAAAATGTGTTACTGGGCATTAAGAGCTGCCCCAATGCAAGTCATCTTCCTGCACTTCATACCTTTATTAGCAGTCTCAACTACACAGTTAAAGTTCTAGCCCATAACTTTTACATCTTATCAGTTTACAACTACCCCTCTCTCCTCAGTAATGACTCCAAGAACGGAAGAAAATTATACTCTCTGACAGTTTGGTCATGGTCCTATTACTCCTTTGTACTGCTTTTATTAAAAATTTTAGCAAACTCTTTTATAGGGGGTGGAGGGAAACAAGTTTTATTCTACAGCAATCCAGTGAGTAAACAAATTGTTACCCTTCGGGACAAAAGAAATTCTCTCAGGCACCCTAGGAAGCTATACAAAGAATTAGTATCTTAAAAGCTTTGAGTTGTTTTTTACAAAGAGCAGCATTAAATGATGATTTCCTTTTTGTTACCCACCTGAAACCTCAGAGAAGACCACTGCCTAAGTATCAACAACAACTTTTTTTAAAATTAATTTAACCTTTAATCTGTCTTAATGAAAGCTGATCAATAAGCAGTTGGCACACATTCAAAAAGTTTGAATTGTTTCATTCAATATTGGTCAGAATGAATCATGTCAGTGAAAACTGCCCTTTTCACATGTATCTACAAAACAATAAAAGATTGCAGGAAGGAAATCATGTGACATTTTATACCCATCATCTGAGAGGCACTAATAACCTTTGGGGCTGTTGTGTAACCAGGATTCATCAATCCTAATCAACTTCAGCTCTAAATTCCCCTCAGGTTTGAACTGGCAAGAGCAAGGGAAGGTTGGCTCAGCAAGAAAGATCCTGCAGGAAGAATGTCCGTATTTAAAATCAGCACTGCACTGACATGCTATAGTCTGTCATACAGACAGTGACATATTTCCAGAGAGACACCCAGGTTTGGCACAGCCCAGAGGCACCTTGTTGCAGGAGGGGAGGTGGAGGCAAGAGAGATCCTATTTCTTGCTAACATAAAGTGTGAAACTACTATGCAAAATGTCCTAAAATGGGCAACAGCAGTACTTGGATGCATCTCACAAAAAGTAGAAGCATTAGGCCACTTACTTCTGGCTGGGAGCTCTGGCAGCCTTTATTTATGTGTATCCTATTTGACTTGAGGCAAAATGTTTCTGCACAACTTCTGATCTCAAAACAGCATAGTTAAGGTCAGGATTGTAAAAGGTCACACTTAATAGATTTTGAAATATGCATAGCATTCAACATCAGCACAATTAAAAATTGCCCAGTTCCAGAGATATTTCCAATGCTACATCCAGAGGAACAATGCCAGCAAAGAGAGCAAATAGGGCCGGGTAATTTGCAGAATTTTAATGTTGAAAACACAAGAAAGAAATTGTTATTCAGAGACTCTTTGCAAACACGATTTGCCTTCCTGTTCAACCAATTACTCTGGAAATATAAAGAGAAAGAAAACAAAATGCAAAGATTTTTAAGAACCTCAAGGTCCTGTGACTTTCCAAGATCACCCAACATAATTTATCTAAATTATTTCTAATTATTTTTCATATTATACAACATCAAATCTAAATCTCAAACAGGCTCTTGGAAATGAGCTTTTATCAAAATCCACAGTCATAAATTGCCCAACTCTACACATTCCCTGTACAGATAGAGCAGGGGAGAAAGTGAGAGGTAGAAACATTCTCCACTCTTTTTTTTCTTTTTTTCCTTTTTTTTTTTTGTCTGAAGTTGTATAGAAGATGTTCTCTGTCATGCTTTCATTACATCATGACTGTTCATTTCCAGAGAGTTGTGCTAATGCTCAAATTACTACTCTACTAATGGAAAATCAGACTCCTCTTTATCACAAATGACTTGAAGGAAAAAAAGTCACACTCACTTTACTTAAGGATGGCAATCTAAAAAGATTACAAGGTGATAAGAACGTCTTGGCAGTTATAAAACATGAAAGATCTTTACAAATTGGCTTTTAATTAAAGTTGACCTTCGGAGCATACTGTGCCTAATGTTAATCTCACTTAAAAGTGTAACTGAGAGACTATTTTTTAAATTAAGTTTTTATCCAGTGAGATGCACCCTTTGTTCCTCTTTTTTTTTTTTTCCTGCACACAAATGACATTCTGCTCTGATTCTTTATCACTCCAAAGTGTCTGACCAGCTTTTACTCTGACATTTCTTTGAAACGTCAGAGACCTCTTAGTTGAGACCCATTTTCTGCATGTGTTCTAGTCCAAGCAGTATTCCAAACAAACTGAAGCTGTAAGCACATACATCACACACATCTGGGCTCGTCGATTGTGCACAAGTTTATGTGCACTTCAGTATATGCATAGAAATATGCTTTTCTCTTTTCATGTATGTGTACAGAAGTGTAAATATATCTATATAGAAACACAATACAAAGGTACTCTCAGAGAGGGGACTTCTTGTGGATTAGGCTACACATAGGACAACTTCAGACAGCAGAAGTCCTCATAGCTGTCTAACTACAACAAGTATTCAGGGAAATTACTCGGCCTCAAATAATTTCCAAATATGATACCTTCAGGGTATTACAGACATATTTGGCAATGGCTGAGCCACTGGAAAAGGAACTGCTCTTGGCTTTGAAAATGAAAACATAAAACACTCACTTTCATGTATGAGCAATTTAACCTAGCATGGAGTGATTTCTATTTCCATGTCTCTAGCAAACCCATTTGACATTCAGAAGAGTGTTAGGCTAGAGCCCTGCAGTCAGTGTTTGCTCTGCCCTCAGGAGCAGTAGCATCACAGTCCTGACACAGGACAGCACAGTTCTCCCAGCCAGCACAGCTGAGCAGGCCCTCATCCTCTGGACTGCCAGGGTACCCCTGATGGCTTACCCCAGCACAACCACACAGCACTGACTGCCTCCCTCTGCCTGCTAGGATGTACAGCAACACATGGTAAACATACTACAGCTTCATTTCTTCCAGAATTTTATATTTTTATTATCTGTTCCATTATTCATTTTGCAAAAAGCAAGCATCAAATAAATATGTTGATAATCCTTCTGGTCTTTACTACAGTCTCTAATGATCATTGTATGATTTATGTAATGCATATTATAATATACAAAGGTGATTGTAAAATAAATCTTTAGCACATTTAGTAAAAACCTGGGTAAAAGCTGTTTTGTACAATTAAAAATAATTTTGCTTAAGTACACTTTTAATAATAAGATAATTTCAATCTCTAAGGGAACAGAGAATCTTACAAACAACACTTTTTTACCTTTACTTCTCGTGTTGATCATAAGTTGGGCGTGTGAGAAAATGATTGAAGTTCTACTATTGTGTTTTAATATAGCTTCAAAAGAACATAAAATCTTCAAAAAGAAAAAAAAAAAAAAGACAACAAAGAGTCAAGTGCCTCAAATAGGTGACATTAGCTAAGAGCTTCCCACAGTAAATGCCAAGTCATAACAAGTCATCCATACAATGAAGAAACTAGGACATCTGTGTAGGAGGTAGAAGGCAGATCCTCTCATCCTTACAAGCTGCATGCTCCAGCACAAATACTTCTGTGGCCACAAAGCACCCTCAGCTAGTGCATTCAGTTCTAAGCAAAAAATTCTGTGCCAATTTGGCCCTGTCAAAAACCTGACCACACAAAAACCGTAATGTTACCTCAAATTTCCTGTTACATTTTATCTTTGTTCTGTCTGCTCTGTTGGGTTAACCTTATTTTGAAATCATTCAGACTGCCTGGCTTCATGAAAAAAGTCACAGGACAAAAAGAATAAAAATGCTGGGATATGCACATTTTTCATTCACTAAGCAAAGGATTTCTTGATGAATTTTGAAATCCAATAGAAATTCTCCCTTCTTTCTATATCTGAATGAATTGCTAGAAAATTTTACTTAGATCATCAGCTATTGCAAGACTTTGGTAACCATTTTATATCATAAGCACTAAGAATCAGCATTTGTAAATGTGATTAAACAGAAGCCTGTCAATGGCTTTAAATAAAACATGTTATTTACTGTTGTTTTGAAAGCTCTTAATTTTCTTAAAATAATGCCCCACATGTTTATAGTCAGAAACATATATTAGAATGTTTTATGGTAAAAAATATGAAGATTACACCAACCAATAATCGTAACTGATTTGGCAATTAGTAACAATGTTGTTAATTATATTACATCATATTTGTGAATCTTAGCTTCACTACTACAACAACTGATTGAGCCGATTTCCCACACAGATTTGATACTTTCCTTCACATTCACAGTGGACATTATCGTAACCCCATAAAGACTAACAGGATAGATTTATAAGATATGAACAGTATTTTTACCTGAGGCTTTCTGTGATTTATTGATTGCTATAATTAAACTCTGCGCCAACAGTGTTAATTATTAGGGGAAACTGATTCCCATTTCATACATGAAAGCAAGGCTGATCTATGTTAATTAGGTCTATACAAATTTGCATTTTGTTTGGGGTTTTTGAATCAGCAACACGTAACCTTTTCATTCATTCAACCGACCCAGCAATTGCTGGCATGTGAATGAATCTGTGTTTTGCTTTTGTGGCTACCTTGTAGCTATGCTTCATTATCCTTTAGAAGTCAAAGCAGTCACAGACTCACAGGAGGGCTGTGAAAGAACAAGCTCTTAGGAAAATCTGTTTGCAATATTGCTTATGAGCTCGGCAAATGTTTTTCAGACATTTTAGAAATTACTGAAACAATAACGAGTAGAGGTGGAGTGACAAAATTCATGAACATCTTAACTGTGTGTCAGTGAGGAAGATGTCCATGCCTGTTTACCTCATTAACATTTACCAGAATAATCTTCAGTTCAGGGCATGAGTCCTTTTTACATTATATAGAGTACTAAACGTCTTGTCTTTGGACCATCCACAAATACTACATCTACACCCGCATTCAGGCACTTCGGTTGATTTAATTTTTCCAGAAGAACAAACAACTATGCCAGATATAAGTCCTCAGACAGGCACCTGCAAAGACAATTTTGGAGGCCAAGAGCCAATGCAGACACTGATTCATTGCTCCATAGTAACTTAGGTATTTACAGACAGAGAATAAGACCCGTCTTCAGTCTGAGAGCATGGTTAATATGTTTGTATATTTGCAATGCTAAGATAATTATCTTTCACCTTAACCTCTGGAGGCAAGTCTGACTTGCAGCAACAGTTTCATCAGTCCAAACTTCTTTTAAAATATAGATAGTTTTGGGGAATATAAGGAAACTGTTTAACAGTTCCAATGCAGGAAGCAATTCATAGCTTATCACAAACAACATTCAGTGTAATGAGAAGATTTCCACGTAAGTGTTTTTGTTCTAGAAAAGTGTATCAAAGTTATTACTAGTCCACTGTAAACTGCATCAGCAGAAAAAAACATATTGCGTACAGAAACTATTCTTGCAAGTATTTTGTTGATAGCAATTTTGTGATTTCCAAGATTACCCACTTTCTTTTGGTTTTTCACCCATCAGCTTCCCTTTCTCACAGATTACTCTCGATTTCTTTCCCTTCCTATGTGGCACCTCTAGCTCTGCTGGATCCAGGATATTTAATTCTAAAGCAGTATCGGATCAGGCAGTCTCTCTTATGCTGCCCCAGTAACACCAGCTTTAACATTCCATTACTGGGATGTTCCCAAAAGCTCTTCTCAGCCTTATGGCGCCGTCCCAACAACTAAGAACATGTCTGAAAACTGATGTCTCCAGCTAACACTTCCTCCACCCTGTGCCAAAATGAAACCATGTTCTGCTGTGATCTGTGCAAAAATCCTTTGTTGCTTACGGAGGTAGCTGGGGCAAGTTCATTTTCATTTAGATTTATGAAAAATGCTTCTCATTGGTTTGTCTTGGTGCATATGGTTTCTTACATAATTTTGCTGTTTTGATGTTCCACTCATCCTCTCACAATATCCATTTCACTAATTTGCCACTACTTATTTACAATTAAATATAAGATCATTGAAGCATAAGTTTTGGCTGGGACTACAACTTTATTTAAGTTTTTAGACATCACTACAACAGAAGGAAGGAAAAAGCAGCTGACATGAGAGACCTGTTTTGTTTTCTCGCGAGAAACATTGTTAAACTGATCACGAAATTCTGAATGATTCTTGTGTTTTGCTCTCAATGCTATGAGTCATCTGTTTGTTCTCTTTTGTGTGCATATCTTTGATGACCTACCTTGGTCACCCTGTATCCAAAAGCAGTAATTCACTCCTGTGGTGAATCACCACCCAGGATTTAGATGTTTCCAATGAGTCATACTTAACCTTATAGAAAATACAACTCTTAGGCTACATAAATTGTGCACTTCAACTATAGTGGGTTTAGATGTCCATGTCTGGAAAACAAAATTATATATCTCAGTGACAGAAGTGAAATAAAATGTTGAACAATATTACCTACTTTAAACTCTGTATAAGTAAATCCACTTTTTAAATTCAGTTAAAAAACATTGGTCAAAATACGCATGAAAGAAAGCACCCATATAAATTTTTTTCATTACTGAAATCATGGGCTTAACTACCTCAATAGCAAATAGTTCTAACATCATGTTCTCCAGCTGCAAAGACTGATAATATCAAAAACTCCCACCCATGAGACAACAGAATTCATATTCAGAAATTCAGAATGAGCTCAGGGCCTACATTCCAGAAATTAGGCACACTACAGTTCAGTTGAGGAAAACATATTGTGTTGTATTTCCTTTCACCTGCTCTTTTTTGCACCTTATTATCCAAAGCTAAATATCTGTCTTCTGTTACAGGAATTCCCTGTGAGAAAAAATTATTTGTAATCAGATCCCATCGATTCCCATGTGAAGACAATCTGTAGATAATGAGAAAGTAGGCTTGGTTTTTGGTTGGTTGGTTGGTGTTTGGGTTTTTTATTTCAGATCTTAATTAGAAAAAAAGAATTAGCTCTTCAGAACAATAAATCTCAAAGAGACTGAAATGGACAAATGGAACCATATAAGTCAACAGGGTTTCCAGGCACTATGTTATCAAAATAATTTGTTAATGCCAAAGGGTGTACTGGGCGTGCTATTAAATTGAAGTTTTAATTCCCTGCAGAGCAGATTCAGGCTCCAGTCTTGATTTGTCAGCAGGAGTATTCTGTCTGCTCTAAATGCCTCCTAAATTTGCCATAACTGGGTCCCTAATGAACCTTCTTTCTCCATCAGTGAGCACAGCACCAGTGAGACTATGCCTCTATTCTCACTCATTACTGTTGAGAGTGCGAAAACTAGTGAAAATTGCTTAATTTTCTGGAAGAAATAATGTCATAAGACACAGAGCAACAGCGTATCTTACCTGCATCATCTGTGAGGAGCAAGTAAGTTTTAGGGGTTTTTGTTAGAATAAAACTTAAAACATTAACAAATGTACTGTAAGAATTTATTCATTACAGTGATGTATAATAACCTTAAAATAATAGCTTTCTTCTTCTTAATCTTTGCAAAAATGTAAAGAGGGGCTATTGACTTTTTTTTTGCACGAATTACTAGATATCTGAATTCAGAAAGTGCAAATTAGTAAAGCTTTAACATATTTAAATGTTTTCAGATCAAAATGTTCAGTATCTATCTTGGTTACATTATATGTGGTCTACTATACATTTTCTTGTTAACATACTGACACTGAAATATTTGTCTTAAATGCTATTTCACCTATGTTTTCAGCCTCCTACTTTCAGCTGAAGGAAATTTAATGCATTTACACAATGTAAAACTTGCAAATATAAAAATTGGTAGAGCTTGTAGGTATGTCTGAAGCAAAACACTTCTGATGCATATACCCTACAAGTACATGTTGTTGCTGTTGTTGTTTGGACTTTAAAATGTACCTGGACAGGACAGCAAGACAGTATCTTACTCAAAGCTAAAGATCACATACGTTAGAACATGCATAGGTTTTGTCAGTGTAAAATGTAATCTTTTATAATACTGCAATACTTCAAATACCAAATAAAATATAATCAGCTCAAGATTGCTAACACTCACATTCCAAAATAGTAACTCAATTACTGAGTTGCATACTGTGTGTTCTACCATAAATAGGAAGAAAAATATCTGAAAAATTAAGTTGCCTGGGACACTGATACAACAACAGCTATTTGAAAATAGTCCTGTAACAATAATCATATTTCTAATTGGAGCTCTGCAGAAAGAAAAACAAATATTTTCTCCTAAAGAATACTGAACCATGTCTTCATCCATAGACAGTATGTTAATTCTACATAGTTATCCATATAACAGTGACTTTTAAGTTATGTTTTATAAATAAATTGAAACCACATGTATTTACAGATCAAAAGGATACATGCATATGTCTTCTTGTACCAATTTTTTTTTTTTTTTTTTTTGAGAAATCTTACCTAGCACTGCTTTAACAAACCTAAGCAGGCTTTTCCTAAGTGGGCTGTGGTTGTGGAGGGCTGTTCTCTCCTATTACAAAGTTGCAAATAAAAGAGAGACACTAAACCATTTGCCAGTGGCCACGCTTGGGCTGTGAACTAAACTTGGGTCTTCCAAGTAATGTGTTAGTGCCCTAAGTGCTTAGACAACCATTCTCAATCTGTGGAGTGTGAAACAGCAGCCCTTGCAATCATGAAAATACTTTTCAAAAAATAAACAGAACATAAGTAAGAAGTGTGACTATGCTGACAGTGCTCGTTAGGCTACACTCACACCGGGGCCATAAGCTAAACTTGAAAGTATCTCGAATTGCTTCCTCTGTCAAACCTCTGCAAAAGTGAATAATAATAATAAAAAAGTAGAGGTTGGTTAATTTTCACGAAATTTTATAACATTCCTGATTGTACTCCTGCTTGGCTTCCGTATTTTATCTTAATTTCCAATTTGAAAATACTGCAAGAGTTATGAGTATATCCCACTTTCCTGTGGTATGTGATGTCACCAAGCACAATATAATGATTCACTACCCTCCTTCCATTTATACTTTCACTCTTCTGGAAGGCAAACCTGGGTCCCGACAATGATTTTCTTTTAATATCTGAATAGAAGAGGGTAATCTGGAACTCAGAGGTAAAAGTCTTCCCAACATCTCTCATTTTTAGGATACTTCTAGGACCAAACAGGAGATGGGCAAAAGCAAATTCAACAAAAATTCTCCACAAGAGTGTTCTGCCCTTGTTTGACTAGTCAAGAAAATAAAAATTAAAAAAATAACCAAACCAAAAACAACCAACCAAAAAAACCAAACATATAAATAGAGAATAGAAGTGGATGCTGAATAGAAAATGTCAAATAGCATTTCAAGCATAGTCAATTTTTTTACATACCAAGAACATACTGAATTTAAAATTAAATGTATTTTTCATTTCAATCAAAAGATGAAAAATAGCCCAATTTTAATACGTTATCTATCTTACCATTTCAAATTATTACAGTTGTAATTTATTTTATTTCAACATAATACAGCCTCATCCTGTCTGAGAGGTGTTTTCAGGCACATACTTTGAATCCATGATACTTAGACCTCTAAGTCTCACACTTCTGCAGCTGGACAAAATGCTGGAGCTGAAAATCATCTTTCTTTTCCACCATGTAAGCCTGCTTATTGAGCTGACATACAATTCCCTGACTAGTTTAATATTGTTTCATATATTCCAAGCAAAAGTTCCAACTACTTTAAAAGAGGGCTTAGGTGAGAGTTTTGTGTGCCACCTTCCACTGGGTTGCATAAATACATCCTAACACTGACAGGGACATGGCCTAACCAACACGTGACACCTGTAGCTGAGCGTTTGGTTCATGCACTGAGGTATCCCAAGTGCACCACTAAGAAAAACTGAGTATCCTTTAAAAAGGAAACACAATTTACTTTATATTTCAAATAAATGGATTTTAATGTTTACTTCTAGCAGAAAAACCTTCAGTCTGTGAGTTTTACTACCTGGAAATGTACCTCAGATTAGGTATTGACATGCTGCTGCTACTCATAAATCCCTATATGTTCCAAGTACCTTTTGTTCCCATAAGGCCATAGTTCACAGTAGCATGTTTTTGTTCCCCGATATTTCAAGTGCCTCTGAGGAAACAATTGTTCAAGCAGCTGTAGACCTTTCCAACTAGACCTTAACCCCCATTCTGGCTGCTAAAATATGTTTACTGTTCTCTGCATGTATCAGTTCTGCGTAGATGAATCTCAATATACAGCTGAAAGTACTGTGAGCTGAAGTAATGAATTCCAACGGCAGGACTTAAAATAATCACAGCCAACTTTAAGCCTATGATTTTACCACTGCCTAGTTAAATCTAAATTGAGAGATATCAGTTTGCAAATGCTGATTGGATTCATTTGACTGGTGTAGTCATTTATGTTCACGTTTGTGAACTCCACTAAGGTTAATAAGCTCCGCAGGCAAATAAAAGGTGGTTTTGTGTGTACTGTTTCTCGTTTGATTACTGTGTTGTAATACTGAAAATGTTGTACATAAAGCTGCATGATTTTTCTGAGTTTACAGGAATTTTAGTGCTCACAAATAGTATTGAAACAAGATTACTAGGATCTCTGTCTGGCTATAAAAGATACACAAAGCCTTTTATTTTCTTGGCTACTAATAGATTTATGTCTTTCAACCCAAGGTTGAGAGAGGGAAACTGCTGAGATACCATAACTTCTGAGTTTGTTTCTTGTCAAACCTGTCTATCCAAGATCCAACTAAAACAAGCTATGGCTTTGTTAAGGTGTGTACACATACCCTGTGTGACCTTGATAAACTCCACCAACTTTTTTCATGACAACACTTTTGGCATCTGTCAGGAACAGCTGAATACTGGCAGTTTGTCATGAACCAAATGATGAAAAGTATTCTTATCCCTGGGAATAGTCTTCCAGTAGGATTTCTGTGGAATATCAACACCTCAGACTGAAATTCTTCATTCAACGATGGTTCTCAACTCTCACATGTCTATATAATATAAACTGAGCAAAAAAGTAAGCTAACAGGCTCTGTGCATTGCACTGCTGGTTCCCTCTTTGACATCAACTTCTTCTCATCACACTGGAGCACTTAATGAGCAGCATTTTGTAGGATACTAGCAGGCTAAGAAACAGAGATCACCTGAGTACCAGGTTTGCTGTAAGATGAGTGGACATTACTGACATGGCAGATTACTCAGAAGGTGCACTTAACACCAGTAACATAAATGTTCTTTAACTGCATAATTTTTCAATTTTACACTTTGAATGCTTATTGCTTGCTTTTTATCTTGAATTTTGCAGCATGAAAAAGTAAAAAAAATACTTAAAAGAATTCAAGACTCATCATAATAACATTATTTATACAAAAAAATTTGCAAAATATATTTTTACTGTAACAAGAATGTCACGAGTAAATGAGTGTATCCAGATTCTGAAATAAAATTAACTGGATTTCTATTTTGCTACTTCTGTTGTTAAACTCAAGTAGTTGTGAAAACAATAAGCATTCTAAAATAGTGCTTATGACCATAGATGGCAGGTAGATGAATAGAACATGATATGCACAGATAGTATTCAAACATGACATGCACAGAGCTAAATTTTAGTCTGTTGTTAGAATAAGTTATGGTTTGAACTCGGATTTTAATGGATAAAGTTTATATTTGTTCAACCTGGTACGTGTTCTACCTTCAGTTACAGTAGGAAAAGATTCAAGATCTGATAGTGTTAAATATTATACTAGAAATAAATATATTTTCCAAAAATGTGTATTACAAAACACCTCTTGATTAACTACACAGGAATATTATATGTATATACATACAGATATATTTTTATGGTAATATTACACAGTGTGACATACTGTCCCACAGTATTTGAGTTGCAGTTAAAAGCAGACTGAAATCTCAGATTCCCATGGTGATACAGATCCATACATTAAACTACCATTTACTCCTACTTCCCAACAGCTGAACCATCCATTCTGCATTTCCAGTACCAGGACTTGCTTTTATTGTGGCATTCAAATATTAAGGCAGAGACCTGCAGTTTCCCCAGAGTTCCTGACTACCTGTAATTCCTTCAGCATTTGGAGGGCTTCTGGCAAGATTCTGGCTGTGGAACATTGCCTCTTTCTCTCTGCAGATTTTGTAGGAGAGCAGCAAACATCCACAAAATCCAGCACACTGGGATCTGCAAGCAGCTGATTAGAAATGTATTTTGATTTGAAAACAAAAGAAAAAATCCTAATGTAAGAAGTTGGTCTTCTAGATTTTTTCCTTCTCTAGAAAAAGTGAGATGTTGTAGGCAAACTTCCATTGCCCTCTGTTGGGAGATTGAAATATTAATGTTTAACCACGCACAATTGACCACTTTCAAAAGCAGCGGGTGCTCTTCTGAGACCCGGTTTGCAAAGCAGCTGCCCACATGCAGAGAGGGTGAGCAACCACCACTGGAGGCTGCAAGCCCGGTTTGGGCAAGAAAAGGTCGATAAGATGCAGACCCTGTGGAGGTGAGGTAGTGCTTTTTATCATGTAAATGTCCTCCCTTACACAACCTTCTCAGGTGAAAAATTCCTCCCTCCCCATTGGAGAAGGTATCAGGAAACTCGCACAGTAGCCTGAGGGTTTTCATCCCTTCTGATGAGGCATAAGGGGCTCAGCCTCACTGAGGTGAGAGGCAGCTGCCCTGTCTTACAAGGCACCCCCAGACTCATTTCTGGGACCTTCCACCAGACTGCACACGATCCACAGTGTTGCAAGAAACAGTGTAAAACTCCCCCCCTGCCCAGGGGAAGAACCTGGACATTCCAACCTGAATATATATTAACCCATTGAAATCTATGTTTTGGGGGCTTCCCTTGTCCTCTGGCAGATCAGGACTGCAAACATCACTTCAACCAATGAACACTGAAATTGCAACAACCAAGTTTCATTACTAGATCTATGGGTGGTGATATCTTTCTTCTCTGCTATCCACTTTTATCCTTTTTTCTCTTTCTTTTTTTCTTTTCCTTATGTATTTTCTTAAGTGATATCTTTATACTTGGATATCGCTATATTTCTACTGGTAATAATGAAAACATCTATATTTTCATACTTTTATATTGCTATATTACTATAGATAATAGTAACCAAAATGGCTACATACTTTGTATCCATTGCAGTCAAATTGTTGTAAATTCTTCATATGCATATATATATGTATGTATGTATGTATGTATGTAGGTAGGTATGTATACATATAGATATATATAAAAATTGTCCATTAAGTGCAGTTTCACTCTAATCTGTCCCTGGGGATCTATTAAAAAGAACCTGAGTTACCCTTTCCTCCAGGGGTGGGTCCTAAGACCCCCTAAGAGACATTGCTGGATGAAGCCAATGCTGTAGATTAAATAAAACTAAATTTTAATAGAGAAATTATCTTTTATCAAAAAAGAAAAAAAGTCTTAGGGCACTAGCATGACAAATTCTAGTGTATTCATCTGTCTTTCTCAGTATTCATCATATGTAAGAATACCCTTTTCATTGAGTTCTTATCCCAACATTTGCGTACAAAAATGCTTTAGTACAATGGCCTAGTACAAAGCCTTCTACTGTCCTCTTCTCTGTGTGTCTCTGCATTATTGGCTTAGCAACTCTGCATTCTACCCTTCTCTTCTTGGCACCCTCACAACAGATTTATCATTATCCAGCTCCAATTTCAAGCCTATTCTACTTTTCCTCTTCTGATGACATAATGTCCAATGCTCAATTGCAGAGTTTTCTCCATACATCACACTTTCTTCTAATGTTTCCTCCTCTAATAAAATCTCCTTGGTGATCCACAACCAACACAATCAGCCTGCAGCATTTTGCTTTATTTCCTGCTATTTTCCAGCTTTCTGGCTGCCACATCTATCTTCCACAGGCTAGATATGGCACAGTCAGCCCTCCTGCCAGATTTAGCATGTTGCTTGTCCAGTTCTTCAGACTACCCTGGTCCTGCCTAATAGATGTACTTGAAATAGAAATAATCAAGAAAGAAAAAGATTGTGAAGTAAAAAGTGACCACTATGAAATATGTGAGTTAATGAGTGCTACTTAAACAGTGGTTTGAGATAAAGCTTGGGTCAATCCCATTGGTTACCTAAAATGATTGTTAAGCTGGTGAAATACAATCAATAAATAACAACAGAATTCAGTCCTGGAAATTACTATTAAATTCCTCTCTGAGAAAAGTCTGATGCCAAACACAACAACTAAAAGGTGTATATTCAGAGTCCTTCAAAAAGAGGCAAATATAAAATCAGTCTTATAATCATAAATCTTTACAGTGAGGAAATATGAAAGATTATTACAAAACTCCACAAAAAATAGAAAGATATATGCAACACAGCAGTATAAATAAAGCTGTTTAAATGAGGTTTCATCAAAAGCAGGATTAGGGCCACAGCAAATTAGCATTTTCTTTAAGTAGCTTAGGGCAAAATGCTTCTCAAAAAATGAAATATGTGAGCAGCTGTAAATAAAACCAAATAATCATAAAGCAGTCTACAGAGATTAAAACCAGTGCATTGCTACAGTCTGTAATTTGATAACTCTACTGAGCATATACATAAATATAATTGTGTTCTAATTAAGGCATCAAGGTTGCAGTGAAATGATAAGCGTATTTTACGAGCTCATACAGAAGATGTCATTCAGCCAGTAGTCCTCTCCACAGCTGTCCAAACCAGCAACAGCTGCATTCACTGGAACCACCAAGAAAGTGGTGGTTGAATTAGCTTTGAATTCCTACATCTAAAAGCCAAATTAGGGGAAAGACAAGGAAATTAAATACTGCAGCTCAATATTCCATAATGGGTTGAGCTCTCTAGAAACTCCCCCATGGGATAGTTTTTTTATCAGAGAATGCTGCTTCTACAGAGTTAAAGAATTTTGCAAGGAAACATAGGTCTAATCCAAAAATGCAAGGAATATTTACCTTTCATGATAGCATAGTCAATTCAAAATGAAATTATATCAGAACACAATACTGATGCCCTTATCAGAGGTAAATATTTAACCTCAAAGAAATGGAACATTTTTATATAGTCAAAATTGGGTTTGGTGTATTTTATTTCATCCTGGATATCATAACTTTTCCATTCCTACTGAAGTAATTACTGAGCATGTCTCTTTCCAGACAGCAAAAATCACTCAACAAAGTTGTAAAATGGAATAGTAATTAAAATGGGCAATACAATGAAAGTTTTGTAAACAAAGGTGTATTTCTCATAGAGCAGGAACATAATAGGCATTTAGGAGTGCTTGTGTAAAGATGCTGTCATGAAAGAACTGAGTTATCTCAGAGAGAACAGGAAACCATTGGGAACAGAGTGGGAAATGATGTTACCTAAAGTTGATCTAATGCTGGCCTAAAGCCCTTACCATACCTACCTGGTTGTATCAGAGTGCACACAAAAACTGAGGGAAAAGAAGCAGAATTTCCTCCAAACTGGAAGACAGTGGTAAGGAAACAAATTTGTACTGGAAAGCTGCAGGTACTGTATAAGAAAGTAATGATTGATTTGAAAACCACAGCAAGGTTAATTTTCAGGAATTAATACAAATGAATTCTCATTTTCTTCCACTGTTTTTGTTTCTGTTACTGAGATAGAGGTGGTAATGTAGGAGAAGGAAGGTAGAGGATGGAATTATATACACACTGTTGTAGGAACTATGTAAATAACATTCTGATATCTCTTGAATTATAGTCATAAGACTTCATGCAGTGATAAATGAGAGATAAGCTCAGAGAAAAAGAGGATATGAGAGACTACAGGAAACAGAGAAAATACATGCAAGTGGTATAGGGAGTTGGAGAGCAGAGACATAAAGTCAATACAGAAAGTAATGTCAGAGGAGTTTTCCTGATGAAGGGATAGGAGTGCAAAGTTACACTGAAGGACATAAACCATTAGAATAGCCTAGATAAATAAAATACTTGTAACTCATATCCTTCCATGTATAATTCACATAGAAGCTGTTTGGTGCTCAGACATTGTAACAAAGTAATATTGATAAAGTATGAAGGAGTATCAAGTAAAAATTCAAATGTTAATTGACTTCCCTAACCTATTAAGGTACTATGCATATATGTAATACACATAACCATAAAATTTTAGTATTTTAATTATATTTTCATATATTTTCAATATGTGTTTTTTTAATCTCTCCAAAGATGTACTCTGCTGTTACGTGTCCTTTGTGTCGATATTGTTGTGCTGAATCATCTATGAATTGGCTATGATTGGGAAAATATTGCTGAAAAGATAATTTGTTATGGAACTGTGATTCTTCTCTGAGACTACTTGTAGCTTAGAAAAAAATTACAGGTCCACATTACACATAGGTTCTGCAGAAAAAAAACAAATTGTTTCTCCAGTCTTGTTTACCAGTCTTCAAAAAAGAAGCAGAACTTAATATCTGAAAACTTTAATATAGATAAAAACATGGTTTTATAAATGGCCAGCTCATGAGCTTGCCATGAGTAGCGTTTCAAGGTCTGTGCTCTTGCTCTGAAATCTTTAATGACTTCCAGATTATTTGGTGTCTGTGGTGCTGAGTTGGAAAATGGCACTGTCCTCCGTACTCTGATCATCTGGGTTACTCCTGACATGGATTTAGGTAAGACCCAGGGACTGCCTTAAAGAAGTACTTGGAGCAAGTTGTTGTGCAGCTCCATAATCTTTACTGCTGTGGAGACTGGGAACTTTGGGGCCTGTGCCTCTGTGCAGAAGACAGTTCTGATGTCATTTAGAGTCCCTCCAGAGGCTCAGTCTCATTTCCTGCTGTTGCAAAGCAAGCAGTTATGCAATGGCACGTCTGTGTGTAAACACCTACACAGCACAATTGATTAAAAGTCAGATTGATCCTTTGAGTTCACTAAAGGCCAATTTAAGTTGCAAATCCACCTTAATTTTTCCACTGTAGTGGAAATCACACAGCTGATACCCAAAGAGGCTGCATATTTTTACCCACATGATGTCTTTCCTGCCTGGGCATGCTCCCTTGCCAGCAGCAGTACAAGTTGCTTTGCACCAGTGTGACCCTTATGTACACTAAAAAGCTGGGGTGAATATTTCATCCTGTGTTCTTTGGAGCTGCTGGTCATTATCTTAGATCCCCATCTATTTTCAGGAAATCATTGCTGAGAATTCTGGGATTTTGTTTTTTTTCTATTAATATGCACATGTTGTATCTTGGTATATATCCATACCTCTTTGCTTCTGCCCTAGCACCTTTTTGTTAAATCTAATAATTAGAATACATATGCAAATATACAGGTAAGTACTGATAAATTCCTTATAATCCAGTTTCCAAGAAGAATATTTCAAATTTACGGGAATAATAATTAGAAAAAAAATAAAATTAACAAAATATAAAAACCAATGTAAAGCTATAAATTAAATTTTGTTTCTAGTAATATTTGATTTTTTGCAGATTAGGGTCATACTTCTGCTGCTTTCCTGTGTAAGCTAATTAAAATTTGACTTCTGCATCTCTCTTTTTAAAAATATTTTCTGCTTCAATCAAAATGCAAACTGCCTATGAAAACAAAAAAGGAAGTTGTAAAGTTGACAAAAAGGAGGTCCCTTCTGTGCTAGTGGAAAAAAGAATGTGAATCAATCACATCATTTCGTTTAGGCCTGTTACTGTAAATTTCATGTATGCTCAGCTTTTATATTTAGTTCTACACTTATGTTAACATGTTTTGTCATAAATTCTAGATATATATAGATATAAGTATGTCACACACATATATAAATGTATTAATACCATAATACCATATTAATAGGTATATGTACAAATGTGCTTATAGGAGCTTTCTCATCAAGTACATATTATGACTATTATGGTTTCATATTCAGATTTAAGGAAGTTCACTTTAACGGAACAGAACATGGCCAGGTTAAAAAAAACAAAAAAATTTCCTGTCTTTATGTTTGCTTCCTTCTTGCTCCTTTAAAAATCCAAGGGGGAAGATGCAATTATGAGACGTCAGCCATGCACTATTTTCTTATGAACTTATGTCTTGGGCCTGCACAGCCAGGTTTTGGTAGTGGGGGTTTCCACTGGGGTGGTTTCTGTGAGAACCTGCAGAAGTTTCCCCCATGTCCAACAGAGCCAGTGCCAGCCGGTTCCAAGATGTCCCTGCTGGCCAAGGCTGAGCCCCTCAGCACAGTGGTATTAAAACTTCTCTGAGATAACAGATTTACAAAGAAAAAAAAGTTACTGCACAGAAACCTCCAGAGAAGAGAATTAGGCTAAATGAGAGAAACAGCCCTGCAGACAGCAAGACTGGTGAAGGAGAGGAAGCAGGTAGGTGCTCCAGGTGCTGGAGCAGACATTCCCCTGCAGTTTGTGGTGAAGACCCTGACAAGGCATGAACAGTGTAAAATACTCCCTCTTCTCAGCTTTGTTTTTACAGATCTTTTCTGAGTTTCTCAGCCTTACCCTGAATACAGAGAGGAAAGGTAAGGAAAAAAGCAGCTATGTGAAACATCAAGAGGAGTCAAATTGCAGCCAAGTTAATAGAACTCAAGCTTCAACATGCACTTCAAAGCACTGCAAAAAGGAACAGACTGAAGCTTCTTAAATGTGATCTCAAAATAATACTTTAATACCTTAAGGTTCTTCTGTTTAAGCACTTGTTTAGACTAGATTTTCTTGCTAACACAGCTATAGAGATAATGATTTTAAGTTTTCAATATACTGTGAAGCACACCTATTCTATGAAACAGCTAGGATCTGAGGATTAATGAAAGCATTGATTCATGAGGGGCCAGAAAGACAAAGGAAACAACCCTCCCCTTCCCTTAGGTCCTTTTTCTGGATGTAAGGTTTGGCACATCTCTTCAAGTTTCCTCCATGTCAGGCAGCTGTCAGAGCAATATTTCCAAACCCAAGACAAATGCCTGGGAGCAGCGCTGTGCCAGGCGGTGGGCCCATCACTCCTCTGCCTCCCCACGGCCTCCCCAGTGTCCCTGCAGGGCCCCACAGCCTAGGCTGCTCTGCACCCCAGCCTTCCCAAAGCTCTCTTGCAGAATCTGCATATTCTGTCCATGCCAGATTTTCACCCTGGAAAAATTTGAGGCCATCCCAGGGTCTCCATGGGCACAGGACTCCTCCCTCCATTAAGGAACTATGGAAGCTCTCTCTTGTCTTTCAGATATGTGTATTTGACAGGCTAAACTCACCACCATTATCTACCTGTCTCTCTTAGCGTATTTTCTCTTCAAGGGGTACTTTCCCCCTCAAATGGTATTTCTATTTATTTAGTCATACAATAATCTGAAATTATTTGGGGAATTAATTAACAAGATGTAAATAAAATAACAAAGGAAGCTACATGCTGTGAGGCTCACTGCCTCTTAAGAAGTTTGGGTTTTTTTACAAAAAAGGGAGCAGTAAATGAACTACAAATTCCAGTCAAGTTCTATTTATATCTTTGGTAGATAACTCTGTATATGTTTTGTTATGTTTTGCAGATAAGACAAAAGTTATCTTCATTAACTTAATGAAGCTTAATTTCTCAATGAAAAAGCCTAGGGTATTCAATGTGTACTAAATGAGAATGTCATTTTCCAGCTGTATTATTTTGATTAACTAGCTGACGTTGCAAAATAAGTTGCTGCATGTATTAGCATCTAAGGCGATGCACGTCTGTAAATATGCACCTGTATAAGTGTTTCGCAGAGTCACCACTCTGGCAGCATGATACAGGCCTGTCCCCATGCCTTGTCTTTACCACAGCCCCCAAGAGCTGGTAAAAACATGTGGCATCAACACTCACCAGGCTCAGGCCAGGCCCTGCATGTGTACTGTGTTCATTTCTCCAGTTACATCCCTCTGCTTTGGAGACAGAGGGCAATACTACTGTCCTGGCCCATGTTTTTGTGGGAAAGCCTAAACGTGTCATACCTGTGCAGAAAAGATTCAGAGATCACAGAATTACGGAATGGAAAGGGTTGGAAGGGACAGTAAAGATCATCTAGACCCAGCCCCTACTGCCATAAGCAGGGGCACTTCCCACTAGGCCAGGTTGTTCAAGGCCTTATCCAACCTGGCCTTGAGCACTTCCAGGGATGGGGCATCCACAGCTGCTCTGGGCAACCTCCTCGTCCTGTCACTACAGTTCCTGATGAAGAGTCCCTCTCCAGTTTCCCTGCGGGCCCCTTCAGATGCTGCAAGGTTGCCATGAGGTCTGCACACAGCCTTCCCTTCTGCAGGCTGAACAGCCCCAGCTGTCTCAGCCTGGCTTTGTAGGGGACGTGCTCCAGTCCCTTTATCGACTTCACGACCCTCCTCTGGATTTGCTCCAGCAGTTCCATGTCCTCCTTATGTTGGGGACACCAGAACTGGACACAGCACTGCAGTGGGGCCTCAGCAGAGCAAAGTGGAGAAGGAGAATCACCTCCTTTGACCTGCCAGCCACGCTGCTACCGATGTGTTTACGAAGAACAGTTACCCATACGTTTTATTTGTTTATATTAAAGATAGGTCAATTCTTCAAATTTATCTCTGGATGGAATTCCATGTTTATGTTTTGGTGACTATGTTCAGAAATAATATATTAAGTAGTCTATTTTCATCTGCATAATCCTCCTTGGTTTTTTGCTATTAATGCTCATTCTAGAAAGATACATGTTCCAACTATTTCAAAATTCAGTGAAAGTGGGCCAGGTAGATCTTTTGGAATGTCTTGCAAATTAGTCATGGTGAAATAAAAATTTGGTTGATGTATATTCTAAGTGCACACTGTTCAAATACTTTTAGGTTACTAGCAGTGACTTACAGGTTACTAGAAGGCTAGAAATTTATCACTGATACATTCTTATTCTTTTTCTAACATCTTAAAAAAGATATATTCACTGAAAACTTCTGCCTTTTTTGCCGAACACCCTGAGAGCACAAAACTGGTCATGCTGTCTGAGCTTATCAAATCCAACCCCATTATTAAGGCAAATACATCACACTCTTACATAACAGTTTTTCCACATTGTTGCCCAGAATATCTGTAGATGTTTGCTGTTTGTGCTTGTTTCTTTTGACCTTCTCAGTTTCTGTACTTTTTCTTTTCTTCTTTCCTTTCTTGGCTTCTGGTTCTTTCCTGTTTTGATAGTAATTTTTTCTTTCTTGATCAACTTCTGGAAGTTCCAACCTCTCCCTTTCCTATTTGTTTACAGCCGTCTCATTTTTTGTTCCTCCTAGTTTCTTCTCCCTTGATGCTTTCTTCTCTCTGTAAGATGGGACAAGATATAAGATGTAAGAGTCTTACTGGCCTCTCTCTTTGACTTTTTCCCTGGCAAATGGCCAAAGGGGTTTGGGGGTTTCATTCCCTCTTGCTTACAGCATTACAAATTAAGACTATGTATGAGTTCCAGATGATTCCATGAAAGCAATCCCAATAAAAACAAACCAAAATATGAGCTTTGATTCTTTGGCTTCTCCTAAGTAATATATTTCTGACATGTAAAGGCAGTAATATCACCTCAAACTTGGTTATGTAAAATGTAAGCACAGAAGAGTCCTTTAACAGCAAGGTCCCTTCCCCTTTCCTTGAAGATTTTAAAGGTTGTTTAGTATTACTCATTTTATTTGTAGGCTGAACACTTTTTCATATTAATTAATCTGCTCAATTTCATTCTTACATAATTTTACTCTGAAAGAACATAAATTTTAGAACACTAATAAAAGCAGTCTAGCTGTTGATATTAGAGAAATTTAACATCTATCTTTTCTTTTGTTTGGGAGTAGGCCGGGCATGAAGATTTAGTTTGCAAGTTTTTCATATTTCTGCTAATGTAAAATGACAAGAGTCTTTCATAATCCTGCCAAAACATAAATTCTTTAGTCTATTAAAGACTAGAAGTTGCATCTGTATAAAAATGACAGAATGTATCCCACTGAAATTGACAGAATGGCTATAATACAAGGGAGATGTGGCTTCCTTAAAGCTCTCTGCCTAGCTAGACTAAGCTTGCCAGTGCAATTATAATTATTTTTCTCTATTAAATCTACAATCACCTATTACCTATTACTGTTGCTATATATCACATCAGAAAAGTAGTCCCTTCGGGAAGGCATTGCCACTTTTAACAAAAAAAGTTTTTTGCCACCATGCACGCTCTCTTATCATCAGAGTTTCTGCCAAAGAGTCAAATCAAAAATTGTTACTCTGCAGAGAACTGCATCCAGCTGAAAAACAGCAATGTTTAATGTAAGGAATGTGAAAATATCCGTTTGCTAACTGTTAGAAGTGAAATACCAGGCTTTGTAGACCAGACAAATCTACAACTGCCTTTGAAAGAAAAAAAAGTGTTTATCTTTTTTTCTGACATGTCTTTTTTTATTCATCATATGGCAGCTGATTAACTCCTTTATCTTATCTTTTATAATTTAGTGAGCCCATTTAAAAATCCTGGATATCCCTATCTTTTTTCAAAGTGCAGCTGATTAAGTGAAAAATTAGGAAGAATATGCAGAAAAATTGATAAAAAAATATCTAGGAGTCCTTGTTTGTCCCCATTTGGTGCCTAACTGGTGGTCTGTAACAGTTTCCATCGATCTGCCTAAACTAATGAACTAACAGCAACTGACTCCTGTGCTTGAAAAGAGCTACAGCAACAGTCTGAAAACTTAGCTTCTCTTTCAAATTCTTTGTCATTATGACTACTAAACCTAAGAAAAATGTCAGGCACAGAAAGCACTTGACAACAAACCAGCTGATGATTCCGTGGATTTTTCATGCATCTGTATATACTCTTTCTTACCTCAGTGGTAATACCTTTGTGACAAGAGTCAGCCTTCTGCCCCAGATGTGGAGACACTGTGGCTTCCAGGTAAAACAGAGAACAATAGCAATAGCTATAATATATTGCCAGCCCCACCCCAGAGACCATAATAACTTCTGTTATGAATGAATGATCCAAACTAGACACAGAGAAGTAAAAATTACAGAACAATAAACTGAGCAGTACAGTAAGCTGAGATATGTGTAAGTAGGAGATAATAATTACCACTACAATTCAGATAAAATTACTCTGAATAAATGCATAAAAATACCAAGTAAATTTTCAGTCATTACTGCTCACAAAATATATGCTGTGAATGAGAAGTTTTAATCACAAAAAGAAAGCAGAGAAGAGGTATTGTCATGGAGTCTTACACTCAGTGATAATATTTGCTCAGCAAGGAAGATAACACGAGAATGAGAAACAGAAAATAACATGTGAAGGCAAAACATTATGAAAATAAACTATCTATGGTCCTGTGGGATCATCTGATATCAGACTGACAAAGGCACTGCACTGCTTGTTATACAACTCAGGATTTTTCAGAAATGGCGCAGGTGAAATGCCTTTAAAATACATTCTTACCAAAATCCAGGCACCTTTAGCAACCCCATTTTTTTGTGTCATCCTGAACTTCTGAATCCATGTTGTTGATTCCAGGGAAGTGAGGGGACCAGTGTCCTTTATGTGCACACGTACACCAGGCAAGAGGCTTGTTTTCGAGCTGCTGCCCCATGTGATGAGTCCTCCTGCAGACCCCCAGGGGTCTCCCCTCTGCTCCCTCAGCAGCACAGGAGAGACACATTTGCCTTTTCAAGTCGTATCCTTTGATCAAACATTTCTGCTTCCCAGAAAAAGGCAAGGCCTTGATCTTATGGGTTTTGTGGGGAGTGTTCAGTACACAGACAGAGAGTGAGGCCGTGTTAGAGTGACTCAACCAAATGTCAGGGAAATCCTTAATAAAGCGCAACCCCAGCTGGGGAAGGTGGTTTTAAAATTAAACCCTTGTTAAATATTAAAACATAACATGTGCCAGAATGTTTCAATCCAAGCAATTAATGCTTTAGATATTGTCAGATTATCTTGGTTGATGAATAATGAAATGGAAACCATGTTTGTTTGCATTGATTGTGTATGTCAAAAAAAAATTAAATAGTTTGACAGATGCTATTCAGGCTTCACTGAGTGTTAGATTATCAGTCATTTAATGAAAGACATTATTTTAAACTTTTGCAGTTAGAAGAATAACAGTCTGATTAACATCAACAATAAAGCAATATAATAAATATAATATCAAAGCACATATAAAATATAATGCTAGAAGTTACATAACAAGAAGTCAGCATTTTTTTGAAGGACAACTGAATAAAAAATCTGGGAATGCTGCAGAGTAAATAAATAAAGACCATACGGCATTTGTTAATACAGTTCTGTAACTATTTGCATTCTACGTGCTTACTTTTTTGTTTGTTCATTTTCACCAATTCAATTACCTTGCACATGCCTGACAGTAGAACCTGGAAACTGAAATCAATTCCCAGCATCAAATGATACCAGAAATAAAAGGCTTTCCCTGATGCAGAAAGATTTAAATTACTGAATGACTAATAAATATGGTTCTGGTGTGAAGCTCAGACAGATTAAATAAATAGATTTTTCAGAGACTATCAACATTCAGTATGAACAGTGGAAGTAATGGAAGTTCTCAATAAACAGATTTTATACCAGCAGCATTGAATATTTTTTTCCCCAAATGTCCATGACCATGTATGTTTGACTTCAGCTTCCAGTGCTCCAACTCTAAATTTTTTTTTCCAAATTTAAGTCCATTTTTTTATGGAATGCATTCCCCATACCTAAGATTCTGGAGATTGAGTAGGGAGGGTGGGTTATTATTTATTCTCCAGATTAGCCAATGATTTTAGACAATATGTCTCCCAGGGCAACAAGATTATACTGCTTCAACTGGGGACTCACAATATTCCTATAGAAATTGCTCCATTTTGTGTTGATAAAATAGGCATTGAAATTCAAATACAAGGTAAGCACCCTAATCAACTTTTTTATTATTCTCAAACTTTAACTCTAAAAGTCAACTACTATTTCAATACAGTAATTTTTCTTTAGAAAAAAAAAAAAGCAACTGATTCAACCATGGAATTCATTATTTCTGCCCAATGCCAGTTAAACCTATCCTAAAAGCTAAAGATGTGGAACCAATGCCAGACTGAGGAGGAAATTTGATCTAGTTGTCCATCATCTTTTGTAAGCATCTTAAATGCAATAATTTCAAAAGCAACACCCCTTCATAATTTTGCAGTTTCAGCCTCTATACATATTTTTGATTCAATTTATTTTTAAATACCAGTTTCTAGTCAGAGTACAACAATCAAGACCACAGGTTTGGGAGTGTTACTACTTTTTTGAAAATTCAAGTAGTTAAATCTGTAACTGAAAATATAAAACACAAAAATCATGTTAATTCTGTACAACAAAATTAACATGATACAACTTGGTCATGATAATTCATAAATGATGCAGTGAAACTGTGTCCTTCTGCTGCCGATAACACTGAAAAATTGGATTTAGTATTTTTTAAAGAGATATGAATGCTTTGAGAACACCTGTAACAAAGCAGATGAGAAACAACACTGGAAACAGTCCATGAACAGCCTCAGGAACTTCTGCCTCAAGATTGCTCCTGGTCACAGTCCAGCAACAGAGTAGATACTTGGCCAATAATACACCTTAAGGCTGAAATTATGTACTTCCTTTTATCCCTAACTTAAAAAAACACTCCAATTTGCATCAAATGAGCCTTTTAAAATCTCTCTTTAAGAAACACAAATCTTACTCCAAATCTATATAATAACTGTTAAAACTACTTCCAAACAGTAGCAGTAAGAATATATAATTCAAAAAGGAGGCTAAATAGACCAAACAGTAATTTTTAAGCATCTTACGAAGATTCCACTAAAACTTAAAAACTCTACTAATATAATCTACACACTTTTCACATATTCATCTTTTCCCAGTAGTATTTTGCACTTACCATATTACATATCTTTTAACACAAAAGATAAGTAGGGTTTAGCTGCACAGAAAGCATCAAATGATAATTATTATCTTATTATTTTCACTCAGTTTCACATTCACTAAATTCAATGTGGAAAGCAAAGCCACTCATAGAATCAAAAAATTGTGAATCCATGTTACTTTGGATAATTTCTTACTGTTATTACTTTGCAATGTGAAACCTCTCAGGGGAAGAGAAAACTGATAGATGTAATAAAAAAGACTACTTTGTCAAGCATATTATTAAACTGCATGAAAATTCCACATGCACAGGTTAGTATTTCCAGGTATTTCAAAATTCAGTCATTGCAGGACAAGCTAAGTGTGTATGCTGTAGTTGAACACCATACCTTTTCACTGGCATGGGAAGGTGGGAAAAGAAGGGCCGAATATGCAACAGATTCAAGACCCAGGAAGTATTGAAAAGCCTTGGAAGGAAGCCATTGCATACACTGAAATGCCAGATAATATTTGCATTTAGAAATTCACCACCTTTAGCTGCTAAATCTAGATTTCCGTGAAGGTCTAAAAAGCATTTAGATGCAGAAGCTTATGGATGAAGTCATAGTAGGATTTCTGAGTTTCACCGAGTTATGCTAATTTTGAAAATTTCTACTTCTAATTCATCTGTGGCTTTAAATCTACAGCTATTACCAGAGAGACCAAGCACTAGTAGAAGGTAGTGAAACACAGGGGAGAAAGAAGTGGAACAGGGAAGTACAATAGCAGTGCCATTAAACTTGGTAACTAAACCCTGTTCAGAGCATCCCAACCAGCACATGCATTGACAAAGTTCCATCTGCTGCTGTAAAAAATGGTTTTATTTTATCTTAAATAAAAAGACCTTGCTATTATTTACAAATACCACACAGTAGTAGGTGATTTACTGCAGACAGTTCTTATTTCAAACAGAATAAAACCAAAAGAACCTAGATACAATTTTATGCTATCAGCAAATATAGAGTCTTGAGGTACTGTCACCACATTTTTAAATGTGCATTTTGACATGCTCTTGGAGTTTTATTTGCAGCATAAACGGTTCTTTTCTGTTATCAAGGATTTTTTTCTCTCAAACTGCTTGAGGTCACTACAAGAAATTTTGTGATCTGGGAGAGCTAACATAGAAGGCTTAGCTGCACAAGGAGAACACTTACTTTGCCTGTCCCTATGTATGTTAAGTTCTATATCCCTTTTGAGCCTGTGTGTGGCCCTGACTTCTCTGTCTTCTCTTCTACATTAGTCTTAGGTGATTATAGGCATGGGTTGCAAAGGTTAAGAGATTGTATAAATCTGTGTCAGCTGGTGACCTGATGAAATCTTTAGCACACAAAAACACTGGGACTGATTTTTAAACATTGGGACTAAGCAACGAACCTTTTTACTGGAGAAGTTGCATTGCAAACCTTCAGAAATACAGGAAGATTGATAGCTTAACTATGCTGTTATCATGATACATTTTTTAAGTCTGGTCACATACATCAGAAATGAGGCAGTGAAGAAAAATCAAGCACAATCATTAAAACCAGAACCCTCAGGTATATCAGCTCACACAAAAAAAGGACTCTAGAGAACCTTTCTGAACCCAGAACTCAGTGAATTATTTCATTCACAGCTGCCTAATCCAACTTAAGTTTAATGAAATAAAATTAATAGTGGAATTGACACAATGATCCTCAGGATTCCCTTATTACATTCACAGTGTCTCAGAATTATCCAGATTAATTAATGAATCTCAAATATGAAATATATAAAAACATACTTCACTTTAGACAAACGGCCAGTGGAGAAATTTGCGCAGAGAAACCTAGCCTGAAACAGCACTTGCTGCTATTTCTGATTTTTAGACATTTGATCTCCAAATAAGAGACAGTTACGAAAATGTATATTCTGGGCAGATAAATTCTAAATTTAAATGCAGACAACTATTCGGGTATATTTTATAAAATTAATTCGTGCACAGAGCAGTAGTGATAGTTTATGACAAAGGAAAAACACAAACACTATAAATATCATATTTATATGAACAAGAGTAATTGGGATCAGAAAGCCACACACAGAGGAATAATTATCAGCTTCCTAGTCACCTAATTTTCTACTTAGCAAATATTAGACAATTATTCTTTAATATTAGAAAGATACATTAAATTGTGTGTTGACAATCAAAATTATTCTACAGAATAACTGTAATTTTCTTTGTGATATGGTTTAATGGTGCCTATGTGACATAATTAGTCAAAGAAGCATTGAAAATGTTCATTTCAACTTTTTGTGTTTGTATGCTTTGAAACTGTGGACTGTTTGCTACTTAGCTACCAACTTTTCCCAAGCAGATAAAAATGGGTTTGCTTCTGATTAATTATTGGTTTCTGAAACTGGATTTTTCCTAGAAAGGCACAGTTACACAGGTGATAATTTCATTTCTATTATCAGCATGAGCTGAATTGTCAGAGAGATGGCATAAACTCTCAGAAAGTAATGATAAGATGAAATGCAAAGGTAAAACAGTAGTTCCATCTTTTCTTGTATTTACATTAAATAATTATTTGTATCTCATAGCAGTCTCCTACAACAATGTAGAAAACATTTAATTAAATGGTCTCTATACTTTCACTCACTTGTGCAAGTGAGTGCATATGGTTGTACTGTTTGTGCTTGTAATATGCTGTCAACAACTACCTTACATTTTAAAACTGGTTGAAATGGGCTTATATCTCTCAGATGTGATGCTGATATCAGGTACAAATTTTAATAAATATCAGAACTGAAATCATGAGGGCATTGTGCTGAGGACTTCACCCAGAACAAATTTGTTGCCATCAGAGCTCCATCCAGGTCTGGGATTTGTAGCCAGTTGTTCTTAACTTTGGGAACAGGAAAATACTGAACAAATTGCTTCACAATCTACTTTGTCTTTCTTTTTTAATACATAAAATACTGACTAAAATTTTCCAGGTCTACTTCATTCAAAGTAGCTAGTGGCATTTCCAGTAGCTTGGAGCTGTCATTTAATTGCAGGTTTACATGCAGAATCACAATTATTTTGGGTCTGATCTTTCAAATCACCATTTCATCACCTGCATCATCCACAGTTGAGCATTTTCCAAGTGAGAACTCAAAGTATTTGCAGATAATATTGTTTATAAAGGCAAAAAAAAAAAAAAACCAACCAGTTGTGCAGTGCTACATCACATTCTAGCACCAGTAACCTAATAAGCTTAGTTGTTAAAATTGGAAGCACAAATGCTGACAGCTGACTGACAGCAGCTACTGATCATTTAGCACATGATGTTGTTGTTAGATGCCTGAAGCAAGAGAATCACCAAATATAATACACGAACAGAAAAAAACAGTAAATATTAACAAGCATTGTGAAATACGTAGTAAATACCTGCAGGCCAGGACTTTAAACTGGATTACTGTAAGGGGAATGGCTAAAACATGAATCAGCTGAAGGCATGGCTGCTGCAGTTACATGTGCAGTGAGTGGATAAGGGTAAAGTATTCCTAACACTCAATCTGACTACTGCTCAGGAATATGACAGCAAAAAAGAAGGCATTTCTGGGGAATCTAAGGGGGGTTGTAGCAACTTCTGAAGTACAGCATACTTAAATATGTCAGTCTGAAGAATTATAATGGATTTTTGGTGCGATGTAGCTACTAAGATTGTATAATGGCTAATGAACACCCAGAAGTGCATCATCAACTTTTTGATAGGCATATAAAATAGAGAGCACTGGCAGAGATTATGACCAGTATAGTGACAATTACACCACACCAGGCAGCAAAGGAAACTCGAGGAGCAGATGATGGACACTTGACTGGAGTGACTGGTCTTCACTATTGACATCTGATTCTTTGGGTCTGTAGCCAAATTTGAAAAGTCTATTCTATTTTATGCAGGAAAGCTGTGTACAAGAATTGGTGGCCTGTTTTTCTTCTAGTCATTCAACCCTGATTTTTCAGGTTCTGGTGATATTACACATGTATTATGTGTGTGTGCTGATATTACACATTTACACAATTAATATGACATCCTTGGTCTGATACACAAATTTGAAGATTGCCTTATCTTGTCTCATAGCTTCTAAATCTGGGGAGAAGCAAACAATATTTGTGGGAGTCCTAGCCAACAGAAGCATTATGAATATCAGTTTAGACTGTTGCTTTAATTGAAGGACTAAAGGATTAGCTTTGATGAAACATCTCCCTTTTTCTCACTTTTTCAGCTTTGCAGCTGACTCCTTCCCCAGTGCCGACCTGATCCTTCATGCTGTGGCTGCATGACCAGAACAAAACAGAACAGTAAATCTCTAAACCCTCTACTTGTGGAGGAAGAATGAAGAAATTGCTCTGAGTTATGTTACTGGCTCAGGTTCAACTGCCAAGAATGAATTGGGAAAGTGTTCATTTTACAACGAGTAAAGGAAATTCAAGAAAAAATCTGCTAAAACCAAGAAAGAAAAAATATATGCTCTCTGCTAATCTGATTTGGAGAATTGTACACAGGCACACCTGCTGAAGAGAAAAGAAATTGTGCAAAAATTCAGTCACTGAAATTGAAAGTCCAAATTTTAGACAAGGCCAAAAAGAGTTAACCCAAGGAGAGATATTAACGGCTCAGACTCTTTGCTACTGTTTGACAGCTCTTTCTAAATGAAGGTTTTTATAGCACTTTGCAGTCTTGTTCATTTATTCTTCTTTTAATTCTGTGTTAAATAGGCAGATGGGTCAGAAAAACTTACTAATAATTCTGAGGATATTGGGGCAGTCTGCCACTTTGCATCCACAGCAATATTGTTGACACCCACCTACATTTTCCCACATATGTACATAATGGGCAGAAATGACATTAATTTAAACTGATGAAACTCCACTGAATCTGTTGAACTTGCTTGGGCCCTCTTGTGAAACTTATAGCCTGGCACAAGTATATGCTGTATTATCCATATAGGGTACAGTCCTGTCTCTTGAGCAGAACATGTAAAGGTTAAAAAAGGACTTTCATGTTCCGAAGGTGAAAAATCACTAATTTCTGCCATATAGCCAGTGACAAAACTGGTTATCAGTATGTTATGTTTTATCTCCCTCTAAACAGGACCTTATGAATTCCAACAGAAGAGAAGATTATGTTGATTCCCCCACTATATAAGCTTTTAAACATAAAAAGTCCCAGTGCTAGTACAGATACACCAATCATTTATTTCATTGACAGGTTTGAGATGCCAGACTTCGGTGTCCCAGATTTGCAAGCAGTGATCTAGTTGTTCTTCTCCCTCTACCAATTCTGAGGACATACCCAGCATGCAGAGAAAAACTTACCTTCTATTCTTTATTCTACCAATGATTTTATCTTTTTCAGCTACCTAAATTTGTGAAGGTAGGATGATTATATTTTTTAAAGTAATCTTGCTTATGACTAAAATTTAAAGACTGCGTGTACACATGCATAGCTCTACTTCATGCAGTACCAGAGCTAGGCTTATTAATTTTCCAGGAAAGATAAAACCATAAATAATGCAATACCAGAGATTTGATCAGAATAGCTTTAAATAATGCAAAGTGACAAGAATATGTATTTCATTACATACATTATCATTCAAAGGTAAACAGCGTATCACCTTGGCTAAAATCAGTGATTGGTTGTTTATTTTCAACCTTGGGGCAGAGGATATTTTCTAGCTCATTTTTAAAGCTATTGCTTCCAAAAGGAAAAAGAAAAAAAAAAGGGGGTCTTTCTTCATCACTAAAATACAAAATCTGACCAGTTATCAACTTCATAGAGGAGTGACATCTATCCTCGCAGGTTGTCAGAGGCAAGCACAATTTCTGACTTAGCATATTGCCAAGAACATCAAACTGGGACACCAATTGGTAAAGCATTACTTAAAAACAAATAATAATAATAATTATATTTGGTACCTAGAACTATTTGCATGGAGAGGTCACACTTTCTTTGTATCTTTCTGAATAAATGCATATGTACATGATACACACACAACTGACACCTGTTTTTAAGAGAAAACTCATGGTTTTTCCCAGCACAGGCATTTTCTAGTGCAATACATGGCTATAAATTCTTTCTCATTACAAAGTTCTCAGAGGCTGCTAATATTTTCCATCTGGTAAAGGAACTTCTAGCTTTGCATTTGCATCTTTCGTACTGCCAGAGCAATTAGCGCAGCTTTGCGTTGATCAGCAATGTTCCAGGTGAAAAAGCTGACATTTCACTGGAGACTTCTAGTGACATAACAAAATTCAAGGCAATCATCTCGTAAGAGAACATCTCTACAATTCCTTCCACTCAAGCTGTCAATTAAAACGTGGTTTTACTGCATAACTGGCATGAAATTCATAACAAAAGGACTGTCTGACTTTAGAGTCATTGTATATGAAAAATTACTGTGTGACACCTTGACAAAAGAAACATTCTAGTACCTCGATACCATTATCTTCAATATCAAACTGCATAATACTGCCATAAAGGTGCCAGCATTAATAAAAAACACCAAGAGCTGCTGGCTGCTTAGTTTAGATGTGATCCTAGTGCTCATAAATGTGCTTAAATAGAGCTTGAAAGACCACATTCAGTACTTGATTTCCTCACAATAAACAACAAAGATGGCAAATTTGAAGACTTATCCTACCACCAATTATACAAATGTCTTGTGTGACTCTTCTCTGGGTTAGGAATGTCTCAGTAAATTCAGCAATGTCTTTGACCCTGGTCTGACACTTGGGTTGAATATGTCAAGACCTGATTCCCATCTCCCTACCTTGAAAATTCTCTCTCACCACCTCGTCATGAATGCCAAAATTTTTGTCCTATCAGTTTGTCTTCCCCAAAGAATTTCAGAAAGGTGTTGACCAAAAATAAGGGTTTCCTGAATTATATCTCATTTTTACCCGTTTTCTCTTCTACAAATACACACAAAGTATTAGTTCCTTCTCTCAAAAAAAAAACCAAAAAACCATGATAATGAAATTTACATAGACAGAAAATCAGTGTTTTAGAGAGTGTATCTATGCTGAAATGAGAATATGCTGCAAAAATACACATCTGAAAAATTACACTTAAGAGAAAAAAGAATTTAAAGCTAACCTAATGCATGAATAGACAAAGAATTTGGTTAATTTTGCACTCTGATGCTCTGGTGAAAGGTCTCTAGTCAGCAGAGAAAATTATTCCCTAAAAACATGAAGATTTTGATTGAAATGATAATGAGGAATATACAGATTCATTTCAGTTCAAAATCTAAAGACCTTGGTCCAAGAGATGAACTCTTGACAAGCACAGAAGAATGAGACCCATAACCTTTATCCTTTAAAAATAAGAAAACTGCTTTTATTACAAGTCAATAAATGTATTATGCAAGATGAACTCTGCTTGTGCCTAATTGTAGAATTTATAATATTAAACTAAATATGTGTGAACAGAGAAGTCTTTCAGTATGCAGTGTCATGTGCAAAGCCAGTTAATCCAATCTCAATTTCAAAAAGGAGAAAAGGGTTTCTGGAACATAATCCACTGGTGTTTTCTAATAAGAAGCCCAAATGAGTGTAAAAGTTGCCTTTAAAATGCATGAACATCTGGACCATGCTAAATGAAAACAATGTTATATAAACAAAAAATAAAAGTTTTCTTTCTCTGTCTCATGTCTTTACTACAGAGAAATCAATTTTCTTGACAAAAGTACATTGATGTAATTGATAAAACGTTTAGCTGGCATATTTCTCCATATGTGTAACTTGGAACTGATGCAGCTTTGCCACAATAAAACAATAAAAGCTAGGTTCTGCCAGGATTTTAGTGGGTTGGCAAGTTCTAGGGCTCTCTGCAGAGTTCCTTTCCTCAATCTCTGTATATTGGTGAGCCAAAAATTCACATAGTAATATAAAGGGTTTCTTCTATGACAGCTACAACAGCAGGCAGAATTCAAAATGTCCAGCAAAGAACTGGAGAGCATCCTAATCTCATGTCTGATGCATTAAGACCAATGGGTGCAGATAGAAATCATCATTCAGTTATTTTCTCAGACCATTCAGAAAAATATTAAAGCTATAGACATCCCAACCCTGGCAGTGTTCAAAGACAGGTTGAGCAACCTGGTCTAGTGGGACGTGTCCCTTCCCAGGAGGTTTGGAACTGGATGATCTTTAAGGTCTCTTCCAACCCAAATCATTCGATGATTCTGTGTTTCTAATATCTATTTCAATAAATTTATATAACTTCTCAAAACCAGTAAATAAGTCAGGTTCAGCAAAACATGTCAACAAGACAGTCAGCTAGGGATGACTCTAATATCTGCTAGTCATATTTGTATCATGTGACATTCCTGAGAGCACACCAGCTGCCAAAAATGTATTGCGCTTTGTAGCAAATCTACTTTCCCATGCAGACAACTACAACACAGTCAGAAGCTAACATAATCCTGAAGACAATGCCAAATGCAATAAACTTCTATAAGTTCTACTTGCCTAGCAAATTAAGCAAAACTTCATCAACTTCTTTTAATTCTCAAATAGTAGAATGTATACTCATGGTTAGAAGAGGTTTTCTCTACTGTGAATCAAGAAACAGAACATCTAAGAACAAAATAAAACCTGACACTTACTTGAAGTTAATAAAATCCTTTTTAATCACACTACATTGATTTTGATACTGTTATTTATGTGGAATCAATATTAAGCATAGAGAAGAATGTTTAAGACAATAAGATTTTAAAGCAGAGTGCCTTCTGAATCATGACATTCTGATAGAATTTAAAAATGAACTTTTTCTATGCATTTAATGGAAGCTGAATCACATTTTAATTTTCATTGTGGCCTATGAATTTAAGTATCCATTTCAATGGGATACTTACTCAGGGACTACAATGTGTAGGAAGGTGTGGTTTTGTGGTTGTCACTCAAAAGCAAATGCTGTGCAATTCATATCTCAGCATGTATTCTGGATAACCTGTTGGTACCCAAAGGAGCCTACTGTGGCTCCAAGAGCATCTCCCTACCCCTCCCTCCAGTGCAGTTTAGATCTGCTTCACTGTCATTGGTTGGGGGAGGGAGACAGGAAGGAGATCCACATGTTCTGTCAAATCTCAGCCCCTTTCCCCCATAATATTGCCAAGGGTTGGCTCAGCAGCTCTGGGATCTTCCTAAATACAGACATTTCTGGGCTGCTGATAGTGCAGTCTAGAGAGGCAAATAGCCTCCTTCATTTTGAGAGTGGCTGTGAAATAAAGAACACCACTGCACATTATTTTTCTGGTGCCCAGGCTTTCATTGGAACAGAGAAAAAAAAAAATCTCTGGAAAAACATCACATTAGAAAATGGGGTGGAAAGACATCTGCCTGGGACTTTTTACCTTCCATCTTTGGTCCTGTGTGCTCTATCATATTCTAATTTTATTTTCCTTATCCAGTACTACTAAAGATGAGCCCCACGTTAAATAAAATTACCTCCACTGTTTTCTTGGACAACAGAAGAAAGTTAAAGTAACTGAACTGGAGCAAAGACCCACCTAGCTGCTTTTAAAATGTGGATGTATTAAGAAAGTCATTAGAATACCACAAGCTTATTTCTCCCAGACTCCTGTCCTTTGAAGATTTTGGACCTCCTGACCCAATACTCATACAACATTGTCTTTTATAGCTCTCAAAGAACTGATCAATAAGCATAAGGGAATTCTCCCTTTATAAATCAGCATAACACAGCATACTGATCTTGCAAAATACCTGTAAAATTCAGTCTCGCAAAGTAACCTTGGATTTCTCAATATTTCATTGTCTTTTCTGTATGTTCTTTTTTAATAATTTCTGTTGAACAGTTTAATTTGGCATCTGCATAAAAACTGAGCCACTAGCCACATATTACAAAAAAAAAAAAGTCTGCAAATTCAGTCCCAACCGATCACATTGTGGTAGGCTGCTCCTAGCAAGCAGCGAGGCACCCACACTGCCTACACAGCCTCTTACTCACTCCCCACAAGTAGGAAAGAACAAAAATAGGAATAACAAGAGCAAAAATCTCACGGATCTTACCATCACGGGCAAACAGACTCAACACTGTGAATTTAACTTAGTATAAAACATTAATTACTGAAGTGAGGATTGCGAAACAAAAAAAGAAACAATTAAACGCCTAAAGAAGACATCTTTCCTCCTCCATTCCCAGTCTCCACATCTCCCATTATCTCTGCAGGTTATGCTCAGTCTGGTGAGGCAACAGGCCATGCTGTATATTGGGGTCAGGGCACAGCATGTTCTCTCCACCACTTGTTGCTCGCTCTTTCCTGATGCTCCTTCTTTTGTACTTGATTCCTCTGCTCCAACACGAGACCTCCACAGGCTGCATCCCCTTCAGGTATGCCTTCAGGCTCTACCATGGACAAGCTCTCTAGTCTTGCTCTTCTTGTCTCTTGGTCTTAATCACCATTTTTGAAATGTAGTTTCACAGAGGCACCACGCATTTGGCTGATGGGCTCAGCTGGGTCCTCTGGCGGGCTTGCTGTGGGGCCATTTCATCACACTAGCACTCATTTTCATCAATTCAGATTACTAAATAGACAGCTAACCAGTATCTGGCGCATCATAAATACCTGACCTATTAATATCTGATCTAATGTAGGCAGACTAGGCCTCAGGAAACACAGAACAAATTACTCAAGGGCCATTTAGTGGACTGAAGTTGGTGGTCAGTATTTTGAAACAAGTTTAATACTCTTCAATGCAACAAAAAATGGAGAGCCTGACGTGCTTCTCAGTTGCATTTGGAGGAACTGGATTGCTGTTACTTAAAGGTTACTACAGTCCAGTATTGGTTTTTATCATGACGTCTTCACTTGTCAGGATAATCATGGTATTTCCATGACTCAGTATAGAAACTTTGGATAATAACTGTTATTACATGCTTTTCCACACACCATCTCCTCAGGGAAACACAGACAGTTGTGAGCCCCCTCACCTCAAAGATGATGTGTGTTTTAAAGTAGAAAACTGAACAGATATCATCAACTGCTGCCACATATTCTGGGATATTTTTATACCCTGGACTATCTACTGGATTATTCTAATAATTTCTTATCCTGTACAGCTCAAAGGCAAAATGATTACATTATGACAGTATTAGGAAGGGTTTGGCACAAAACAACAGGACACATTCAACTTCCTGCACTGCAGTGCAGTGTATTACTTGTTTTAAATGAAATAACTACTGTCTCATAAATAAGTATTAATCTTAGTGTCAGCTTATCAGAATTCTACACACACAGATAACATTATTGTAAGAAAATTAAAAATAAGTATGACCAAAAAAAAAGGTTAAATGACAGTTTTCCACCAGTTTTTTTAAAAACATTAAAATACTATATTTAAATTACTGATAAGACTCATTGTATATGGGCATTTGAACACTTATATGGAGATGGTTTCCCCTTTTCCTGAAGCAAATTTTCCCAGTCTAATAAATAAATTTAACAAAGCCTAGCAGCACCAGACATAGCGAGCCAATATGGTTTTATGGCTTAAAAGATGTCCAGGTAGCGGAATGGTAGAATTATTTATCAGGAAAGAAAACAATCATATTTTAAATTTTTCAAAACTAACAAAAAACTAAAAACTAAAAAATACAGATCAATGCAAAATAATTATTTTAAAATTACCTATTTGTCATCTGGAAATTCCTTAACCTCAATTAGTATACGAAACTCATATCTTACAGAGATTGGTTTTGGAAATTATGGCAAATGCACGCATCCTGCTTACTCACTGTAGGGATTATTCAAGAAAGAGGACATCTACAATTCTGAATCATGCAGTTGTCACCATAGTAACATGCCTATCTTTAGAATAAACATCATTCTTAAGTGTTTACATTTATCAAAAAACCTGATCTCTATGAACCTAATCTTACATGATAGCATCTTTTCTCCATCCTCCATATTTGCTGTTCAAATCTTTTATTTGACATGGACCCAAAGACTATCTTGATACATATATCTTGCCTATAGCTTTCAGAATATAAAATTGATTATTTTACTCTTGTAGCACTGGGACCATACTAGACCCTTGCGGGCCAGCACATTTGGTCAACATTTTTGATTAAGATTGTTCTGAAGGAAAGTAGCTATCCTTCTCCACTCCAATAACAAGGATGTCTCAAGCAGGCACCTAATCTGAAGTTCCAAACAGGGTTCTAATCTTCCAGCTGATATCTTCATGAGCCACTTTTTATGATGTTCCATCTGTTTTCAAACAAAACTTTACTCAGTGAGCCCACCAAAGCAGCTGCCCACAAAGCATCTAAATCCACAGAGTTGATCAAGTCCAGAGTTGAAAAGTAAATCTAAGCAATTTAGGACAATACATCAAAAATGAGATTATTTACGTTTAAAACCACAATGTCCAAAATATACATCTTGCACTTGTTAGTTGTTTTTTTTTTAAATTACGTAGGTTGTTGCACAAACACATCAGTCTCACACAAAGCAAGAAATACCTTTCCACATTCAGATTCAGATGTCTTTCCTCTTCCTTAAATTACAATATATTCCCACGTCTCAGATTCTTTTAGTTTGCATCACATTCCTTTCACAATCTGATCCAATGAAGGACCACTCTGCAGCCTGGTTTTTTCCTTTGTTTTGAATGTTTTTGATGGTTTGTCAGCAGAAAAAATGTCAAAATACATATGTTCTTACCAAGATAAATGATATTCTATTTTAGGTTGTAAAATAAACCTTAAACTCAAATCTAAAAGCAAGCATGAGGGGGAAAAAAGTATTTGGGGAAAAAAAAAAAAACAACAACAATTTTTTCATTTTGAAAGAACTAGTATTATCTTTTTCAAGTAAATAAAATATAGAGATAGATATATATATTTATATGTGTAATCTATATACTTTAGTTACTACCTACTTTTTTGCATAATTTTCTGAAAGTTATTAGCCTTCACAACTTCATTTTTCTGATTCATTTCAACAGACATTTTAATTTAAATGGGGGAAAACTTTTTTCATTGACTGCTTAAATTTTTAATTAGAGTAAATGAAAAAAGGAAGTCTTAAACAGTCTGGATAAGCACTTCCTCCTTGCTCTCTTACTAGGTCAGACATCAAACTATCAAGGTTCTAAAGTTCTATAGCAGCCTGCTAGTTTTTAAATACATTTCCAGTTATAACATCTTTTGTCCTTCTGGTCAAGGTCAATTTTTTGCAAGCTGGTCAAGCTAGCAAATATGGTCAACTATATGCAAAATTAGCAAAATATTTATTTTCTTATCACATTAATGTATCTATTATGGTGTCCTAAAGTTTTATAGATGTTCAATAAAAAAATTCACACTTGAAAGTCATCTTTTGCTGATATATACTGTAAGAAACAGTCATAAATGTGAGCTAGTGGGTGAAATGTTAAAGAGGAAATAAACTAAATATATTCATAGCACATTTCATCTTCTCAGAGAAAATCAAATTGTCCTGACAAAACATGAAATATGGCAAGAAAGCAAAAGAATTATTGCATTAACACAGTTCATCAATATCTGGCCTTTAGAGGTCATTACAAGAAATGCAATAGAAAGCTAAAGTAATTTTGTAGAATTAAATTCCCCTTTTCCAAAATATGAGCAACTACATACCAGTGATTTACAAATGTTTTATTTCACAGGCTATAAATCTCAGAGTAAATTGCTCTGCATTGCTTTTGACACAAGCACTGAAAAAACACATAATATTGAGCTTTTTGATTACTGGTGATGAACTCTCTTTAGACCATGAGCAACATTTTATTTGCACCAGTTACACTGAAAGCTTAACTCTACATCAGCAATTGGATGCAAGAGCTGCTCTGCTTTCATGAGTGTCAATAATTTACAAATACATGACAGAAAAGCATATAAAAAGTTTAAAATTATGACAGTGTTCATCCAAAGATGCATGAAAAGATTAAGAAAACTTTACAGCTATTTATGCTGTCTTTATGTCATATAAACTTCCCACATATAATGGAGGTTTACATAGTAAGACATTTAGAAATCTTACAGAACCTTTCCGTAGTTATTTCACTATACCTTTTAGTCCACTATATCTTAGATGCATTTGACTAAACCATAATTTCACTGAGCAAAACCATTTCAGATGACCACTAAGTTACGTCTGCAAGATCCCTGTCTCTTTTATCATGCTTGCACAGAGAACCTCAGCCTCCTATTTTCTGTTGGCCTTCCTGTCAATGCTTTAACCTGCATGCAAAAATTGTACTTTGCCACGTTTTGTCAACCTGTTTCAAGCAATTACTTTAGCAGATCAACCTTTTCAGAGCAATACTTAGACATGCATTTAGACATGGAAATGTTTCATTACCAACAATGACTTAGGGTGCTGAGATTCAGCGAGAGACAAGAGACTGTAGAATCTTCAAAGGAAAAGAGACATTGAACTCTACAGGAGGAAATTGTCATGGATTTTGCCCCAAAGTTCAGTTTCTGACTGTAGGGCTCTGGTATATCAGAAAGATTGAGAGTAAGGCCTTGTGAAGGAGATCTACAAATGTGTTGGTAGCATTTTTTAGGTGCTGAGTCAGTTAGAAATGACAAGAGTCTTAAGCCTACTGTGGATATACCATCATAAATCTTTCCCCATAAATAGGCAAGGAATTTTGTTCCATGTCTCCTAAAATGTTTTTGAAATTCCTTTAAATTGTCTTAATTGTTCAATATATTTGGCCATATTCTTGCATTCAAACTACCTGAGAAATTTGCCTGAATTCCCATAACATTTCAGCTACTCTGAAACATCATTTTCCATGAGATAATAAATGACAAAAAAAAAGGTCTTCATTCTTTATCAACTTCACGTGCAGAAATATTGACATTGTAGGCCAGAACAGGAATGGATGCCTTTCATTTCATAACCTGATTAGCCACAGAGGAGTGCTAAATGAATCTGAGTTGCATCTTTCCCAGAGGTGTGGTGGATGATATTTCTGAGAACAGTGTGGAGGAATTGTATAGAGTGTACACAAAACCTCCTTATATTTTGTACTGGACGGATTCTCTATCCCTTCCAATAAATGCCAGGTTTAAAAGCCCCAATATCTTTTTCCAAATGTTTATCTTTGATTTCATATGCTGGTGGCCAAAGAGCCTATTTTCCTAAACTTCATCCAATTTATTTTCCTATCTGTAGCTTATTTTTAAATTCAGATTATATTTAAGATTAGAGAAGAAATTGAGTATTATTTTTGAATAAATGGAAATTCTGCTGTGAACATTTTTCATAAATGTGTATAAGCTAAAATAGCATATATGCACTGATTAATACAAGTTTATAAATTTATGTCATCTATAGGATCTTGATCTTTTAGGGAAAAACAAACCTTAGTACAGAAAAGTTGGGAGTCAGATATTAAAGACTAAAACAATGGATAAGTGATATCATAAGTGAATAGCTATTTTTAATTTGCTAACAGCTGTGTTAAATCAATCTGATAAAATGAGTCCTTCCCAGCACGGGCACCACTGTCCTACATGAAGCAGGCTGCCTGATCTCACGACCTAATGGGTCACTCAGCCTGCAGTGTGGCAGTGATCATGACCAGGGTCCTTGGGGTTATATAACACCTAGGCTTTAGCTCCTGTGTTTCTCTGCTTTACTAGAAATTACCACAAATACTAAGAAAATCACCATTAGTCCATATACCTATGATCACCTATGATTAATAAAGTGAATATATNCTATAACAATTATTATATGTACTTAGTACCACAACAATAATAAATAACAGCAGCACTCAATAGTAGCATCAACCAGCACACCTATAGCAGACCAGGTTACTACAAAACCAGAACCATTAAAAAATTTTGAGCAGACATGCTCTTAATAAAATACTTTTATGTATGTATATGATACCAGGCACAGTAAATTGAATCCAGATGGGGCCAAAGAATCTTAAAGGGAAGGACAAATCAAACTGACCCCAGAAGTGGACACAGAGGAGGACAGATAAATAAAATCGTCTCACTTCAAGGTGATCTGAGTCACAAAATTTGGAGTCAGACAAGTGTCTGTCTCCACCATAGCAGGTGTCCAGAATCTCAGAAGAGAGGTCATGCAGAGAGCTCAGCCTGTTGGAGAGAGGGAAAACTGCATGTACTAGGAGAAGTTCTCAGAGAGATAAGCACTATTCTGAATAAAAAACTGGTCATTTTTTTACCATAGAAGTATAAGAGGGTTCAGGACACCACTATTTAAAGGCATCCAATAGATGTTGTTAATTCAACCTAGGACATCCAACAGATAATTAATTTTTTTCTAACCTCTTGGACAAGTTTTTGAATTTCCAGACTCTTTTCCTGGTTTTGCAGTTTAGAATAGCCAATGACAGCTACTGTTTTGTTTTTAGGACAATTTTACCTTTTCAGGTCGTAAGTAGCCATTATGGTTCTTATCCATGATGTCTCCTAATGTGTCCAGTTTCCAGGCCCATAATTGATAGAAATTGACAAACAGGACAAAATTGTACGTGAAGTACAAATGGGTTAGAATCAAACTTAGCTTTCTCCCAGCTGTGCTCACTCTTCCTTGTTAGGTAGAATAAATGCAGCATATCTTACTTTTATAACTGAAGTCAGCGGATATGTCACTGAATACAAAAAAGGACACAATTGTTGAATAAAAATGTCTCTGTCTTATAATCACTTTTCACAGTAGTGGCACATGTTAAGCACAGAAGCAGAACTTAAAGGGGTTTCTAGTGAAAGTCAGCCATGAAGGGCACTGAACTTCAAGGGTGTGTTTGCAAACTCAAAGGCAGTACATACAGGACTCAGGAATAGTCTGGGACTTTTAGATCTGAACCCAAAGCAAAACCTGGCTTTTGATATTTCTCTTTCATCTATACCTCTCATTTGTGGTTCCTCATATAAGTGACTGCACTAAGAGAGGGTTTCTCAGCATGGAAATCTTCCAGGTAGGCCATAAAATACAATTCTGTTTCTCCACAGCAAGTTCCCGTTCTGGAAAATGCAACAGTGGAAAATGAAAAACTGCCTTCTAAAAAAGGACTAATACCTAAAGGAACAACCAGTAAAACTAGAAAAAGTCAGCTATGCTGAAAGAATGAGACCATATCAGGAAAATGGCCAGCAGTAAATCAATAACAGGTGCTGCAACTGGAATTAAAAGTGTAGCTCTCTATGCAATCTGTCAACAACCAAATTTGGCAGCTTAGACCAGATGACTCATTGTAGTCCCTCCCAGCCTTACCCATTCTGTGACTCTGTGATTCAAGAGCTACTAAGATTCTTGTTTGCAAGCAGGAAAACCAAGTGTGACTTGAGCCCAAAAGAGGCACTATGGGTGTAGAAAATAAACAAAAATAAATTACTGCATAAGATGTGAAAAAATCATTATTATAGTCCACTAATTACAGACAGAGACGGAAAGCATCTGTTTTCATATAACACTACCAGTAGCTTTTTCTTCTTTAGTAAATACTGGGGTGGGGAATCAATTGAGCATTTGAAGATGTCAAAATGGCTGTAGCTGTTACAAGTACAGCTATCTGACTTGCTGATAAAGCCCCTTCATTGTTGTCTTCCAAAGGAGGAGGAATAATGAACTGCCTCACAAATAATTTGACTGCCTCACAAAACAGTTGCATGCATTTTCTTTAAACTTCTGTGATTTGCACAGTACTTAATTGAAAAAAAATCACAAGGATCAACAGAGTTTTAAATATACACAGATTAATTCCCTGAACACCTAAATTCCCTTAGATGATACATAGAAAAGCAGAATTTAGGAAAGAAAAATAGTACTTAATACAGATGACAATGGGTTAGAGACTCAGCAAAATTCTAGTAGAAGGGCTGTAGAAGTAAAAATAGACTTACTTTCTCTGCAAACCTAGCAAGCAAAATATCAATGGAGAAATACCATGCCAATGCAGTTTCCTTCATGTAATTATATATTTTGAGGACATTTTCGTTGTTCTAAAATAGCAATTCTTATATTTCCTAAATAAATACTCTTAGGACATATGGTCTGATCAATCTTCTTGCAGTTTCAAAGAAAAATACTTCCATAATCTTTTTCTCTAAATCCCGCTTTTGTCAATATTATGTGTATCTAGAGATAAAGGGCATGCATGTACACATATCTGCCTCCATACTAAAAAAACCTGTTAGTTGTGCAATGTAAAAGAAAACATAAAGCTCAAATATTCATAATGCAATGCTTAAAATCCATATGAATGGTGCTGTCATGCTCTTTATGTAAGACAGGAAATTTTGTTACAAATGAAACATTTTTCCTTAACTGTGAAGACAACCAAAACAATTGATGTTGCATCTTATTTTCAGCAGATGAAAGAAAATAGGCAAGCCATTTGAACTCATTTCCTGCAGTGCCTGAAGGGTTTTTTTGCCAAAGCTTTAAGGACTTTTTGCTTATGCAGCAAAGGATGGACTTCTGTTGCAGCTAAATTTTGTATTAAAATCTTAGCCTGAAACCAGAGGGTTTTTTTGCATGCCCCTGTTCTCAAAGGTTCTGGAAAGGAAAGGAGCAGGAGACGGAGTTTCATACTTGGTATTAAATTCATCCAAATAGCAAAAGTAAATAATTACAATGTGTTTTGAATTTATCCTAATCAATTCCTCCAGAAACGTTTACGTGCCTATTTTACCACTTATTAGAATTCCTGTCAAATTTAAAACTAATTGAAGTAAGCCTTGATACAAACACAGCTGACTGGCAAAACATTGTTTAAATGTTAATCTGCTGTTTATTCAGACACTTCAGACTTTCTATTTCCGATAGCCTTTCATTTCAACAACAACAAAAAAAAAAAATAAAAAGGCAAAGCCAATTAAAAAAAATCCTCTATTTGGCTGCATTTCCTATTTTCCATGACAGCAACTTTGTCATTAAAATCTGTATTTCAATAAGCATCATAAATTAAATAACAAATACATTCTTGTGTGGAAAGGGCCATGGATTAAATCCATCATATTTTAATTTGAACAGAGATTATGAGTATTTAAGTCAATTGTCAAAGGAATCTGGCACTCATTCAAGTAAATATTCTGTTTCCCTAAAACAGTTGATCTCAAAACAGTGAAGTAAGGCCATTCATGCCAGTAAGCTTATTTTTTTAAGCTCCAGGGGAGGAAAAGCTAAAAAGTGTTTTCCAGCAGAATAAATTTGACTGACCCTGTAAATTTAGGATTCATCCCTACAGACTTTGGTTTTCCTTTTTTGTTTAGTTACATACAAAACTGAAACATATTTACCTTTCATATGCTTATCAGATTTGAGCACCACACTGAAATTCAGTGATGTTTACCACAACAAAAAAAAGCCCATCTCCCTATTGCTTTGTAAGGCTATCAACCTTTTAAAACACAGTCCATCAACATACCTCAAAAAAAAAAGAATTCATTATTTTAGTCATGAAATAAAATCAGGCATTTCTACTGAATGTTGCTCTGTGCATCTATTTAAAATTCACCATCCTTTCTTTGAGAAAGAAAGGGGCAAGAAGATTAAATGTGGAAAAGCAGAAAAAAAATCAGAAAGCTAGGGAATAAAGAAGCAAACAAAAAAAAGGTATTTTAACATACCAAAAGAAGGTAACATTAGTGGTGAAAATAAACTGCTTTGGCTAAACATTTTGTCTGTATCAAAAATTTGGTAATGAAACTATAGGATCTTAACCATTATTTTTATTTAAAAGAATCAGTTTATGAGCACACAGTGATTGTTACTAGTTTTTAACACATCAACAGCTGCTGTCCATACTTTTTTTCAAGGAAGGTGTTACCATGCTGTGAATGCAGATGAAATAACAGCACACCCATAATTTCATACCATCAACAACAAATAGTCATCCTTATGACTAATAAGGCTTTTTACCCACACAAACTTTCTGACACTGTGTGCAGATTCAGAGTGCTCACACAATAGACAAAAACTCACATTTTCTCTGAAAGAGCAATTTCTTTCCTGTTTAGGCATACCACATTCCTTCTGCTTCTCAACAGCCTCTGTTTTTCCAAATGGCACAGTGGAGAAGATGGCACAACTGTGACTGTTCCTGAGCTGCCTTCAACATTCAGTATGCAAACAGATTTCATCAAAACCTGCAAGAGAGAGTAACAAGATTAACAACTTCCAAATACACAGAGAAAACATTGTTTTTTTAAAATCTTTTCTTCAATTCTCCAAATGGGTAAGTGATGAAAAAAGAATAACTGCAACACTGTGGAATAAAAATATCTACCTGTAAAAATAATATCACAACAAAGGAATATCAAAGACAGTAAAAAAGTATAATTACTGGCAAGTTGACAACATATTAATTGTACCATCACAGTTTTCTACTAGGAGGCTAGTCTTTAATTATACAGATTATCTTAAATTTGGATTAAGTAAAAATCAAGAGTAGAAGGCTATTTTTTTATGTAACTATGATGGCCAATGGGAAAAAAAAAAAAAAAAAAAGGTAGCACAAGTTAAAATGTGAAGATAAATAACAGCAAAGGTTTGGGATGCATCAAGTAATTTTAAATGAATGTACATAAAAACAGTCATTTCTCTTTTCAAAGATGAATGGAACTTTAAAGAGAAAATAGGGAAAGTGTTAGGATGCAAAATATTACTTTTTGCCTCCCTTTTTTTCCCTGCAAGGCAGTGAATTATAAGCCTGGGCTTTTCTAAACAAAATTCAGGCTTATAATAATGACAGCCAAGTACTTGGGAAACATTGACATCACACCTACGAATGTTTTTGAAAGGTTACAGAACATTACACTTTATAACGTATCAAAACCAGACAACATAAAATGAAGAGTGCTAAATGCCACAGAGGCCATATGGACATTAGCAGGTATTTCATTACATAGTAGATGTGGGAGATCTTTAGTTGTGAGATCTCCAAGGAGCAGTAAGAAGATACCATTTGCCTTTGCTTCATCTATCCTCTTAACCTTTCTGCTCCAAAAAATGAGACAGGGTTGTAGCCAGCATGTATTGGTTAGTCAGTCAGTTTTAAGTTCAGTTCAAAATCATGATTGAGAGAGCAAAACTTAACTTTATTTATCACCAAAATTATTTCCACAAGATTCCATATTAATTGGATATAACCATGTCAGCATTTAAAACAAGTAATTATATACACATTTGTGGTTACATGGCAGGCAAATTGTCATTATTTTTACTTTGTGAATTATATAAGAATTTTGCAAATGTCCACTTCTGTATTTCCTAATTCCGAACAGAACCAGAGTTTTCTTACTAAAAAATAAATGCAATAAAATGAACAAACAAACCAACCAACCAACCAACAAACAAATATCCTGTTTGATAAAGGTTTAAATGAAAAATTAACATTTTAGTATGCCTCAAGGAAACTAAGCTTATTCTGCCTTCCTTTAAAGCAAGACTATCCCAACGCAACCCTACCCAGGATGAAATGGATAATTGCTGGAACAAAGAAGTTTGTCCAGGTGTGATCTCACTGAAGGCATGGCTAGGTAAACAGGTGAAAGTGTAAAATACATCTACTTATAGACACCACAATATTGTTAAGTATCTACAGAAACTTGAGCAAGCAAATAAGTATCTGGATGTTGATCTATTTTCCCATATCTGAAGAATTAGAGGACTTCTGTATGACACAGTTATCAAGTCAACACAGACGTTACAAAGCCAGAATATGGTATTTGCTGTGCCTGCAGAAACAGCAGGGGTCTAAAATCATTTTCCGCTCTACCTGTCTCAGGGATATCACCTGGGATAACATGAGTTTCTTTTATGTTTTTGTGCTTCTTTATGAGCACCAGCTGAGCTGGCTGGATTTTATGAATCATCAGGTGACAGAATCGTTCCACTTTGATCCTGTACTGGCAAAAGCGTGCCTGAGTGTTTTCCAGGATAAAGCAATTTTCTAGTTTAACAGCAACAAAGATGTGTCTAGCTGCAGTCAAGTCTACACAGGGGAGAACTGCTGAAACTGCCTCGCAAGTGAAAGTGGAAGAAATGCACGTGACTGCTTTAAACAAGTCTCAGCAGACAAACCAACCCACTTGCTAAAGACAAGGAAAGGTTACCAAGGAGTAATCTTCAGGCTGATGAAGAGATTTAAGTGTGTTTCTTAGAGTTGCAGCTAATCAAGGAAGCTTTTCCAAAGGCAGTTGAAATCAAGGAAAGGTTTCAGAGGCAAATGTCTAGTGCCTGCCTGCCCCATCAACAGCAGTATGTTCTCAGCTTAGCCTGAACTATCTCAAAATTACAGAAACAGAGGAAAAGATACTGAAGTGTGACATGGATTTCTCTGAAGTCAAGAGAAAGAGAGAGAAATGAAAGGACAAATGCTAATGTAAAAATAATGAGCTACAATGAGAGGTTAACCTGGTTTTATGCCTTTTACCTGGACAAAATGGGTTTGTTTGTTTTTCTCTGGGCTTATTTGTTCCTTAGGAATGTTAAAAAAACCCCTGTCTTTTACAGAATTGTCAGACAAGGATGCACAAAAGAAAAATTACTTAGAAAATTATTAACTCGTCAGTATTTTATTTGCAAAGAACAGAAGTCATCTGCTTTCAAATTAAATTTCTACTGAAAAAGTAGGGAAAGAAGAGGACAAACATGCCGTAAAGAGATTTACTGTTCAGTACTGACTAACTCACACAATTCAGCTGTGAATTCTCTCTCAATGTAATCATCCTTGTGTTATCGAACCACAAAACAGCAGAGTATTTATTTACTTCAGAACATTAAAAGTACACAAGCTGTAAGCCAATGTAGGCTGCCTTCAGGACAGCAAGAATATTCTGCAGTACATCCTCTTATGCAAAAGCAAGAGTAGGAATGAAGGCTGATAGGGCTGATACTCTGAGGGCACAAAGCTAGCTAATAAATGACCTGCAGAGAGTGTGGGCTGCATCACCCTGCAGCCCTACTGAAGTCAAAGAGGGCATCCATGAGGGATTTGGACCAGAACCTGCCATATGGCTTGGAGACACTGATCACAGCCAGGATTTTCTCTCTTGCTCGCTGTACATCATTTCTTTATTACAGTTACAGTAAGGAGGACTTCCTCAGTAAATGTGCCTATTGCTCATAGCACAAACTTCTAATATATATAGATATATATATATCTCGGAGAAAGTACAGTGCAAGAACTGCTTCTGTTTCAATTGCCTATTTTCTCATAAAATGTTTTTAAAATATGATCTATTATTAGAATGGGGAAAGTGATAGTATAAAGTGATAAATGAAAAAGTAAACAAATTTGCTTTTTCAGTAAATTTTAAGAGCCTGTTAAGCACATGGGGAAATGGTCAAATGGCCCACACATTCAAATCAGTATTAAGAAAAAAGGCAGAATCACTTGATAATTTCATGTCCTGAAAGGTCCTAAGGAAGACAACAAGTCCATTGTTCTAAAAGCAACCACACAGATTTACATAGACTTGACTTGTTGAAATGCCATAAATGAAAGTGAAATGCTTTGTTTCCTAGTAAATACAATACTGGGAATACAATACAATTCTTTTCACTTACATCTAACAATATCACCAGCATTTTTTCATTTATTTTCTTTTTTGTTTCCTTTCTGCTATTGGGAAGGGGGAAAAAAACAAAAAAAAGCAGCTCATTTCAGTTCATTTTTGGTTTCACCACTAAGGGGAAAGACCACTTTTCACAGAATCAACACAGAATCACAGAATAACCTGACTTGGAAAGGACCCACAAGGACCATCAAGTCCAACTCCTGGCCTGCACAGCACAGCCCCAAGAGTCACACCATGTGCCCAAGAGCATTGTCCAAACACTTCTTGAGCTCTGTCAGGCTGGTGCTGTGACCACTGCCCTGGGGAACCTGTTCCAGTGCCCAACCACCCTCTGGGTGAAATATATTATCATAATATCCAACCTAAACCTTCCCTGGCACAACACTTTATTGAAAAACTAACTAACTAACTCTTCATGTTTTCCATCAAGACTGATTTGATGGATATATTGTTTTACCAAGTTTCTCCTGTCCTTCTTGGGTGCACCCATGTTGAAGTCTGTGACATTCTCAGCCTGGTTAAAGAAAAGCCAACAATTACCACCTCATAAAAAGATCATTTCTGCCAAAGAAATTCAAAGTATATGTATCATTCATATTTAGACATCATAATTTTTTGCAAACTATATTTCTTTCAAACTATGCCTCTTTTCCCAAATCTCATTTAGATCAAGAAGCATCAAAGGTTCCAGGTTATGTGCTATTATGATTCAATAGCACATTTTATTTCTATTACTAAACACTTAGATACTCTGAATATACTAGTGGTATGCAATAAACTATTTTTACAGATTTGGTTTGGTTTGGTTTTTTAATCTTAATATATACAAAAATATTTAAATTCTTATATTCAATGTTGCTGAGAATGACGCATAATGAAAGAAAGTAGCTAGACATATCTTCATCTTCCTGAAACCTAAATCTTTATGAAATTGTCCAGTACAGGTTTTATTATTCTTTGACAATGTAACATAAAAAGTATTGTGGAGGATACGGAAGCAATTTCATAGGGCAAGAAACAAGAATGTCCTAAGAAAGGCAGTGAACAATGGTTAGAAATTGTAATTTAAAAATATTAAGTGTGATTAACTGATTAATTGTTTATACTGGTTCACATACTGTATTTCAATTGTGAGCCAGATTCTTTATATATCTTGTATTTCACTGGCATTTATAACTCAAACCAGCTCAATCTCAAGTAAAAGCTTCCCTTTGGAAAGCAGAAAATTTTTTTTAACAGCTACAAGCAAAATTTGGAGATAAAGGGCACACTAAACATTTGTTCAAGGACACAACAAGGTCCAGAAAAAGCCATTCATCCGTCCGTTTCATACATTACATAAGGGTAAATTTCACTCAGCCCTTGATATGAAGAAAAGATAATGAGATGCCAATTATTATCTCAGGCTATATAGGACAGGGTAAAGATTCATTGATGTTCTCAGACACGATGAACATGATCTCAACTGCCCAGAATGTTGATACTCAAGCTGCCTTCTTGAATCCAGTCACTCTCTGCCAGAAAAAAAATCCAATTTCAGCAGAGAAATGCAGTATAATCACGAGTGAGGAATTCTAGGCCACATCCCAGAGCACATATATCACATCCTCATCTTAGGAGTAGTAGAGCAAAATCCAATTACATACAGATTGTATAGCACCGTAAGTACCTTTGCCATAATAACTAACCTTTTAATTGCATGATGGTTGTATATTTGATCTTTGCTCTCAAAACAATGAATGATTTCAGATCCAAGCAACAAGCTACAAATATTAATTCCTTTAATTCATTCAAATTCATTCTCAGCTGAGCTGACACAAACTAAATTAAATATCAGTGCATGGATGTTATTACATTCTTTGTTTTTCTGGGATTGGTTTTAAATTCATATGCATTAAATAAAAGGGTTTTTTCTAGCAAGTGCCTTGTTAACTGGGCTAGGGTCTTCAGTGCATCAAAATTATGAGCACATTGGTTTTTCAGTCTAGGCACTTCTGACATAAAATAATATAATTGCTTAATTCTATCAATTAAGCACAAGTAGCTGTATCTATCAGCATAATAAGATTACAAGGCTTTTTGTAATGCAAATGAGCTAGAGCCTTTTAAGCACATCACTAAAATTTTCATTGAAAGACATGACAGTGACCAGGGAACGTAAGTCTATGGTGTTCTTCATCCTTTCAAGAGCAGAGATTAGGACTAGAAAACTGGTCATTGATAGGCTGGCTTTGACAAATTCTTTCACTGATTTAAAACCTCTTTCTGGTAAAAGGCTTCATCTTCCCTGGGGCCAAGTAATTTCTTCAAAAGGCACAGGGACATTCAATGCCTTGTACAGAGCCATGCTTAGGTCAGCAAAGTCCTCCACTTGAAATGCTCTCAAGCTGCTCCTACCTCTTTTAACATCAACATTTTCAGAGTTTTTTCCTCCTTAAATTTTGCCCCTAGAAAACATATACACATGCAGCCAGCCGTGGCAGAGTCCTTCAAATAACTGAATGGCAATATATGGTAGTGAAGTAGTTGCAGATATTTAGCTCCTACATATCATCCTAAAAAGGAGTCCAGAAGGTCCTCTCAGTCACTGCTGAGTGTCAGCTTTGCCTGTGTACTCTATTTCTTGCTTCTCCTCCAGCCCTCTTATCTGCTGAAAAACAATTGTAACTGGCTTTTTAATTTCCCCTGTTTCAACTGTTCAGTGATAAATTGTCTATCAGGGAAGAGTTTTCTAACCTCATAAACTTACTGACCATGAAGCAAAATATATTTTTATGTGTCAAGGAAAAAAAAATAAAACTGAAAGGTTTACAATGCTGATAAACATATATTTAAAAATTAAGGAAAAAATCCAAAAAGAAAACATAAACTCCTTGCTATGCTAAACAAGGAGTTTGAAGTTTGAATCACTTTATCATTTGAGGTAAATAACTTCAAATATCAACATGCAAAAATAACTCCAAATTTATTTTCTTCTTTCTGTCTTACTTCTATTTCAAAAGGTTTGCATACGAATATACAAAAACACATTAGGTCATGGAATCTATCATAACGTGATTCTCTTTCAAAATCAAGGCTTCAAACAGAGCAAATATCTTATACAAATTAAAAACAAAAGTCAATCAAGTGACATCAACAGTGTGGTATTTTTGAATGCATAGCTGAAGTCAGTCTCCTTGGTTTGCTTATGGTAATAAATTCACTACAGAACTCAGGAAATGCAAATCTTGTATACAGATTGCTGAGATTAGGAAAAAAAATTTCCAAATATCAGATTGGAAGTAAATCACATGTGATAATGGATGGATAGATCAATGGATCTGATATCCATCTGCAGATCTGTTAAGCAAACCCATAGACCTTTAGATGTCTATCAATATAAATAGAACTCATTTCAGACACTTTTCCTGTGAAAGAAACCTGCTATAAGAGAGAAGTCCCTCCAAAAGCTAAGGAGTTAAATCATACTTAGGAGAGCACTCCAGTGAAGCTTGATGTTAATAAAGGACAACCAGGATGTGGAGCACCCTCTTAAAAAAGCCTCATGGCCCACTGTACCTGAGTGTAACAAAACATACATAACCATGCTATACAGCACTGTCCAAGACAGTTCATATTAGCTAACTCAAAACAGAGCTAGTTCTAGCATCAAACATATTTTAGAGTCTTGCCAAGTGCTGGCTATTTGGTGATTTACCAGCCTCAGTTGTCAGCAGGCAAGTCCAAGTACCATACATTTGGTGTATTTGTGTCTCAGATCCCTTCATGAGCACAGTGACCACAAGCAGTATCTAGCCCTCCATTTCACCATACTGCTGCCAGGATATCTTTGCATTGCTGGTGAGATGCAGTTTACAGGGGGTAGATTTCTATCAATTTGAAAACCTACAATTCAGCCAAACAGCCCAAGCCTCTTTTCCCATCAAAATTGAGGACATTCTTCCCAACATACCAAGCTCAGTTTTCCTCCCAATTACCCTAGGTATCCTCTAACTTACAGCAAGAATTTTCTTACCTTCCCACCCCAGCTGACATCTCACTAGACTCTTTTTCCCTAACCTGCTCCTCTCTAATTTTGTTCCTAAATTTCATTCCCTTTCCTTTGCTCTCCTTGAGCCTGGATGCTGAACATAATAGCACTCTATGCAGTAGGAAAGGGGTCACGGTTAAATTTCCAACCTCTCTTCACTCTAGTATCATTTTAAAGAAAATCAACTTAGTCATATGCAGTCATTAATAAAAGTAAACTGACTTTCTGGAAAATACTCAGAACTAGGAAAACCTTCCATGAACACAGTCATTGTCAAGTGTCTCCTAAAAATGCCCATTTGTGGCACTTAAAAAGACAAATCTGGACAGATTTTTACTGTTATACCAAATGTCAGACACCTGACAAAGTCACACTGACAGAGTTCAGGTTCCCAGCTCAAAGCCTGGAGATGTGGTAGCATTTTCAGAAAAGACACCATAAATTTATTATTTGATGTAAAGAAACAAGCAGTATTTCTGTTCTCGTGATCAGAAATAGTTCAGCCATTTGGGGTTACCAGAAAAAAAGATGTCAAAATACTTACCTATCATAGAAACCCCACAGCCTAACTGTGGCAGACATGTAAATAATAAGCGACCTGAAACAGTCCTGTGAGAGGTTAGGCAGCTATAGCAATTTATAGAGTTTGAATTCTAAGCAGCAAATGCAGCAAGCTGCATCACAGAGGCCATCCAGGATGGAATCTGAAAGAGCTCCATGGCACAGCAGGATACAGCCATGCAATGGCAGGTAGAATGGGTCCTGAGTACAGCAAAACCCCTGAATCAACAACGTGCTCGGTATTCTCTGCTCAGCCCCCTGCACAGCTGTTCCATGAGTCACACACATTTATTGAGGTGTCCCTGGGCAGTGCCACAAGTGCACCCCAGCAGAGCCTTCCACCTCACCCAGATTCTGATGCACTTTTATGTGCTCTGCAGACTAGGGCTGAGACAAGATTATTGCTTGTCCCAAGTGCTCAGGAGATGGTAAGCAAAGAGGCAGGCAGTGGCAGCCTGCCAGGGGTGACCCTCCTGGCCTGGGCACAGAGCAGCAGGAGTTCATGCTTGCCTTGGGCAATCAGCCTCTCTTGGCTGCCAGCTGCATCAGCCCCTCTCCACTCCCATGCTTTTCATCAGTCTCTTTATCAATCTTCATACTCTTTAACAGTCTATTCCTCTCAGAATTCCCACTGTTCCCACTGTTCAGCCTGCTTATTCCCAGGAAACAGCTCTCAGCCCTCTTCCCTACGGTGTTTACAAGCTCAGACTTTCTCCAGGGTACAGTACCATGGCCTCGGAGCGCCGTACCAGAGAATGAATCTGCTCCTGGCTCCAGAAACTCTCAGTGACAGCCAGCCTCCCATTCCAGCATGACACAGCAGGCTAGAAGGGCCTTCTAGCCTTCTTCTCAAGCCCATCCGTTCATTAATGGTGACAACCATGCAAGAGCAGAAGTAATTCCTCCACTAATTATTCTGCCTTCACAATTTCATTTTTAAACACATATTTTTGGAATGTTGAGAGTTCTTTCACATATTTTGTGCATATACCAGAACAGCTGTAATTTGCATTATAAAATTGGACTTTCCATTACTGACTAAGAAACAACAGGAATAAAATATTAATAAAAGTTTTAATTTTTTTTTTTAATTATGAGCACTGAAGCAAATATAAAAGAGAATGAGGCAACAGATTAAAGCAGCACATTATGTTGACTAATTTAAGTTTTTGGACAATAAAGAAAATTAAAGTCATCTTGACATTTTAGTGATTTTTTAAAAATAATTTCATTAGGGTTTTAAAGGATAGTAAAATGGTTGTCTTAATGGAATTCTTATTAGAGTAAATAAAGAAATGTTGATAACAGAAAAAATATGAAATTTCACACTGTTTTCAAGGTTTTCAACAAACTATGACAGCCCTGTAAGACACTATATTCTTTATCCATGCCCCCTGGGCTTTAAAAAGTAACAGAATTAGTGTTTGTAAGGGTATCCCAGTTGCATTTTTTTACTAAAAAGGATAAAGTGTTGTGGCTACTGTGCTGCCTCTGTTAATCCTTCTTAAGCACAGCAGTACAGAATTGGTGCACTATCCAAGGGCAGTGCAAAGTAACCTACAGTTACCCAATATTTTTCAGAATTATTTTCAGCATACAATTAATTACTAAGATAAGCTTCTATCAGGGGAAAATAACAGAGAAGCAATACACTTTACATTACACCCTTCAGGGTGAAGCACAAATTATTTCTCACATAGACTGTTATGATTGATGTTTGATGGTTCAGTAAATACATAAAATACTAGGTGTCATTAGGTAACCTGATTTAGGGTATGTAAATCCTACTACATTACATGTAAGAAAATTATATAGTATAACTACAATGTGAATTGTGTAGAATCATCATGTAGCACTGGAAAATTTAAGTGCATATATGGAGTTTAAAAGAAAATTTTTACTAGGAATATGACAGTTCAGCTCATCTGAGAGCTAAACTTCTTTCTGTAGTTTAAATTTCATTCTTAGTTATTCAGAATATAACTTCTTCCCCATCAAATTTTGTTCTTGGATTATTAGCTAAATTTTTATAGTTTTTCAACTAAACACAATAACTTTTCCTCTTTGATTTATTGCTCTGAGGCTCAGGAAAGCCTAAAGGAATAGAGAGGTGCTTTTACCCACGAATTCCTTCTCCATTTTTAAAACCCTTGCACATACATTTCCTTACTTTTTTCTTTCCTCAGTATCTGTGTAACCAGCACTGACAGTTCAATTCTCAATCTTCAATTGTATAAAGTATGGAAAATAGGAATGTAATTATGGCTTGAGAGAAACCAGACTGAAACTGGTAAACCAAAACACCTTTCATCTCAAGCCCAAGTAAAATGTCCCTTTGACTAGAGAGGCTGAAAAAATAAAAGCCACCACACAAACCACAAGTCACACTGGAAGTTCTTTAGGAATTTTAATTATATGGGCTGATGTTAAATGCCAAAATAGGAGGACGACTTCTTGCAGTTTTCACATTTGTGCATGTGTAGAGAAACTACATGAGAAAAGAAAAGAATAAGGCACAGGACATGTCAGCATGGACAGGTGGAGTAACTGAGGAAAGCAAGGAAAGGGTTCTGGTGCTGAATACTGGCTGACTTAAGACATGGAACTATGAGAATAACTGAACTATTAATTAACTGTTTCCTTGTGTTTGATTCCTACTTGTTTAGAGGCTCTCTACTGTATTTATTTTTTTTTCAAATGAATGGGGTTTCTTTTAAAACCCAAGTACATCACCAGTTCCTCTTAGCCTATGTATTTGATCACATCTTTTCTGCTATGTGTGAGATCAGATTTTTAAGTTTTCTCTCCTCGTCACCTTTAAGACCCTCTCTGGAACAAAGTGAAGGTCAAGTCACAGAAAACACCACCTTGACAAGCACTTTCCTAACTCTCTGATGCTCATAAACCAGAAGTAATGGTGTGAAGAACACAGAATAAAGTGCCAGTGCAGAAAAGACTACCTCTTCAGAGAGCAAAGAAATAGTCTTCAAGAGATGTCCAGAACTGACAAACCAGAAATAACAGGATGTGAGATTTCACATTCTCACAAATCCAAAGTATGAAATTACCCCATTACAGAAAAGAGTGCAATGTAAGCCAAAGTGAAAAGAAAAGAAAAATCCATTTTGAGTATCACAGGTAATGACACTATAACTCTGATGTAGAATCTTTTAGTAATTTGACATACTGTTGGAAAATATATTGCAAATTTTCAACTGTTTACAGCAATTCAAGATTTAAGTCAGGTTTTCCTTAGATAGACACAATGCAGTACAAAATATTACACCAATGGATTGCATTTGGTGACCAGAAATTTCCAAACTTTCTGTGAAGTTCATTCTGTCATGACACAAAGAATTACTGCCAAGTAACCAAAGGCATCCACCTACTTGATCTCCATTTCTTCACTCCTGCAAAATCCAATAGATCTTACAGAAGAGTTGTTTTGTGTACTGTCTCCTTCCCTACCATGACTTTCAGAGCCCAGCATTTCTTGCAGGGAAAAGAGCTTGGACATTACCAGGCTGCATGGCTTGGTCTGAACGCCATAAATTGCAGCCAGTTTACCCTGTGGCACACGGTCTTTGGGGTCTATTTCTAATCTCTTCTGCCAAATCCCCTCCAGCTTCTCAACACAGTTTGGGTATTTTTGTTAGCCTGCCTTTTCAACATGCAGTCATCACTCCAGTAAGCCCCAAAATTACTCCTTTACTTTTTTCTCCCTTTTGCCTGCATCTTTCCCTCACTAGGAACTCCTACACCCTGCTGCTGATTTCCAACCATCTTTCTCCCACAAAACAGCATATACTTTTCCAGAAAATGACAGTGATATGATACAAATAGCCTTCTCCTGGTCAGTATTTCCTGTTTAATAAAACCTGCTGGGTAGTCTTGTTAAAAAACCCAAAGAAGCCTTAGCTGATGGCTCTTCACTATATGGAAAAAATAGGCACAGAAATGTCAGTTTGATTTTCTACAAGCTATGACCATGTCTAAGATTAAAAGCAGATGATCCCTTGCAATCATGTTCACATGTTTTAACAAGGCTGTAATTGCACAAAAAAAACATAAGACACTGACCTAAGCAACCCAAATTAAGCATTAAATCAGCATGATCTCAGTTTATCCAAACTTGTTCAGAACATTTTGAAAGATTTTTTGACAAAACGATTGCTTGACAAGTGCTTTCTTCCAGCACATGTTGCCTGTTCTCCCACAAGCATCATGGTGTTACTTACATTTTTGCATAACTTACAGGAATGCTGTCACGGGCTTATGATTGATATAATCCTAATAGTGAAATCAAGTGATCTACTAATGCACAGACATGGCATGGATAAACATGAATAGTAGCATGTGCCTCCCTCACACCAAAATGTGGTGACAAAGTTTTGTGCACTATTGCACGTTGTAATACAGCCAAACCAAAACTAAATTAGTGGCAGGAACTGCTTGTGCCATTAAACTAAACTCAGAACAGTTTTACAACAATATAAGTCAATGTTGTTACTTTTCTAATTTACAGCTGTTTCTAGGCCAAAGTTGGAGCACCAGTAAGAAGAAACCCACAAACATTTCTTGGAACTGTATATAGGTTTTATTAGTACTTTGCATAGAACTCATATTTCTAACATTTTCCCATGTCATCATATAACAAACATCTTACAATAAATATTATGCAATAGTTAAAGTCTACCAGAAACAAGTTCCAACTAAGGTGAGAGAAAAGCACAAATTCTAAAGATGAGATTCTATTTTGATTTTGTGCACTAAATATTTCTTGAAAGAAGGTTAGTAGGAAAATGGGCTGATAGTAAAAGCCATATCTAGAAAACGGAAAGGGATTCAAGAGTGAAAGCAGGAAATGATCAAAGGAATTCACAATATACAGTTAAGAAGGAGCCAAAGGAACAAATTGTTCTTTTAAACAAATGCAAATAGTATCCCATTAATGGCTAGCCCTATTATTATACTAGAGCTCTATGCCCTTGGTACAAATTGATCGTAGTGGTTCAAGCATCCTTCACAGGGCTCAGACAAAACAGTGTGGAAAATGAAGGGCTGTAAAAATGATAGAGTGATAATTCAAAGCATCTGTGACTGAAGATGCATAAACAACAGTAAAAGGGCTTAAGAAACATCAGCTGCCAAGTAACTCTGAAGCAAAGAAAGAAGAGGAAAAACTTAAAAATATGACATTGTCTTTCTTTGTTTCCCATTGTAGGGACTCAAATGTTCTGGATCCAGCTGTACTCCTACAAGTCTGAGAACACACTGTACTTTTAGGAGCTGAGAAATATCAACAGATTCACTAACCTAGGTATTATTTAATCAGGAGGAAAAAAGAAAAACTGTAAGTCTGACACAGGATTGTTTTAAACTAATTCTGTCCAAATACAAACACATCTTGCCTTGTAATATTACATATACAACTCTCGGAATCACAGAATCATAGAATGGGTTGTTTTGAAAGAGGCCCTAAAGATTATCTAGTTCCAACCCCCAGGAACACCTGCAAACAGACCAGATTGCTCAGAGCCCATCCAGCCTGGCCTTCAGCACTTACAGGGACGGGGCAGACACAGCTTCTCTGGGAAACCCGTTCCAGTTCCTCACCAACCTCAGAGTATAGAATTGCTTCCTAAGATCTAATCTAAAAGTGCTGTCTTTTAGTTTGAATCCATTCCCCTCCATCCTGTCACTACGTGCCCATGTAAATAGTCCCTGTCTTGTAGGCCTCTTTCAGGTACTAAAACACCACAACTGGGTCACCCTGAAGCTTTCTCTTTTCGTCACTGAATAAAATTCTCTCAGCCTTTCTTCATAAGAGTGGTGCTCCATCCCCCTAATGATCTTGGTGTCCATCCTCCCTATTCCTACCTCAACCCATGAGGTTTCTGTCATATTTTTCTGCCCTTTGCTCTTGATGAGGAGGTAGTGACAAAATGGCTTGGTGGGAATTGGCAGCCAGTCAAGATCAACCCACCACAAGCTATTCAATGCACCATTAGTCAGACCTTTATAAAACATTCAGTGTAACACCACAAAAAAATCCAAATTATAAACTAGAAGGCTACAAAAGACAGTAACAGAAATTAAATAGATGAAAAAAAATAACTACAGCTCATAAGCTGACAGAGGAAACATCCTTTAGGAATGCCTCACCTTGGATTGCATGAAATCAGAGATTGTTTTTCTGCTGCCACAGAGAGCACAGCTACAGTCTGTATTTTATGTTAGCCCAAACTGGAGCAATATGAGAGTGAAGTAAATATTTACAAAATGGGAAATCATACTGGGAAGTTGCAACTCCAAATAGGACATAAGAATCACAGCTAGTAAAAAGCTGAACATCCGTTCCCAGGTCAAGAAGGTAGGTCCTCTACCTGACTGGATAAACAGAGAAATTCTGAGGACTTCATTAGCAATCTACAACTACATTACAAGCTGGTGTCAATACTTTAGGATGAAAGTTGGTAAATCAAAGGAAAATTGAAAAATCCACCAAAAATTATAAAGTTGTAATGCATGCTTTATGAGAAACTGCAGAATTTCAGTCTCCTTTATTTCTCAAACAGAAGGGTAAAACATCATAAGTACATGGCAAAACTTTAAAAATCTCCACATACCAAAAGTAACATAAACATAACATCGTCAAGTGGACGGAAGCTGAAGCTGCTTAAAGTCAGTACAAAACTCCATTACAGGTCATAACAGGATCTCCCTGACTGGCCATTTGACATAAGGTCTTTTCCCCTAATAACTGAATTCAAGTTCACAAAATTACTTTAGTCTACTACCATTCAGACTAGATGATCACATTTTCCAAGGTGTTAGAGGCTGTAAATTTACAAAATTAACCATGTGTCAGTGTGGGTAGCTTTAAGTTTTCAATATGCTAACATTTAGGATCCCCCAAAAAGTGAAATAATGTGCTAAGAAAACAGCTATTTATTTCAAGACATTTTCATATAACCTTTTCTCAAGGATGTTACATGCAGGTTTGACAAAATACATCTTCCAGTTTGGTTTTCTTACAGACAAACTTAACACAGACTTTCACATCCTAAATGTGTTCCATTTTATTTACTGTTCTTTCTCATTTTAAGGCATAAAAAACTCCAAAGATTTTGTCTTTAGAAAGAGGTTTATTAAAATTCCAGAATACCGTACTCATTTTGAAGAGAATATTGTAGAATATTGTACTCATTTTCTTTTCCTTTTGTTTTTCTCCCCTTCTGTGCTTATTGCCTCCTGAAAAGAAAAACAGTTAGAGTGAGCACTTGAAGGTGAGAGTTTCCAGACCAGCAATATGCAGTGAGCAAAGACCTTGAAATGAGGAGGAAATGTGCCAGTTTCAGGCTGCTCTGAGAAAGAGCAGAGATGACCAAAACTCCTGAGGCTGCTAAGCTGCTGCTTGGCACCTCCTGTTGCTGCTCTGGCTGAACAGAATCTGGCAGCAGCAAACTGACCGAAACGCTGAAGCAGATAAAACACACAGAGCTCAAATGAAAAGAATGGCAATTTAACCACATGCACCTTCATATTCTGCCAAAGTATGAATGAGTCTTCTCTGCCCAGCAAATACCTTCATTGATTCTTAAAGAAAGTTTGACAGAATAATGGTTTCTTTAGTATGCTTTTAAGTGTGTTTAAATTTACATCATAGGCTTGGAGTGCAAGAGAATTATTACATGAATCTGGCGTTGGTCAAGCAGCTAAGTAAAAAGCTAACTTACAACAGCTCTAACACAGTGAAAGGAAGCGCACAAAACAAATCAGACTCTGCTTGGTCTCAGGAGCTGAAAAGAGAAACCTGACAGAACAAAAAAGCAGTTGTAGGTCAGATCTTTTCTGCTCAATTTCAACCATCTCCTAGACCCTTGCAGTTTCTCAGATGGATGACCTTCAAAGTTCCACAAGGGCTTTAGAAGACAATATTTTCATGGGCGGCGCAGCTTAAATAGATTTTTTCTTGACTTCTTAGCTGATGGGGATATCATCTGCGAGTAATAATTATAACACCACTAAAACTAATAAATCAACTTTGATGAAGATATTTACATGAGCAATAATATTCAGAAGCACGACCTACAAGATGAGATAGAGAATCAACACAGAAAAGGCCGCTCAAATTGGTCAAGGATACTGTTTCTAAAGGCAAACCTGACTATGATACAGATTACAGACAAAGGGGAACAAAAGGTGAAAACTTCAATCCTTTACAAGAAAGTGATTGCAGCAATTTTTTAAGTCCCCCCAAAACCAATAAACAGCCCCACAAAAATATCTGGAAGAAAACCAAGTTTTATTTACAAGCCAATGAAGCCAAATTAAAAAAGACAAAACGACAGGAGGCTCTACATGCTTAAAATACTTCCCATGGTTCAAGGAGGTTCTTCCCAAAGCTGTCATCTCTGCCCCTGATTTAAAGCTACACACACATCTGCTAATAAGCTCAATGAGTAACAGGTCACTGGGCTACAGTTGATTGATATTCTTCACTCTCTCCTCAGAAAAGATATCGCTGACATTTAAAGTATACACATACCATGGTATTTGCTAAGGTTTTAAACAGTTGTGAGTCTCAAATTCTGAGGAGTTGGCTTTTTTCTGAATGCCTGATTAGCATGAGAGGAAAAGCCATATTCTGAGAACTTTTGAACACACTTAATGTATTTCAGGCCTCACGTATTATGCAAAGGAAACCTGATTGCTGTAGCATTTAAGTTCAGAGCTGCATATTTCCCCTTCTGCACAGCAGTCTAAAGGGCAGATGTTGGGAAGCATTTCTCACCCTGGTACTTGGCTGTCACATCTAAGACTTGAAATGGAGCCAGAGGTAAAGTTGGAAGACACTTTTCCTTCATGTGGCTTTGGACAGCTCTCCTGACAGAGGCAGGCAGTAGAAAGGTCAGATTTTTTTTTCCAACAGCATTAGCATTCAAAAAAGAATAGTCAGACACAGCTTTACTTTTCTTCAGTGGCTGTAAAGCTATTTCATGTAGCTTTGGAAGTATTTTCAATCTATTTAAAAAGAGCTTTCAATACAAAGATCTCTGAAACTTCACAAATGGTTATGCAGTATTATAAAATGAAGCCTCATGATACTAAAGTCTTTAAATTGTAAATCTGTAATGTCCAGGACTCGAATAATTGTCAGTGGGAAACAGGCAGGGATGCAAAGCTGGCTTCCTTAAGTGCAGATGATGGGAGTCCCTGAAGCATCTCCTTTCTCCCAGTTATATTTGTCCAAGCACAGTCCCACAGGGAGCATTATTTACAGTCACAGCTGACAGAGAAGTAGCCTGTCATGGAGAAACAGGTTTGAGAGGGAAGGGAAAAGAGAGAGGAAACAGATGTATTCTGTGTCCATGAATTTCTAGACTTAGCTTTTGGAGGGGGGATAGATTTCATGTTATGAGATAACTAAAGCAATTATCATTTTTCTCCAAACTGCTCTTCAGAACTTGATCATGCAATTTACCAGTTTTTCCTTTTTTCTTTTCCCATTGGGTTTTTCTATTTTTTAAACACTCTTTTGGTTCTAATGTCTTCAATCTTCCTTCCTGTTTACTTATTCCAATTACTTTATTTTAGTTTATTCAAACAAAAGACAGTAATCGCAGCCTAGATCTAGAAATACCCATTTTAAAAGTGCAAACAAAATAAAACCAATTTACAACCTTCTAAATCTAAGGAGCGATTACATTTAATGTTCCCAGATAGTTATATAAGAATTTCAGAGATTAAGACTCTGAATATATAAACCTTCTGCTAATTTATAGTTCAGAACTGATTGAGAGAAAATTAAAAGTTGAAGATTTTTTCTGGCTTACAATATTTTTTAAGTTCCACTGGATTTCCTCTCTTTCAGCTGTGACTTAACAACATAGCATGATCATTTATAGGGAATGCAAGGACAGAGACATCTTGTGGTAACAAGAAGCTTGCAAACAAATGCACTTTTGTATACTGAAAATTCTCTTTTGATACATGAAATAAACTGAGTATACTACAACGTTTCAAAGTAATTTCAAAACAAAAACTTTCAAATTAAAATACCAAAATGCTTTGCTGATAAAAATGTTTATTGTTTTAAAGAATTGGTTGGAGGTTTTATTCACCAAAGCAACATTGTTGAAATTGTATGCCTGTTGAAAGACAAACTGTCAAAAAAGACTCAGCTCTAATTTCAGTAAATACAAGCAGCTGCTATGAGTTCAAACGACCTACGAATTTAACCAAACAGATGTAAGCAAAATCATTGTCCCCTTGCAGAGGAATACTGAAAAAAACTCTCCAGCTGTGGGGAAATTAAATGGTGCATCCAAATTGCAACAAGGAGAAGTCAGGACAGATGTTTCTTCCTGTGGTGGTGCCTTAAAAAGACATTAGAAGTAATGGTTGGAAGTGACACAGGTATTTCAAGATAGTGAGGACTTTCCTCCTGTGGTCAGTCTCCATGCTGGACTTCTTCCATTTAGTTTCTCCACCTTAAAAAGATACTTCTTATCACTTCCATGAAACATTTGGAGTTTCTACTGGAAGCATTACCCTCTACTTTCAATACAAATGGGATCCAGAAATTAAAAATATCTTTTCACTGTTGAGAGGCTTCAGGGAGGTTTATCATGCAAAAATGGCCACATTAAGAAAGGCATTATTGTTACTGATCCATATCAATATTAAATGCACTAGAAACAGGAATATTACAGCATTTGTAAATTTTCAGGAATCTAGATGAGTCTATCCTGTTGTAAAATAAATGCCATTGATCAATATTCTTTTAAATGAAAGGGGAAAAAAAGTAAATTTTGAGGATTACAGAAAAAAAATTTAAGTCCTACAAAATATTCCCTAATGCTGCATGACCGAGGGGTCACGAGGTTCAAGGAGAATAAACACTTCAGCTGTGACTACAGATCAAGGTCAGACACCAGCTTTGGAAAAACACCTCACACCCCAAGCTGAAGCTTTTAACAGCAGCTGACACAGTCTTATATAGGCATATTATCCTTCAGTTTACTGGCATAAAAGCAGCCATGCATGAGATGCTAATCATTACAAGCTACCATAAAAAAAGAGAGAACTCTCTCCAAAAATATTTGAAACAGATGTTGAGAGCAACATTAGACATAGGTCTGCGTTGCCCTCTGGAATGTGAGAAAAACAAATATGCTCATATTTTCAAGTAGAAAACTAAATTCCTGTGAGTGGATTTACCTCACTGCATCAGAACAAGATCTCTTGCATGATATCAGGTTAAAGAAGAACAATTTTGGGTCTGAAATGCTAAATGAGTTTGCAGAGTTACAACTGAGACTGCTATTAACTGACCTGGAAGGCATCACAGGCTGTTCTGCCAGACGTCTAGAAAGTCAGACATTCATGGAAGAGAGAGCATTCAGTCCAGGAAGTGTGTTGCTCCTATTGCCATTATTTTTTTGTTAATATTATATCCTGTCTTCTGAAGACCAAAAATCTTGTCCTAATGCAGATTTCCAAATATTGCAGAGGAGGGAGAGGGTAGATACAGGCAAGATTACTCACTTCTGCTTTCACAAAGTTGTACCACAGCTATTTATAGTGATTAAAATACTGTTAAAAAATATTTGGTTCACCTTTAACCAGAAGACAGACACTTTTCATGTCAACAGCTAGATAGCTTAATAGTTTTTACCAAGTTACCAATTATGAGTACAGCTTCAAGTCAGAACACACTGATTTTTTTAAAATCAAATGTAACACCTTTTAAAAAGATGAAAGTTACTAAAGAGAAGGCAAACATCCTGCCACCTACTTCAGGCTGTAAACTATGATAACAAGGAATAATGAAACATGACAAAAAGTTCTGAGATCCCTCATTGAAGAGATAATTAGTAAGGAAACAAAGCCAAATTAAATACTTAACTTGGCAACACAAGCAGTTTTTGAAGGCACGCTTTCCTCTCTCACAATTGTTTTCAGCTGAACTACAGCCTTCACATTAATGGTAAACCAAAACAATAGTGCCCAGGAAAAATAATGTCTATGGAATAAGGACAAAAATAAATTATTAATTAAGGGATTAGGGAAGTCAAAAGCTCCTGAGGACCTCTGACTGCCATTGCTGTCCATGGCCAAGGAAGCTAGAAGAATTCAAAATTTTTTCCAGGAAGCACTGCAGAGATGGCTGGTGACAATTAGCTCACCTGGCTTGTATCCAAGTAAATACAGTTTCACCTAAATAGGGTAAGAATAATGATGCTGCTGTTAGGGACAGAGACATTACAGGCCTGTGAGTCTGAAAGTTCAGAATACAGTATACAGTCCTGCAAGGGAGATAAAACAGTGACTAGTAACTCAGACATGTTGAGATGCTGTAAAAAATGATGGAATTGGATTGTTCTGGCTTTGTACTTTCCTCCTGCAGAGATAATTAAGGATAGGAAACAAGCTCACCACTTTTTCAAGGTGATAGAATTATTTATTTGTGTAATAGAACACACAGTGTGCATAGTGGAAGACAGTATAACTCAGATGAGATCCAGATGTGCACACCTGGACACAGGGATACACACTCAGCCTTCATCATGGGATGGTTGTGATCTGTAAGTGATTCCCTGAGGGCATCTAGAGTGTGGAACAATCTCTAGCATCCCGCCTTGCTCATCAAAATAATTATTTTCTTTGCCTTTAAGAAACAAAGCAGCTTTTTCAGGATGGTGGAAAGTGACTCAAATAACAGAGACCCATTTACTGCTTTTAGAACCAGTGTCCTGGCACTGCCTGTGCTGCACACACCATTCAAACCACCCTGTGTCCCTTAAGCATTTTGCCCCTCAACCTCCTAGAAATGTTGAATCTCTCTTTGCTTGTGAATCACATTCTAAATTACTGTATGTCAGGTTAGCACTCTCTTTCCTACATTTGCACCAAAAGAAATCCAGAGGGACTTAGTTCTCGCTTCTGCAAGAAGATTTAAGACTAGATGATCTGTGTTCTTTCATTACTCCCTTTTCTCCAAAAGAAATAATATTCACAGTAACAGGCCAGCATATTTTTCAGATCAGCAGGGAGAATAGCATTATGCTGTAAGAACTGGACTTACAGGATTCAGAGGAAAGTCAACTTAAAAGGCTGTTCAATCAGAATTGATTACATTTACATTTTACTGTAGATAAGAAAAACCTCCTTTTATGTAATCTCTCAGAAATAACTAAAACACAAGAAAAAAAAAACCTGAAAGAGCATAATAGGGCCATCCATATATTTCTGCAATGTTAACCCAAAGTTAACCCTGAAAAGAGTATACAGGTCTGCAGCTGGACCTATACTGAAAGAAAGAGTTCCATTCTGCTACTTTCTGCTGTCACAGATATACTACTGAAAACAGAATATTTTAACAGAAAGTGCAGCAATTATTCTGTGTCCTCATCTTTCTTAAGCACACCTAATAAAATATTTGCAGGCACTTCTTGCAGGGGAAGGAAAAAAATCTGAAATATGATTATGGACCTCAAGAGTGTACTACTTAGGTAAGTATTAATACTGCTAATTCCCTCAGAACTGGAGATCATTTCAGAAAAAATAAACCTCTAGTAATTCAACAAATGCATACATAGAACATCAGAGCACTGTCAAGACTGGAGCAAGTAAGAGAAAATGGAGAGAAAAATGGTTCAGGCAAGAGAGAAAAGCCAAAGATATGAAGAATAATAATAAAGTAGTTAAAATAACCAATGCTGACATGAAAAAATACCTTCTCCCAAATGTGCTCATTGCTACTGGCCTTCAGGCAATGTATTGATATTAAAGTAACCTACCAATACCTTTTTCTCCTCAAAGCAGTATTTTATGATTTATGCACGTGCTGCATGTGTTGTTTGATATATAATCACCTTGCTAAGCTTTTCATTAAAATACTGTCCATTCAGGGTGGAATGATGTGTTTCCTGTCACTAGACATCCTCTCTCACATTGTCTGCAAATCTTTGACTAATGAAGTGCTACTCATTTTAAAACTACAGACAAAACTACAACTGTAAAAATTGCCTATCCCATATAAAAAGAAAATTTTTAAGAAATTGAAAGGATTTTTAAGAAATTTAAAGCTCTTTTTTTTCCCAAGCACTTAAGTTGTTGAGCCATTCCCATTATCTATCAACATAAGTACTGGTTTATGCCACATATCACTCCAAATTCCTTTTTAAAGTGTTTTGTAACCTTCAACTGCTTAACATGTTCTTCTGCTTTGTAAACAATTACTACAGTGGAGATAATTCTTAACTATTTCTGACAGAGAGAGCAGCAAAATGCCTGTATCAATCTATATGCTTTTACAGGCCTTTTATGATCAAGAGCCTGTGTTTAACTGCTGTTTAAAACCTACAGTGTTAAAAAGCATGATCTCTTTGTAGTAGGCACAACAGAGTTAAACACCAAATTACAATCCCTCAATACATTCATTTAATTTTAAGTCAGGTAAATAAAGGAGATAAATGACTTAACTCTTCTTAACTCTTCTTAACTCTCTCTTCTCAGAAACTGTTCACATTTTTCTACACTTATCATTGACATAACTGCTACGTGTTATATTTAATTTCATTTATATTTAATTTTCATAAACTATTGCACAGGACTACTAAAATAAATGCAGCTAATTCACATTATTCTAAATAATTGTTATGTTTATTTAACTTCAAGAGCAGAGGTCTGTGTCCTCAAGTATCCACACCTCCTGCTCTGAAATAAACAAAAAAGAGACATTTTTGGATAAAACTAGTTTTAAGGACAGAAAGAGAAAGCAAATCACCATATCAAAAATTCTAACATGAAACAGGAGATGCCATCATATCAGTCTTTTTGGTTACATTGGGTTTCACACAATCCCCAGGTATGCAGAGATGTTGCTGAAATCATGGAAGTTCAGATGTCTCTGCATCACAAGCCTGAGATCAAAAGCAACAGGACATACATGAAAAAGAACAAATGCTATAACCACACGTATTTAGTCACAGGCTTTAGCTGGACTAAGTCAAAAGCAGCAAGGTGGGATCACACAGACATGGGAAGCAAACAGACACAGGAAAAGCAAGTGGAGAGGAGGTGACAATCCTGAGGACAATATGTGTTCCATCAAACACAGCTTCCAGCACACTGCTCTGCTTCTCTGAGATGGAAGGGGCCAGTGTTTTTGAGCAGTGTTATTCTCAGGGCAGGAGTCTGATCATAAATTTAGAGGCTACTTAAACTGTCAGTTTGCTCTCTGGCCACCTGAGCAAGTACAGTACAGTTCACTTTGCTGATAGTGCATATCATTTAACAACTGAAAAATATGTTGTATAGTATTGCTACTGCTGCATGAAATATTTCTAATTGATTCTAAATCAAAAGATTTTGTCTAGGTTTACAAAAAAGCAACACTAGTACATTCAACTTATTATTAAGCCACTCCAAACTAGACTTACTTTGAATTCACTATGCTACCTTTAATTTTGATTAAAAAAAATTGCCAACATTTTTGTCACCAAATTGCATTAACCTGAGCAATATTCAAAGAGTAATGTTCACAATATAACCATGCTGATCTAGTCATTACGTCTGCTGGGTTTAGCTCAAATGTCTTGACAATTATATCAACAGCTCCCAGAGTACAATGTCATTGTTAACCACTCTAGACATTGTACAAATTACCTCAGCAGCAGTGCTGCTGGAATGTTTCACACCTGCTGCTCCCAAAGAAAAAGTATTTTCCTCTCCATTGTTTAAAGATCAGAAGACCAAAAGAGACCTTTACGTTCATCAGGTCAGCAGAAGGCAGCCAGGGAATCTTCCCCAATAAAATGATCCTAACAAAGGCTTCCTCCTTAATGGTTAACACCAAGAAAAAAATTAAGAACAAATTTGAATAGTTAAAATGTTGTGACAAATAACACAAACAGCATAATAAAAACCAATCAATTTTTCCCATTTTCAGATCTCTTAACAAAACATGAACTGCCAGATGCCTTGTTCCCTGTTCTGTCCTCCAAGCAGCGAGTAGCAAGCCTAGCCCAGTTATCAGGTGAAAGCCTTGTGTTAGTTCACAGATACACAGGTAGTATCTCAGATTCACATGCATTACAGCTGAATGGATGAAACTGCAGTTTCCACACCAAGCAGCAGAGCAGACCCAAACCACTCAGCTAATGCACATAAATCTTATTGTCTCCACAGAGAAAAGCTTCAGCAAGTCTTCACAACACGCCTTCATCAAAGCCAGGATAGCAACCACAGACGGGCAAAAACACAGCAGGGTGTCTTTGCCTGAGCTGCCACAGGGGCCAGCAGGACTACAGAGGTCAGCACAAGCTGCATGGTGCACTCTGAGCACTGCTTCCCAGCAGCTCCCACACACCACTCTGAAGTCCCTGGACATCCCTCTGCCAAGCAGCCCTGCGGCTGCGAGAATGCCCGCAAAGCTAAAGCAGAAATATGGTCTTCCCACGTGCCTAATAGTTAAAAAGGAAAGTGCAGAAGAAAAGGTAGCTCTGAATGAAAGATATTAAGAGATATAAGGAAGTCTGGGGCAGCTAACGCCATTTTTACTGAGGTTCCCTCCCAGTATCAAATAGCATTAAAATTTCAGAGAGATTTTCTACAAATTCCCTAACTTCAGTTTCACAATTTCCCCCTCTCTAGCAAATTGACCAATCCGACCTCTTTTTATGACAAGGTTATGCACTTAAAGGCTGTGGATGTGTCTACCTAGACCTTAGTAAAGACTTTTACACCATTTCCCACAGCATTCTCCAGGAGAAACTGGCTTCCCATGGTGTGCTGAGTTTCAGGCCCCTCACAACAAGAAAGACATGGAGGTGCTGAAGCGAGTCTGGAGAAGGGCAGTGGAGCTGGGGAAGGGTCTGGAGCACAAACCTCTCCACACTCTCTATACAAATATCTCAAGGGAGGTGATAATGAGGTGGGGGCTTAGGTTCTTCTTCCAAGCAGAAAGTGATAGTACAAGAAGAAAAGGCCTCAAGTTGCTCCAGGGGAGGTTTAGACTGGATGGAAAATTTCTTTCTCAAAATGGTTGTCAAGCTCTGGAACAGGCTGCACAGGGAAGTGGCTGAGTCTTCATCCCCGGAGATATTTAAAATTTGTGCAGGTGTGTCACTTAGAGGCATCTTCTAGTGGTGCAGTGTTAGGTGTGCAGCTGGACTTGATGATCTGAAAGGTCTTCTCCAACCTAAATTATTCTGATTGTCTTCTTATAAAAAAATACAAAAGCATTAATAAAGGCTAAAAAAGAGTCATTAAATAATTGATTCATAATCCAGATTAATATGTTAAAAAAAACATTTCTAGTGGCTTCCAATTTTTTCACCAAATGAATGCAGAGACATTGAAAACACCTCACTGCATTTGAAAAGGATTAATTAATAAAAATCATTATTTTATATGACCTAATATTTGTTAAAAATCGTGCACTGAACATTGAAAATCTATTATATAAAATGTTTGAAATGACAGAGTAGAAGATCATGCATAATACTGCAATAAAAATATGCCTGTCACCTAAAGACTTCAAGGCCTTCTCATGGCTGTGCTTGGATTTTCACAGCAGCAAATCGTTTACATTCTCCAAAACCAAAAGCAGAAGATTTTCCCTTTGCAGCTAAGAGCACTGACAGGTATAATTTAATCATACCACCCAGCCTGTGACACACAGCAGAACAAATCTGACCATGTCCAGTACAGAAATGTTCATCATGACCAGCCAGCGTTCAGGCTGAATAATAATTCAGATGAAAAATACAATTCCCTAATGGACTATTTCAAATATGAAGGAGAAAGGCATTGAAAGAGAGAATATAAATTTCACAGCTTCTTACTCCTTCAGATAAGCACCTTTTCCTTCAAGCAATGATGAACCAAGCAATTTAACAGTTAACATAAAAGTAATGTTCTTTGAATCAAAGTTGTGGCAAATATAACTGTTTCTTCATCCTCTGATATGGTCAGCTATGGGAACAGCAGTGCCTTTAGGAAATGTGAGAATAGCAAAACAGAGGCTGATAATAGCACAGATATTGCTACTGTAAAGCCACACAACAGTTTCAACTTGATGGCTTCCATTTGCTCAATACACAAGCCAATTAAATTGATTTTACTGGAGTCAGGGAATATTAATAATTGTCAAGTTAGAAGAATAGCACCATGCAGATAACACCAATATGATGTGGCTGCACCTAGCAACTAAACACCATCTCACAACAGCTCACATTGTTATATCCTCTTCTAGTTTGCTCTTAGGGTTTCATAAATTAATCCAATTTTTTATTTTTCTCTCCTTCTTAAAGCAAAATACTGTGTCAATACAGTTCTCTGAAAACCACAAACTTTCAATGACTTCAAAGTCATCAACGTATTTCCTTATCTCTTTAATCATGATGAGAGAAGTCTTCTATCAAAATGTATCAATGAGAAAAGCAATTATTCAAAAAATTACTTGCAGCTTCATAAATCTGAGAATCACCAACATGGATTTTGCTCTGGAGACATCTCAACAGGACAAAAAAGTGCATCACTTTCCCTGTTACCAGAAAAAATATCATGACAAGAGGGCAAAGTTAAATGCTGGCAAAATACCTTCAGAACTTACTGGGATAGCTTCCTTGGGACAGGTGCAGCACCAGATCACATGATTTGCAGCGTTCACCCTTGGAATAAAAGGGGCATACCTCAAGTTTTCCCAGTCCGGAGATAAAAGGGAAGCAAAAACCCACAAGGGACTCCTTGTGGAGATCTAGACACTGTGGTATTTGATACAGCAGGGGCTTAATAAGACATCCAAAATTTTGCAGCAAAAAGGATTGCTGCTGTTAACAAAGGATATTTGAAAAAGCATAAGGTTACACACTTGTTTGTTTTCAAAGCAAGATTACTCATTCCCTTGTGCAGCTACTGCTGTGGTCAGTTTAGTGCAATAAAATCACAGACTGGTAATCAGCAGATTTCTCTTATACATGCACTGAATCTTAAACAGAAGAAACCAGATGTCTAAGAACAGAAGACAGAAATGCCATGGGCTTAAGACATTATATCTGTGAAATCTTCCCTCTGATCACAAAAGATATAAGTTGTGGCTACTGAAATTTTACCTAGATCGAACAGGGAATTTTTCTAAACTCAGCAATGTACCAGCTCCACTTTGATCAGATTATCTAAATATTATTCACTTCTCGTGAATGCACATGGTCTTAGTGCACTGCTACAGTTCTCTGAAGTTCAATGAACAGTGTCACAGGTTGTATTTCCTGCTTATACAGAGAAGAACTTCCTAAAATGCCAGGAAAATTTTAATAAAATGCACATCTCAATGAACTATTTTAACAATTGTAAAACTGAAGAAGAAAATAATAATCAATAGCTGTTTCGTTGAGAAACCACCAAAATTGTTATTACCACCCACACATGGCATCTACGATACCAGAGAGAGTCCAAGAATTAGATATGCATCAGGAAGAAATCTTGCAGCACTTCAGCACCAAGACGGAATAGTCATCTTGACTAATAAATGTAGATTCTTGCATGTCAATCTATCATTGAAATTACTCTTGAATTGGTAACAAATCAGTCTTTCCAACAATGTAGGTATCATCTTTGCTAAACAAACATTACATTTATATCTAACAGGGGAATTTTCATTCTACCTCTTGCAGGAGATTTAATGCGTTCCCATTATTAATCATTCATAAACTTTCCCTCAGATTTCACTCATTCTGCTCCTGAAGATTCTTTTTTTAAATTAGTTTTTCTGTGACAGATACCTATGCGTCACTTTAAAGAGATATTTTTGCACAGCACTGTCATCAGCATATTGGGAAAATATTTTAAATATTTAAGAGATTATTACTAATGCAACAAAGAAGTAATCAGAGTAATAAATTAAGAAATACAGCATTGGAACCAAAGCCTATTTTTGCATTATTAGAAAGAAACTCCAGTCTGTGCACTCCTGATATTTTCAGATGTTCTAGACCCAGTTTTATAGAACTTATCGTATACCTTTAGTCTTCAAAAGACTGGGATTCTTATACACTTCTGCTTTCATTATCTTTAGACCATGGCTCTCCTGAGGAAATGGGAAACTGAAAGATAAACTCCCAGTTCTTTGTACAGTAGAGCAGAACTTTGGAAATTTAGTTTAAGAACCTGCTCCACTCATCTGTTAAATGGCCATGAGCAAGTCAGGTAGCTTCCATGTACCAAATTTTTTCTCTTACTCTAATGTGTTTAAAAGTTGAGAAAATGGAGACTATGTAAACAATACCAGCAGGAAGATAAATACTGGACAAGCACTGCCCAAGGAAAGTATTAGTACCAAGTCAACACCTGAATCCCCATGGAAGCTTTTTAAAAGGCTCCTATTAAAAAAAAAAAAAAAAAACAACAACAAAAAAAAAAAAACTAAACATCACTCCTTTTTTAAGATCTCTTGAAACCAGATAACCAGAAAATTAAGGATACAAAATAACTGTTTTAACCAATAGTAACTTCTAACTAGAAAAATAATATTGTAATTACTTCAAGTTAAGAGTACACATCTGGAACCTTTTTATTCTTAAACTTTTACCTTGCTCTGTATGAATGAAAATGAAATTTAGCATAATCACACAGAGATTTACTGGACTAAAGCATTAATGTTTGAGCCCCCCAAGGAAAGCTTTACATCTGACTATTGTCAGAATGGAGTTGATGCTCACCTACAAATTTGTAAAAAGCATCCTACAGCAGTGCTCATGAGTTCTTTCCGTCTGGCTGGATTTTTAATTAAATAAAAACTTCCAAGGAACTTCTTATCAGAGCCTATTCTTCTGGTTCTGTGCAACGATTGATTACCATCCCTCCACTCTTACTTTGTAACAGTACTAGCAATCAATGAAAGCAATTATGCTTATAATAGAGTACACAGAGAAACACAAGATTTGATGACCCTTTAAAACTTCAATTATCCCAGTAGCTAAATAATATTGCTAAAACACTCCATCTATATTAATGACTTATACTGCTGACCAGTCCTACTGTGCTTAACCACTTGCTGCACTAATTAGACAGGCTACCTAGAGTTTCAGGCTTTTCACTCCTTTTTTGGATAACAGAACACTGCCTTCACAGATTTTTGGTGGGGAACAACTGGTAGCATAGTGCCTGTTGCTGTGTTTTTATCAGAACATTGCTTTCATTTTTAGCCTTAAAGAATACCATGAAAGCAATATTGATATTTCAATTGCACAAGACACAAACACCATTTCTGGACAAGAGACACATTTTCCATCATTTAATTGTTAAGAAGTGGTTACACAGAAGGCAACACTGAAATGTGTGTTCAGATGAAAGACTTGTGTCTACCTTTATGGTGGATTTTACCACATGGGTCTCAAAAGATTAAGCAATGTATTTGATGCTTTCCATACATCATGAAGCTGTGAGAGGCACATAGCAGAGGCTCTTAATTTCATGCAGACAATAGATCTGTGCCTGAAACAACTAAAAGTCTGGCTTCATTTGCCTACCCTCCTTCTCTCCAGCTCCTTCCCCATGCCTTGAATGACCAGACAAGCTTCCAGATTGCTGAACAGATGAATCATGATGGGTTTAACTGGCAGCCTTGATATTGCCATCTGAGATTATCAGGTCTCTTTATATATATTTGAATACCACTTCAAGCATCAAAGAAGGAACTGGCAGTTTCAACATGCAGGGTACTCACAAAGTTAATGTATGTTTTAATTAATTCCACTCTACATACCAATGCCTGTTAATCAAATCAGAATTTCAAACTGTATACATTTGCATATTCCTTCATGACCACCAAAAAAGGCATAAAAGTAGATTGTTTAAAGGAGCATTGTTGCTGGGATTTAAAGAGTGATAATACAGTGTTTTGATGCAACTAAGCATTATATACAGCACTGAGTTTACTAATTACTGATAACATCCATGCCCATCTTTGTATCAGCCAAATTTCACTAAATGATAATTGCAGAGCTCTCACCTGAGAAGTTTTGAACTGATGTTTCTCAAAGTGGTTTATAGTGCCATGATGACTAAGTTACTTGACACATTTGCCTTGCTCTAAAATAACCCTTAAAATGCACTTAAATGCTAAAACTGCAGGTAAGAAGTATTAGAAGAAAATATGAAAAGTACTGTCTGCCCAAGGTCTTTTCTGTTAACAGAACCGAGGGGCCAGGAATTCCACAGGTGGTTTGAAGACAGATTTTCTTCAGTCCATTGTCAGCCCTAGGCAAATTCACTAGAATTTACAGTATTTTGTTGTCTTTTAGTTGCCCCTCATACAACAACTCTAAGGCCATCAAATCAGTGACTACGCCATCAAAGTGACCATCAACAGACTGGTTCTTTCAGGAATTACTTAAAATAACTGAAAATAACATAATGTAGCATGCCTTTTGGTTGTCTCTGTCAATCACCTAGCAACAGAGTGACAGAGTGCTCCATAAAATACACGTTAAACTCTTGGAGTAGAACGCATAGCAAAGATGTTTACAGACAGACTGTTTTCACCATGGCTAAATTTGTATGTAAAGCAGGCTTTGCACCTACCACCTAGAAGTGTTTCAAAACCCAGGACCCCACTGTGGCTTTCATTTTTGGTCTCTTCTGAGGGGGAAAGACCAAAATGTGTGGGAGTACTGTTAGCTTGGTATGGGTTAAATGCCTCCATTTTCATCTACTTAAAACAGTATTTTATCAGCCCCCACAACCAATATTCTATGTAATTTTTACACTAGCTACAAAATCTCAGAAACCATGAAAGCTTCTGACAGACTTATGAAATTCTGAGAAGGCACTTACAAAAATTACTAACTGGGTGTAGCAATACATTTACTATTGGAGCTTAGAGCTGAACCACACAAATATTGCATTACAATCGTGTGAGTCCAAAGCTGTTATAGGAGAGCTTTTACATGAAGAGCTATGAAAATACATTACAGCCTCTGGTGTCTAAACCACTGTGAAAAAAAAAAATTCCTTAGGTCTCCTAGACCTTCACTAGAAAGCTTCCCTGTGTGCTGCAGGCTCTCAAAGTCTATCTTAGTAAGACTCTCTACTACGGTTACAGAAACTGCCATAAATAAATGAAAATTCCTTCACTAATCATAGCCCTGCTAGGAAATAGCAAGAGGCCCTCACATGATCTCACATCATCAAGCAGGGATTTGATTAACTGAGCGCTTGACCTCTGATGAGTGGTTTCAGCAGCTCTTTTTGGAATACTGGAAAATTAAATAAAAGCATGCCATTCTGACTGTAAATTGGTATCTCCTTACAAAACAAGGTATTTTGATTATAAACAACACTAAAATTATAGGCTCATTAAGTGGCCTGGAATTAATCACCACACTTGAAGTTGCAAAAGGCATGCAGATAAACATTATCCTTTTTGAACACAGAACAAAAACCCCCAAAATCCCACACTAACTTTGAACGACCACAAGTGTTCAAATGTTTTATTTTCCTCCAGATATGAGTAAGATCAGCTGTCAGAAGAATTTTGTAAAGAGAAACTGGACCTTAGACAGTGTTGATCATTGGCAGCCTCAGAGATAGATGACTTCTGGGCATTCACTTAAGCCATCTGAATCAGTGCTGAGCATTGCAGACCACACAGGGAACATATTTCCCCATTTAAAACTGAAAAATAAGTGGTTTTGTTTGCATGTTTTTCCTTCTTCTTTTCTACATTTATAGTTTTGCTTGTTGTCCTTGGTCACATATGTAAAAAACAGACTGAAAAAATAATCAGAAATTAATTGAAAGTATGTTTTGAGCTAGGAAAGTTGTATTTGTCCTGATACAGTCCTCAGGTGGACTCATTTTGTCTTCATGAAAAAAGAAACACCTAAAACCCCACATGTATTACATTCAGTCAGAAACTCTGCTACCTTTTATCATCATTTCCTAACAGGGTTACAAGGCTCTCAGCACCAGAGCTATTATGAGCTCAGATAAGGTTACAGCAGATACCCATGGCATTTCCCATTGTTCATGAAAATCAGGCTGAGATTCACACAGCAGAAAGCTGAACTGTGCACAGACCAGCTCTGGCCAGAAGAGAAGCAGATGCTGGGGAGCTGGGAACAGAAGGGTCAGGCAGCTCCAAGAGAGGTCAGGCAACTTCACAAGCCTCGTGCACTTCATCTCAGTGTAGAGACTATGAGTAAAGAACAGCACACAAATAGCACTGTAAAAGCAAAATACTTGTGTAGTGCTTTGAAATCTAACCTAGGCATATTGATTGAAAGAGACAGCAACTCAATTTCTATTTTCTATGTGTACTTGCTTGTCCTAATAATTTTGGAAACACTAACCAGATTGTAGACTGTTCGACTCCAGTATGAGATGAGTATGTTCCTTTTTTTTTCTTTGTAAATGTGCAGGAACAGGAAAATTATTTGGATAGAGAATGCAATGAAACCTCAACAACTCACTACAATTGTTTTTTTAGCATTTATACTAACATACTATTTTGTGTGGGCTGCAGTTAGAAACACAAACTTAGGAACACAAATTTAGGTCTACTTATTCCATTTTTTCACTTAGTTCACAATAATGCTGGAATCATAACAGTAAGACTTTTAGGCAGCTTCACTTGTCATGACCCAGCACTGAGTGAGATCCAGAGGAAATCTAGGTTACCACAATGGACTCTTCTTTCCCGTTCCAAATCCAAGTCTTCACAAACTACTGACTGCTACATTAACGCATGTAATGTTCATGCTTCTTGTGACATGCCTTTACAAGAGAACTGGCAAAATGCAAGAGAGCACAGGCAGGAAAAAGGAAAGAGGAAGAACTGGTTAAAAAGAAATGACAAATTCAGTACACCAACTTGCTGAAATTTTTTAAAACCTATTTTGTGACTGCATGAGATTATATGTTTCTTCAATTAGAAATTCAGAAACATTTAACCTTAACCTAAATTATATATTTATTCAAATGTGGGTATTCTCAATTGTTCTTTCAGCTTATGTGATGCACATTTTTTATTCCAGTGGAAAAAAAGGCACTTGGCATCATCAGGGCAAATGTAGCATAGGCAAATATAAGGAAATTAGTATTCTAAAATGGCTCTTAGAAAGATGCACACACCATTACACCACATAATTCAGACAATTTCACGTATTATTATACCTTGCTCGATTCTGTCTTTGAGACACAGTGACCTTTCAGTATGTGATTTAACTTAGCAGACAATGGGAACTTTGATAGTAGTTACTGAGAGACACAAACAGATGCACCTCTTACAGAGCTCAGCCTACCCACTCATCGAAGATCCTATCATGCCAGTTCAGTGAACTGACTTTTAGACAGATGAAACATTTGAATTGTATCATGAGGGTAGTATTGAAGTCATATAAATGAAACCACATTCATAGTCTACTTTATTTTTCCTAATTGACTTCATATCTGCTGATGTCTGATGCTTTTTATGTCAGTCTGCTGAAAACAGCCAACAGCCTAAAGGACAAAATTTCTTACTGCAAATGAATTGTGGAGTGAATGAATTCCCACTCATTGTCATGCAAGTAGGAAGATACCTGCACTAACTGAAGTAGAACAAAAAAGCCATTGCAGGTCTGTGGAGATACTAATATTTCCTTTTCTTCTGGCTTAAGTGAGATCTTTGTTCATGCTACAAGGGGGCTGTGATATGTAAAAACAAAGTCATCACCTTCTGAATGCTGCTCTGCCCCCAAGGGTTGTGGGAGGAAATAGAAAACATAACTTCAGTAACATCAACCTCTGTTGAGGTATATTGCATTATATTAGAGAGACTTCTTTTTTAAAAAAAAAAAAAAAGTATACTCAGCTATTTAAAAATGCCTGTTTATCCCACTTACAACACTTTATTTATTATATCACTGAATCCTTCAGTTTCATAGAACTTTTTAATTTAACAAAGTAACTCCTGAGTGATGAAGAACCTTTTAGACGGAATGCTGCCCAATGAACTAGAATACAAATAACAATTAGGAGTCAGCTCCTCAAAGGGGAGTGGGAATAAGCCTTAGAGGAGTCAACATGTAAATTCCTCTGTCTGAAGTTGCTCAAGTTAACCACTCTCTCATGCCTCTGCTCCTCCCCACTTTTACTCATTTTACTCTGATTATGAATACACTTGTCAACTTTTAAAGAGCTGTTAACTGTAATTATTGATGATAGCTGGAAGGTGTATTGAACTCCTCTGAAACAAACTAATTAAGAACAATTCCACTGACTAGAAAGCATAAGCTTTCCCCATCCATTATTACTGCTCTCCTCCTTTAATCAGAAAACCCATGCATGACTGAAGAGGACATATGTCAGTGGAACCATAATTTACTTTTTGGAGGACTGCAAGCCAGCAGGAAGACTGTAATGAATGTAAGGAGAAGGAAAAAGAGAAATAAAATTCTACCGTGCCATGTATAACAGTTACTCAGTTATTCCAGAAAGATGAACAACTGAATTCTTATCTCAGTGTCATGAAATCTGATGTCCAGACTTTACATTCATGTCCAGACATGACTTTTTTTACACTACTAATCAAAACACTATATGGCACATATGGCAATTAAGGACAGACAATCTTCTACTCTACATTAAAGAGATTATATGCACTGCTAAGAATCTTACTGCTAAAGTGCTCACAAAAGCCTCCTTATTTTCTACTAAATTTTACAGTATCACTGAAGAGTTATCTGAGCTGCTTGGTAAACAAGCGTGGCTTTGCAATCCAAGGCACTCATTACTGTCAAATAAAGAATATTCAAAGAAGCAGCTACCCTGAAAGAAAAGGATGTTTTGCTGTTGCATGTCGTTAGGACTTGCCACTACACAGGTATTTTTACAGGTATATAACAAAAAAGGTCTCCAACACCACTCTAGACAAAAGAGACATGGATGGGTTTGAAACACAATACCACAAAACAGGAAGACTGTTCTAGATGAAAGCAGCTGAGAATCATCCACGCTCGAACAACCACCTTCCAAACCAGCTAACATTCCTGTCCATGGATTCTCATAAAAATACTGAGTTTCCTACTTGTTCTTGAGAATACTACTACTAAAAGCTAGTAACCATAAACAGAAGGTTTCCAAGTACTAGGCAGAAAACAAAAGCCAAAACTTCCAAACAACATCACGTATATATTCAACACAGCAAACTGACCTTACCTTCAACAGTAAGCAGGTCAAGTTACTAATTAGCATCAGCTAACTAGAACATTCTTATGGTAAACACATTGGACTAGAAATAAAATCAACATGCCAAAATAATCAATAGTGGCTATTGAGACCATAAAACAGGTGAAAGAATTAAACACCTGAGTTATAGTCCTAAGAAAGAGTCTATCACAATATTGAGAGGTGTGCTCAGGCAGCCTGGGTATGGGAAGCAAAAGGAAGAACAGGACTTTCTGTTCCACTCAAGATTAACATCTATGACCAATCCACTGTGCAGGAGAAAGCTGAAGCCAGAATAAAAATTTTGTGTCCAGCTGAAATTATGCAGGGTAGAAATCACAAGAGTAGCTATAAATGGGTTATTCTTTCATCCTCAACCAACACATACCAAAACATTTAGTAAAATTATGTTCTCTAGTAATCTCCAACCTGTTAAATCACAACAGATTTCAGTATTACCCATTTACCCCACTTGAATATTTTTGCTTCTCACTTAAATAGAGGAAAGAAAAAAAGCTTACTAGCACTGTTCCCTTGTGAAGCAGTTCTTTCAGATTTCAGACTATTTATGGGGTTGAGAAAAAAAAAAAACCCACCTGTTTTGAATTATCAAAACCATGTAACTCACAACAAATACCATATTCTTATAGAGATGTATTGGTAATTGCTTCCCTAGTCTCACAGTTAGTTACTCACAGTTCCTTTTTCTTAATACACATTTTTTTTATGGCAGTATATATAGATTTATACACAGGAAAGATGTATGTAAAAAAATAGTTTTGGTGTACCAGGTACATGCATAAAATTACAAAGCTGCAATCAATCTCTCTTTCCTATACAACTTCTTGAGAGAACTAATAGAAGATACCTTTATCTATTGAAACAAACCTGCTTGATAAATAGAAGCTGAGCAGTACAGTCCTATTATATATGAAAATGACTGCTGTGAAAAAAGTAAATGGTAAGTGGTAAAAGGACATTTCTTCAACAATTTCTACTTGATGGCCTCTTTAAGATGGCAAACTTCTTACTTGTTCAGTTTCCCATCTATTGATGATGTGAATTACATGAGATACTCGTTGACATACTTAAGATTAATGTTTCTCCTCCTGAACTAAAGCATGGTTGATAGTACAGCTGTGAAGAAAAAAATTTGTTGAGAATATGACTTAGTATTAGAACATGTACAATTTATTCTCAAATGGTCAAGCTCACCTGCAGCCCAAGGTTCTTTAATGGCTACGGTCTGCTCACAAAGTCAGAGAATGCAAGTACCTTCCAGTTTTGGGATTAAAAAAAAAAAACAATGAATTAAAAATTTCATCTTCTAAAATAAGGCCTCCTCTGATAAAGAAGAAAAGTCTCAGATGGCCTGAATTCTTGCATCTCCAAAAAAGTAACAACGCAGAACACGTCTGAAGGTGAAGAAAAGATAACTGAGCATGCAAAATGTTGGTCACTTTGATGGAATCAAATTTCCAGGTGTTCATGTGACAATTAGTGATTAAGAGCACACTTCCTTTAGGAAAACATATGGCTAGAGCTGCTAACTCATTTCTGGCCATGGGTTCAAAATGAGGAATTCACTTCCATCTTTCCCTGCTGCTATGATGCCAGCCCTCATGAGCATGAATGTACACCAAGAACCGTTTGGCTCTAGTGATGGCCTTTGGTGCAGTGTTAATGCCTCTCACATGAAAAAACTTCCCTTAAAGAATAAACATTAACCACTTCGTAAGTGATTTGCAAGGGTAACATGAAAATGGCTAATCAATATGGGTTCCAAAGGTCCAAGAGTTTTTTTTCTGATGCAAAAAAAACCCACATAATGACAAGAAGTAAATAAATGGAATTTACTTCCATCTTCCAGTTATTTTGATAGAATCATGAGAGCTTGAGACAAAAAAATTAGTTTTAATAATAAACCAGATAGACTCATAGAAGCTAAATCTATCTAAGGCAACATGAATAAAGACTGACAAACACATAAAAGGAGATATTAATTAAGTCTATTGGTTTAATTTTCTTCAGAATTAACATAGAAATATATGCTTCTTTGTAAGAACTAAATACATTTTATTTAGATAAAGATGTGCAATCAGAAAAGTATGATTCTCTACCATTGCTGAGAAACTAAAAAGGGACAACAGTAACAGTTAGGTTCATTTCATAACTTCTGTCTACAGCAATTAAATCAGCTTGTGTATTAGCAGTATAATGAATCAGTACATTGATGTTAACTAGCCTGTAAATCATTGGTTCTGAACTAATTGAGTTTCTATCTTCTACAGTTCTTCACTGCTGTGGTAGATGATCAAGCAGTTCAGAGTTTGGCATAGTCTTTCAGGATCATTTCCAGTTTCTGGCTCAGCATGATGTTCCCCTTCACTTTTAGTTTACCGGAAAAGAATGCCTAAAAAGGACAGAAGAGGGGAGGAAAAAAAAGCATGTATTCAACTGTTTACTCACAAACCAAAGAGTTGCTAGAACAAAACAAGAAGCCAAAGAATGGTTGTTTAGCACTCAGGAGAAAGCCTTTAGTCCAAAATGCCTAATGGTTATCAGTTAGTAAAAAACCTGTTCAATTCTAATACCATCCAGAACCAGACCTTTTTATATATAGTGCAGAGAAGGCCAAGTCTGTCACTCATGGGAAAAAATTAAATAAAATAAATACAAAGCATCTTCAGTGGCCTCTGTTCCCTTTCCATATATAGCACAGAGGACTTCTCCCAGTGTAAGACAAACGCCTTCACAGAAACTGATGGCAAAACTTCATCAGAGCACAAAAATAAAACTCCCAGCATCATCCCCTCATACTGTATGATATATGGATATCATACAGATATCCATATATCATTACAAGAAATGAAAAAATGGAATGAAAAGGCTATATAATGAAAATTAAAGACCTAATGAAAATGTAAGCTACACACTCAAATTCGTAACAAATACAAACAAACTTGCACAATGTATTACACACATATGCCAAAGAAATGCAATGGCTCTATCCATGCCATATTACAACAAACAGGAAATAAGTAAGATCTTGTTGCATTTGCAAAATCATAAATCAATCAGTATTTTCACTTAAATGCTGGTATATTACATTTTTATTGTCCCTAGTTCAAAGACCTGTATACCCTGTTTCAATCTAGTTTGTAGTTTTTTAAAACTAGCTTTGCTTCACAATGGCTTTGCAGCTTGAAAGCTCTTTGAAAGTTCTTTAAATGTTCTTTTGCATAGCTCCATTAGCCTGAAATACATTCAAATAAAGAACAGAGAGAGCCAGCAGAAGAGAATTTGAATACATGCTTTGAGCTTCTTTAGATTGAAAACTTCACAGAAATTCAAAGGAAACACTAAGGCCAAAACATAGATGATGTTCCTAAATTGCAATCACTGTTCTTTAGCATTTTGATGATTACACGTCAACATCTTGTTTGTTTGTGCTTTATGCCTGCTGTATACAGAGGGTCACAAAGGATTTTACTCATTTGGTATGTAAGACTTATAAAAAACATTCACCGTGATCATTAGTCTCTAATTTACAATCAAAGTCTCCAACAACTTCAGCTTGGGATCAAAGAAAAGTAACTGTTTGATACATGATGATCTTAATTAAAGTTTTCATTTGCTCAAGCTTTAATCTGTAAGCTGACATATTAAATTTTTGACAGTTTAATTTACTTTTACACAAGGCACTTTTATTAGTAAAATTAGTAGTTTTAAGCAGTTGATTAGTCCAAGAAGCTAAAAGTGCAGACCCACATTATAGACGTTCCTTAAATCTTTATTTCCCTGAAAAATATCCTGGTTTGGGCAAATTTTGACTATGCATGCATTGTCTTGACATTTCTCTTTGCTGCACTATTAGCAATAAATCAGACTACTGCAACAAACACCAACTCCCTGCAACATGGCAATCAAAACAGCCTGAATGATCAAACTGACAAACCTATGCTTGCAAATTGTATACTGTGAAGTACCATGAAGCAAACAAACTCCTAAGTTTGTACTGCCAGGTTTTGTGTCACAGAACCACAGTATAGTCTGAGTTGGAAGGGACCCAGAAAGATCATCTAGTCCAGCTCTAAAGTGAATGGCCCATACAGGTATTGAACCCACAGCCTTGCTGTTATCAGGGCCCTGCTTTAGCCCTTTGTGGTTATCTTTGCCTTAAGATGATAAAAATGGTATAAATGCCCCCTCATGCTTTCTGGCTAATTCAGTATAAGGTACTGATGTGCTTATACCTCATCTGACTCTGGTCTCCATTGTCAAAACATCCCAGAGTTTACGATTTCAGAATGCAGTCATGAACCACAGCTTGATGTAAGGCAAATAATGTGTCTACATACAAGGGAGTATGTCTGTGACACCCAGGCTTTACCTTTTGGGGGTTGATCTTTTGTTGTACCACATCCATGAAATCCTCATCCGAGAGAGTGAAGGTAGTATCAGCAGAATTTCTGGCAGGTCCTTGATACACTGCTCCAGAGCCATTCTTTAAGTCAATTGCTGAGAAGCAAGAGCAAAGACAGTTTAATTTCGAAATAAAATAGAATTTTCAGGCTTAAGAACAGTACTTTCCTTACCTATTATTATAAATCCAGTCTATATATAAATCTTGAGCTATCAGCTACTGCAGCGATGGTAAAAACTATTTTCAAATGACACTGAAGATGCACAACGTATTAATTAGTGCACTTACTGCAAAAATGTTCAAGTTAGTAATAAAGCTCTGAAGTTCAAAACCCGCATCCTGTAGTCAGACAAGGCAAATACTTGGTGTTCAAACATACCGCTGCATTTTCCCTGGTCTGACCCCCAGGCAATATAATATAGCCTATTCTGCTTCATGCAAGGAGTGTTTAAAGCCTTGCCAATTATCTGTCTTTCTCTCCCGGAAAGACAAAAATTCCTCCAAGTGTCTGTAGCTTCAGAGTGTTCTTTTCCCACGCCAAATGACCTGCCAAAAAAATCTATTACAAAGCTAACACTATCAGGTATTGTGTCATTTGTTTAGAAGAGTATTTTGACAGGATGTGCTCTGCCGAGTAATTCTCACATTTTGCAAATTCCCGTCTTTCCTTTACACCTCTGCCTCTTGATCCATCATGTCCCCATCCCATACATTATTCATGTGGATATTCCTGTAAGGACGTGGCAACAATCATGGATGACAGTTGGTTGCTCTTCATGGAAAAACTTTATGGCCCTTGCCTAACCATGGAGCTTTATTTCTGCATAAGCTATCTTATGTCCAAATTTTTCCAAATAATTTTTTGACAGGGTAAACTGAACTATAGAGACTGGGAGTAGCTTTAGTCTATTTAAGTCTTTCATTTTCTGAAATCTGCTTTAGGTAATATCTATCCAGTTACAACAGAACTAGAAGGGGACTTAAGTATACAACGTTGCTCAGTGAGAAGTGACACACTGGATTACTATTTTCCAGTTGATTTTAAGGTAAATCATAATTTCTGGAACAGATTTAATGCATATCACTAACTTCAAGCAATATGGGAAGAAATTAAAAAATGTTACTGAGCACCAGATGAATTATCTGTACGTTTGTGGGTAGGGGCTGTGTAACAACATCCCTGTGACCCAAAACAGTTACTATATAGTCTAACATACCTGAGCCTTTAACACTGTTCCTGTAGGTTATGCAGACACAGACTATTATTAGGAAAATAAAAAAAATCATCTACTGAATCATGAAATGCAAGCTACAAACATTAACCAAAGTCTGAGAGTGGATACCAGCTCTCAGACTAAGTTAACCAAGCCTGACTGTCCATGTGCTTTTAAAATACACCTCTACCCAAATGCTGCCAATGTCAGGCACCGTACCAGTGTAGCCAAACTGTTCGCTTTGAGACAAACAGCAAGGTCAGCAAGCACAACAGGTTAATTGAATAAACACAGACATGGTGTCTAGGATGCCTGCAGCTCCTAACCAATTCTTTTGAAATACTTCTGGACCTTAGGAATCCCTGTTTGTACATCATTCTGCTGGCATCAAATTATTTTTTTGTCCCTACCATTCCTACACTGCTCCTGAAGGGACCCAGATACTCAAAGCCTGACATACTGTCTCCCAAGACATAACTTCTCCTTCTTCACTAAGTACTGGCTGAAAAGAAATTTTGATGTACTTTATTGATAATACTCATCCATCAGTCGCACCAGTGTCAAGTTTAGACAACAAAAACAATTAAATAGGTGTAGTGACTCAGGAAAGTTCTCACAACCCCTATGTTTTATTTTGAATATAGTAAATAATTAACAGTTGTTACATTGTTGTACATTAAGATATCACTTAACATTATTACAGTCCTTGTTCTCCTCCATTTCCTAGCCAAATCCCAAGACCATCATTTACCAATCAATATCTACAATTAATACTGACCTCTCAAAGCACAACCACGCCTTTAACATTGCATGATCATGGCACCCATAATCAAGGTAAATCTTTCTTGTCTACAGAATCACTGAATTATTAATGTTGGAAAAGACCTCCAAGATCATTGAGTTCAACCTTTTACTGATCACTACCTTAACAACTAGATCACAGCACTAAATGCCACATACAGTAGTTTCTTGAACACTTCCAGGTATGGTGACTCCACCCTTTCTGTGGGTGGAAATTTCTGAAGAAATTTCTCCTGATGTTCAACATGAACCTCCCGTGCCGCAGCTTGAGTGTATTTCGTCTTGTCATGTCGCCGGTTGTCCTGTTCCAGAAGCAGCAGAAGCCAACTTCCACCTGGCTACAGCCTCCTTACAGAGCACCAAGGTCTCCCTCGAGCCTCCTTTTCTCCAGGCTAAACACCCCCAGCTCCCTCAGCTGCTTCTCACAGGACTTGTGCTCCTCACCCTTCCCCAGCTCCACTGCCCTTCTCTGGACTCACTCCAGCACCTCAAAGCCTTTCTGGTTGTGAGGGTCCCAAAACTGGACACAGCACTTGAGGTGTAACCTCACCAGTGCCAAGTACAGGGGGACAATCACTGCCCTGGTCCTGCTGTTCTCACTGTTGCTGATCCAAGCCAAGATGCCACTGGCCTTTTTGGCTACCTGTGCATACACTGGCTCATGTTCAGCCAGTTGTCACCTAAAATTCTCAGATATTTTTCCAGTGGGCAGCTTGCAGCTTTCCATTCACTCTGCCCTGTGCACTGCCTGGGACTGTTGTGACCCAAGGGCAGGACGTGGCACTTGCCCTTGCTGAACCTCATCCAATTGGCCTTGGGCCATTGATCCAGCCTGTCCAGATGCCACTGCAGAGCTTTCCTACCTTCCAGCAGATCGATATTTGCAAAGTGACACTCAATCCCCTCATCCAGACCAACAACAATGACATTAAAGATATTAAACAGGACTGGCCCCAATACTGAGCCTTGGGGGACCCCACTAGTGACCAGTCACCAACTGAATGTAGCACCATTCACCACCACTCTCTGGGCCCAGACATCCAGACACTTTGTAACTCGTTGAGGAGTGCACCTGTCCAGGCCATGGGCTGCCAGCTTTGCCAGGAAAATGGTGTAGGAAGCAGTATTGAAGACTTTACTGAAGTCCCGGTAGACACATCCACAGTTTCCCTCATCTACTAGGCAGCTTGCCTGGTTATAAAATGACATCAGCTGGTGAAGCAGGACCTGCATTTCCTAAACCCATGCCTGCTGAGCCTGATCCCCTTGTTTTCAACTCTCTGGAAGTCCAAGGTAGAGGTTTTGTTGACCTCCTTCCTTACTTCATCAAGAATTGAAAACTGTCATTTTGTGGTGGCTATGCCTGAGACAGCCTCCCACCACCACCTCTGCCACCAGCTCGTCTCTGCTCATAAAGAGCAGGNAAAAAAAAAAAAAAAAAAAAGGGAAAAAAAAAAAAAAAAACAAAAGAAAGAAAAAAAAAAAGAGGACTGATCTAGTGGTACATTCTTTTCCCAAAAATGTCAAAAAGGTTATTTCAACTTCCTCTGGATTTTTTTAAATAACATTAAGATTTTTTTATAAGGAACAACAAAATGAAAAAAATGCTGAGCAGCCACAAAAGCAAAGTACTCTGTGACAGCAAAACTGTCTTTTCTACAAAAACATAGAGAACCTTCTATTGTTACTTGATACATCCCTTTTCATAGGCTTCATCATAAATACATTGACTTCTCTAATGTAAGTAATTTAAAAAAAAAAAAGTGCCACTGTGGAGAAAGAGTGATCCAAAATATATCAAATGTTAGTACTTAGCAAAGAAAAGTAACACCCTGCCATATAAAGAATGAAAAACTACTACAAAAACTTGCTCACTAAATGTTTTTGCAGGGCAGAAAAACAGACAGAAGGATTAGAAACACACATAATCCGCTTTCTTCCCTCCTGACCTACGCCTAGGCTAAAATACTGAAAAGACAATTGAGACAAAACAAGAGCACTAGCTCATGGACAAATAAACTAGCAATGAAACAAATAAGCTGAATGCCAGAACAGGTTCCAAGCATCAGAGCAGAACAATCCTAGCTTTCCAGTGACCAGAGAGAGTGCCCTTTTGTTTGACTTCTAGAATATATTCTATTACACATCTGGCAGAAAAGTAGAATCAAGAAGTTCAAGTGAATGAAATGCTAGTTTTCTGTCAATTTTTTCCTTTTGCTTCTATACATAGGTGTTACATTACAGTAATTAAAAATCTGTTAATTATTATCATCGAAAAGATGCTGTTGTCAGAGATAAAATAAAAAGAGGAAAAAATTCACATATATAGGAGTTTAAACACTAGATAAAACAGTAGGCATTAACATTTTATAGCAGGCTGCCAAAAACCTAAAAACCTAATATTTGAGGTACAGATTTTATTTTGACTTTGAAGAGTGCCTTACCTTTTCTAGGAGAAAAATATTAACAGTCAGACTTTTTTTTTTTTTTTGGTTGATTTGGGTTCTATTCTGCTTTATAGTGGGTTAGTAAGGACAATACAAGACTCAACGTCTAAGCAAATGAAAACAAGTAATCACCCACTCTTTATTGCCTGAAGTCATATTGCATCATAAGTTTTTGAGAAATTTCAGCTTAATTTGTCAGTTGTTCACAACCAACTACATGTAACAATTTCTTCCTAGTTCTCATAACAAAGTTTTATTCTTCTGAGAACTGTAAAGGAACAGAAATATCTCCTGCCTTCAGCACTAACTTCAGAAACATGAGGAAAAGCAACAGATGGGCAAACTCTTCTGAGTACTGTTCTAGAGTGCCATTAACTATCAGCCAACAGATCTCAACAGCATTAACTTTTCTCTGTGGAAAGCAAAGTTGAAATGAAACCTTAACTCAAAAGAAAAGGGCAATTGTTGTATAGTAATACATATGCAGGAGAGAGCAAAGCATGCTTTAGGTAGTGAAGCAAACTGGAAAAAGCTGGGGTGGGTTATCAGTTAAGGTTTTTGTTAAAACATGAAGGTAGTTTCAGTACCACTACACTTACTTCTTAGGTTTTGATACTTGCTTTATCTCTTTTAAAAGGATTTTCAGCATCCTCTTGAATTAGAGCAGCTTGTTTTTATACAGAAATACCACTAATTAAGGCCAGTGGTCAGGGATTACAGTTCAACATTGTTTACACAGCAGATGAGCTGTCCAAAATTTCACATCCTGAGTGCATAGTCAATTGCTTTACAATTCCTCATGGCTTCACATCATCCACAGAGAACTACATAAAAGGAAAGGCCACTGCTGGTTAAACAGACTAGTGTTATAATACTAGTGCCTCCATAAAGAAGTCTCTCTGTAACAACAAAAGCCAAATTCAATTCACAAATTTCACTTCACTTAAACTTCTAAAAATCCTGGTTTACTGCAGAAAGGTCACAGTTTCAGTTAGAACACTAGAAATAAATGTAAATATAGTAAAAAAAAAAAAGAACTTTTTGTTCCTTAAAGTTTGTAAAATACCAGATTGATTGCGTACATGTGAACAAATTTCTTAGAATCAGAGAACCATTAAGGTCGGAAAAGATCTCAGAGATCACTGAGTCCAAGTTTTAACTGATCAATACCTTGACAACTAGACCATGGTAGTGAGTGCCACACTCAGTTATTTCCTGAACATCTCAGGGATAGTGACTCCAGCACCTCCCTGGACAGCCCCTTCTTTCCATGAAGAAATTCTTCCTGATGTCCAACATGAACATCCCATGACTGAGGTCCATTTTTGCTGGTCCTGTGATTTCTTACCTGGGAGAAGAGACTGATGCTCACTTGGCTATAACCTCTTTGCAGGCAGCTGTAGTGTGACAAGGTCCCCACTGAGCCTCCTTTTCCCCAGGCTAAACACCCCCAGCTCCCTCAGCTTCTCCTCATCAGACTTGTGCTCCAGACCCTTCCCCAGCTTCATTGCCCCTCTCTGGACACACTCCAGCACCTCCATGTCTTTCCTGAACTGAGGGGCCCAGAAATGGACACAGCACTCGAGCTGTGGCTGCTGTGGCTGCTGCCTTCTCTCATCTGCTTCCTTCACAGATCTGAAGAGGCTGAAGGACATTAGCAGAAGTTGCTGGAGCTACAACCATTCAGTAAGGCAGCAATGGGCTGCAGGGCCCAGATTGTTTCCAGCAGTGTCAACTGCTGCACTTACCACAACAGCACAAAGCTGTGTAAAAGTGACAAGTCAAACATTAAAACACAAGAACAACTATATATCCAATTAAATAAGAGAAAGAGGTAGCCCAAAAGAACCAGAAACACTGCTTGCAAAGGCCTAGGAAGCCCTTACAAAGAGAGGCCTAAAAAAAATTAATTAACATCAAGTCATGGCTTAAAACAAAACAAAAAACTCAGCCAAAATAATATTCCTCCTCACATACCAGTTGTTTCAGTGATAACTTGTAAAGAATTTTGACCATACACTGAAAGAGTATGCAATATTTAGCTACGTGAACCAAATCGTGAATTAGTTTTAATGTCATATTTTCCTTTTTGCTGTCTTGTACCTATGTACATTATGGGATTGACCCTCCAAAATGGCAATTTTACTTAGAAAAGATAGAAAGATAATTCAGAATTTATCTAATCTAGCAGAATAACATTTACAAAAATGGTTTAAAATTCTTGTACACAGAAGATCAACTAATAACCACCAGGCTGAATTTAAATGTATAGTAAAGAAGTGCAATTCTACTGACTGAGTTGAGAAACATTAAAATCTGAAGTACCTTTGAAAACCAGTAAAAATAGTGACACAGAAATAAATTCAAGCTATAGCAAAGGTAACATCGTACTGTCGTCTTCAGTTTTTAAAGTAAAAAATTAATTTGTCAAAGGCTAAAATTTCTAATTGTGTACAGAAGCTTACATTACAGTAACAACTGAAAAAGTCAAGCATTCAAGTAAGCAAATGGCATTGTCAATGTTAGATATTCTGAACTGCCATTGCTCATCTGCATTACAAAAGTCTTGTTGATGATCATATAGAGATCTTGTAAAGATCACATAAAGCCAGAAATCTTTTGGATTATTGAGAATATTCCTAACTGCAAGAAAACTGTCTTCCTTTGAATGTAAACCCACAAATTACCATCTTCTTCTGCATTTACCATGGAAAATTAATTATACCAGCATCTGGTAGAAGAGACAGTACAAGATCATGCTCTTGAATACTGAAAAATAATATATGCAAACAAGCAAAAAGAATTGAGTTGGCAACTGCTTATAAATCTCAAGCACTTGACTCTGGAAGGTCTTTTGCTTTATGTTTGTTTGAGTATATGCTTTTTAATGGCAGGAAAGTGTTTTCAAATATTACCCAAATAAAAGTTTCATCATGCAGATACATATATACCTTGCCATTAAAAATGTACCATTGGAGTTAAATAGACATCAACAACAGTAGGCTCCTGATCCATGTAAGGACAAACAGTGAAGGTTGACACAACAGTTGTCATAACTCCTAAAATTCTGCTAGTGAGTATTCATAACTATTTTCATACTGACAATTATGAAAGTTTAATATTTAGCTGATTTGTAACAGTTTAACTATTTTAGTACTAACCAACTTTTCTTCATCCAAAAAATATTTGAAATCTAAAGGCACACAAAAATATTCAGAAAACACAAACAAATACAGAAATAGGATGACATAGAAAGTTCTTTCAAAAAAGTGATATACAAAGGAAGTACTAGCATATCAATACTCCCAAAAAGGAAAAGTAAACAACATTTCCTACAGGCTGCCTGCTGGGTCACCTAGATATTTACATTCAGCTTTTCATATTTAGTACATACATAGTCTCACCACAGAGACTACAGTAATTCATAAGCTTTAAGGAACTGACCACACTGTAAAAATATTCACAGTAACTTTTCCAAGCTTCTGGAAAAGTTTCATTTCAGCTCTTAATAGCAGTCAGCAGCGAGAAATGTTTAATATATTAGATTAGTCCTCCAGCCTCCCTCCCATAGGGAGCTTTAAGTTTTTTTCCAAATTCATATAATAGTACAGAAAATTTTCACTGCAACAGAAGCAGGACAAACAAAGTCTATTTAATCTCTTTTAGCTAGAGACATATGCACATGAAGAAAGCAGTACCTTCTTCCTACTGCTTCTGTAGGAGAAGCAGGAGAGAACAAAAGGCTGACTATTGATTTATTTGAAGCAGGAGCACTCTTTTGATTTGAATACAATAGCAAAAACATTCACCTGTTTCCCCTCTAATAAAATGTGATCTCATGAGGCAAGTAAGGGCACTGCTCAGGCCTAAATCTCTAAGTGTGCTTGTTCTGCATTCAGCAATTTGCAGTTTCAGAACCTCCTGAGTGAGATATTTTATTCATATCTTGAAACACCCCTCAGCAGATTTCTCTTCCATGGACTTGTCCCTCTATTCTCTGGACATACATAATATTGAACTTAGGTGATCAATAAAGCAATTCCAAAATTAAAGACAATGATGAATCAACCTGAAATAGTTTTCTAGTTGTTTTTATAAACATGACCATCATTTATATCAACTTTAGTTACACATGAAACAATAGACAGGACTGATGTGGAGTACAGAGTGATCGCCCAACATATACAAACCTTTCCACTCTAGTGGAAAGTAAGTACTTTCCACTAGAGTATATATACTCCACTAAGTATTCAGGAGTATAACCTATGCACTTCTAACTATCATCTAAAAATGTAAGCAAGAACACAACCAAAACTTCATAAGTCTTCTCTCCAAGTTCTAATCACGTTCATAATTTAAATTACACAAAAATGGAAAACTGCAGACAGTAGAAATGATTAAGAGCAGTATTGAATTTTAAGACAGAACGTCTGAGTTGGATTATTCAGTATTTCCCTTGCCTCATTTTGATGTATAGGCAATCAGCTTGTATAATCTACACAGGTATATTAATAATATTTATTAACTTTTATCCAAATGGCAATCACTCTTTATCCCTCAAAAACTGCTTAAAATGCAAGGCAAGTAGAACACAACTATCCTGATCAATCTATGTATAAAATTTTTCCTGAAACTTAACAGCGGTCTTGCTACTCGGAATCTCTACTGGTTAACATTAGGAAAGGATTAAATGAAATTATAGGCTTCCAAATTGCTTAACAACAGTTTAAAAAAGGTCACAGTGTACAGAACAAAACATAATGCAGGCCTGATCTGACCTACTGTGAGAGTCTCCTCTCAGCCTGTCAAAGGGCAGCCCCTTCACCTGCATTATCTCCAAAACTCTTTTGACTACATCCAACCACTGAGACCAAACAAAAAGAAGCCTAAGCAACAGACTTGACCCAAAGACTTTCATTTCGCCATAAAAAGGCCTGGAAGTTACAACCTCTCTGAGCTTCTTCCCTTTGGGAAAACTTTACACTCCACCAATAGACCAGTAGGCATGTCAACTAAAAAACAACAAAAAAAAATTCCAAAGATAAAAAAATCTATCCAATTAATAAAATTAGATTTGGGGTTGTTTTCAAAAATATATATCTTTATAAAGAGAGGAAAGGAGAATCTAAGACGAAAAGGTTTTTGAGGAAGTAGCTTTCTTCCACCAGACCACTTCACATAATTCTGTTATTCATTTAATCAGGAAAAATTTCTGCTGTGACCCTATTACAGGCTTTAGTTTCTCATCATCAACCAGTCCCATGCTTAAATGATGGGAAATCATGATTATGCCTACATTAAACCTTGATCTCAGAAAGTTTAAATGGAAATAAATTGGGCTACATTTTCACTGAAGTGACAAGAACAATACAGCAGAAATAATTACTTATTTGTTTTAGATCAGTTAGCATGTACATCACTAGCAGACTAATTACTGTAACACTCCTACTACGCTAATTTAGCATGCTTTCCTAAGTGCAGTGGCAATCCAATCTGGAAAATGTAAAAAGAAATGCACTGAAGTTCTAAAGGATGATGTAGCCTATGCCTACATCTAAAGAGGCAAGTTACAGAATTATGTTCCTAGAAAGGTTATTAACTGCAAACTTTATCTGACTTCCTTGTCATTTGTGCACCCAGAATGCACTCAGACCTGTACGTCTCACTGCATATTCATCTACTACACTATGCTTAGTTCCAAGCTATCAGTTTTATTAGAATGATTACAATTAATCCCACTTGATAACAAAAATGCATTGGGGTATTATATAAACACTACAACTTACTCCACTGCATTGCTGTTTTTCCATCTTTAGTGATGTCCCACTGGAATACGGCGTTTACTTTCTTTACCAATTCATTTCCCATCTCTTTTACACGACGACCAATTTCTTCAAACACAAGGTTACTCTGCAGCTCTCCAGTCTTAGAAAGAAAAAGAGTATGAAGAATTTGAAATTGAAACTTTGTTAAAAGGTAGTGAGGATGTCTCTTACTTTCCAGCACACAATGCCTCAACTATCTACAGCAGAATTATTAAATGCAATTGAGATTTCTTCTACCACAAAATAATCACCTCTAGCTACCGTCAGCACTAAAGAGCACCTTCAAGTAGAAAATTCTTCATTTCAAATTTTCATTTAAAATTATTTCAAATCTTGCTTTTATAGTTTTTGTCCCTTATCATTACAATTTAAGACATGGTTTTTAATTAGTGCTCTAAGAGTTCCTAAATTGCCCTTTTTTCCCTTTGGAGGATAACCACTGCCTCTTTTTCCACAGTGAATGTTATGTTAGTTTTCAGAACAAAAAAAAATGTTTTTACCAGTACATTACTTTAACTTGACATAAAAGATGTTCAAAACATACTGCACTATGAATACAGTCAAAACTCCAGTGCAGACAAAATTTAAGAGTGGCATTAGCTACATTTACATTTCCAGCTTTTCCAAACACATTATTTTGCAAGCCTTTCACTTTGCAAGCCTTTCTTTTAACAAATATTTTTACTTGATAAAAGGCTACACTTCAGGAAGCTACTTCAGTGACATTTTTCATCTAACTGGAACTGGAGCAAAGAAGGTCTCAGAGCTTTAGCTGTTTGTTGTACCTACCTGTACAGCAGAACACAAGACTCCTCAAGCTGCTATTTTGTCACCTCTTTGGTTAAGCCTAACATTTTCCATTATATAAAAGGGCTCCCAATGGCATTTAAATTTGCCAATCTTCACACAGTCAGGCTGGTTTCCCCTGGTGGGTGGTAGGTGTCTGATCCTGTCAGCAAATTTCTGCCAAAGAACCTTAATTTCTCAGAGTAAGGTTAAAGAAAAATACCTGCTCTGCCCAAGTTTAAAAAAAAAGAAAATCTGAGCAGTTCAGAAAAGCTCTAATGCTTGAACTTCATTCAACAATTCAGAATGTGTCAGAAGACTAAACACAAGCAGCAAATAGAAACAGGTTCCTGGATAAATCATAGAATCATAGGATGGCCTGAATTGGAATGAACCCTAAAGATAATCTAGTTCTAACCCCCATGTTGGGGGGCAGGGACACTTTTCACTAGACCACGGTGCTCCAAGCCCCTTCCAGTCTGGCCTTCAACACTTCCAGGGATGAGGCACCCACAGCCTGCTGGTTTCTCTGGGAAACCTGTTCCAGTGCCTCACCAACCTCATAGTAAAACATTTCTTCTTAAGATCTAATCTAAACCTATCCTCTTTTAGTTTGAATCCATTCCCCCTTATCCTGTCACTACGCACTCTTGTAAAGAGTTGCTCTTCATCTCCCTTCAAAAGGCCACAAACAAAAGGCCACAACTAGGTCACCCTGAAGCTTTCTCATTTCCAGGCTGAACAAACCCAATTTTCTTAGTCTTTTCTCATGGAAGGGGAGCTCAATTCCCCTAATTTTCTCAATGTCCTTCCTCTGCACTTGCTTCAACAGGTCAATATCCTTCCTGTGCTGGAGACCCCAGAGCTGGATGCAGTGTTCCAGGTGGGGTGGGTTTTGTGGTAAGTACGGTACCCAAGGCTTAAGGCATGTATGCATGAAGGGGATTTTTTAAAACATATACAGTATAAAGAGCATATTGTAAGCTAGACCTAACCACATGTACAACCAGCTCTCAGAGTCTTATTTCAAAATGGTTCAATGATGAAACTTATTTTCTGTGAGTACATTATCTCATTTTGACTTATGCTAATGCCTTCCTGCCACTCTTCCCATGTCTCTGGAAAAATTGAGAAAGGTCACACACTTTTACATCCTACAGAGTTTGATCTTCAACATCTACAAAATAGTAAAAAAAATCACTGTTCTACAGATACACATCCAAATTACATGAAATAATTTCTATTTTGAGCTATGCCAGTGCTCAAAACATGTGGCCCTCACTGGTACATGCCATTCTTTGTTTTGTAACAGACAGCACAATGCTTATCCTGAGAGTTCAATTTGCATGAAGCACATCAAACATCAGCCATCCAGTGTATCTCAAAACAACTGGAATTTTCCTTTCAAACAGATGAATTAACATCCGTATCTTAAACAACGTGCATGTTAGCATCTCTGAACTCGTAACTCCTCTGAATACTGCAAATAATATTGGTAAGAGACCTAAGTGTTTTTCCTGTGTTTGTCACCAAAATAAAGCCTAACTATGCTTCTCTGCAAGTTGAGACTTCCACTGCTTCCACCTACCATTAGAGGCTCTCGAGCAGAAGGCTTTTCCAAGGCTGGTACTAAATCCACATAGCCCCCTGCAATGGCAACTTCTCCAGTCTCCTTGATCTGTAGTGGGGGAAAAATACATTAAAGAGGTAATTTATTTGCAGAAAATCACAAAAGAAGGGCATCTAAGGAGTATTCCTGATATTTTAAAATCAGAGATGTCAAAAGAAAACAAAAGTTACAGAGTGAAAAAAAACACCTCATAAATATTGTGTAGTCTTGAGGCAAGTTGTTATGTTTTTCAAACAGCTCTTCAAGCAAAATAATTATTTTCCTCTGGAGAAATTGTACCAAAATATATTGCTGGCGTTCTGTTCACAAAACAGTTGAAAAACCTTTTTTACCTCCAGTGTTACAAGCTGCTGTCACTATTTCTTTATAAATAGTTCTTAGAAAGACATTGCCCTAAAATATTTTTCCTTAAGGTAGATATTCAGTTGTTAAGAGTCCATTTAGACAATTTCACTATCTCCACATGCCTTATACTGCAACTTGCGCTAGAACCAGCTTTTTAAGCATTGCAAACAAGAAAGATTACAAAAAGAATGATGGAAAATACCTGAATTCCCCACTGGTTTAATTTTTTGAAATAGTTAATTGAGATAAGAAAATGGGTTTCAATTTGGCATTTTCTCTTTGAGGGATGCGACAAACCATACTGACTTATGGCAGCTAACAGAAGATGGCAAATTGATTCACTGACAATGCATGTATGTACTGAGGTGTATGGTAAATAGCAAAGCGGGAGTAATATCAAGTATCACAGCCCAGTTTATTGCACTACATTAACTATTACTCAAATTATGCCTAACACCTTGTCACCTACTGCCACTGCTCTTCAGACAATGGCGAAAATGAATTCAAACCACCCTCTCAAAGTTTTAAGTCCACTTAAAGTGGACTTAGTTTGATTTAACCAGAGTTTATGGTTAAATGGTTTGTATGAACTAAAGCACAAAGATGGCTTTAGTTCATACAAATCCAACATGCAATAAGAAACAAAATTCTGCACAACTCATAACTGTTTAAAATGGTTTACTATAATCCTGTTAAACCTTCTAATTTCTATCCAAAATCAGTTACTCCAAAGTTGTGGAAGAAAAAAACCTCAGCAAAATTCACCAAAACTCTATACATTAGCAATTACTAAACCACGCATAATTACAAATTTTGCCCTTAAACACAACAGAACAATTCACCCTGTTTACAAATTTGGAAGGGCTTGGAAGCATACTATGAACTCTGTTAATTAACATGGTATATGAAAACCATCAAAAGTAAACATATGAATTCTAGAAATTCTGTCAGGACTGGGTGATACTACCTTTTAAATATAGCTACAGTAATTTCCAAAGCTCACTTGAGGCACCAAACTACCTTATTTCCTACTGGTAATTAGAAATTGAGAGTCTGTACACAGTAGTCTCTACATTGCTACCATTCTGAAATTCTGTAGCTGCTAATGCCCATCAGGTCTACAAACAAAATATGCCTCCTTCAGTCAACGTACATCCCAGAAAGCTGTATGAATACAGCAATCCTCTATTCCTATGATGACTCTCCTTGTTTGATTCTGCCTGCTCAATCCTCCCTGCAGCTGCAACTACACTACTCACTAATCAAGCACTGGCTACATTTTTACAGAGATGAGGCTGCAAAACTTTGGCCAGCAAAGCAATGTAACTCGCACTGCATAAGCCAAAGCAAATATTGACAAATACCAGTATCAAATCATAGGTTAAGAAAGTAAAAATGTCATATGATGCTACAGAATTGATGAACATTCACTTTCTGCTCTTTACCTGGAGTTTTACCCTTACCTCTCACTAAGTACTCAATGACATGGAGACAAGAATTAGAAGACAGTTTTGTAACAGTTAGTTACAAAACACTAATAGCAAGACCAAAGAAAATAGAATAACGCAAACCCAGATCTCATAAAAGTGTAAACTCTGTTTTATTGTACTATGTTGTACTTTATTGTACTACTACTATGTTCAACTGCTATGAAATTTCCTTTTCTAGGAAGTTGCTCTGTGTAGTTGCTTTTTGGTTAAAAGTTTAAACCAATCTAAGCTAAATCTGCAGCACACTTACATGCACAAACTTTTAAGAGCCAATTAAGATAAATAAATTTTTAAAAAAAAGAAAATATATAAATACACAAAATTATGAGTAACTCCAGAAAACAAGTACACACTATGATGACCTAAGGATGACTGCAGTTTTATTTTCTCCAGTGGAAAAACACAAAAAATGCACACAAAATGAAAACAGCCCTCATTTAATATGAGGGTATTAAGTCCTATGATTATAATGGTACCTTCATTAGAATCCTAGTGACACCATAAAATAAGACTATTTCATTCTATTTACTTTATTTCTTTACAAAGCCTTTGCCAATGGTATGCTGCTTAATGAGTCATCTTTTCTTGCTCCCCCTCATATCCCCAAGTCTTTTAACCAATGGATCTTTTCTGAAGCCCATAGTGAAGAGATTATTCTGACCTTCGTCTGAAAATGGATTCTATTTCCTTCCTTCCACATTTCTGTTTGCAAAGTTTCCCCTGGATAGACTGGGCTTGCAAAGCGAACCTAAAAAAAAAAAATAGATGGGGTTGCGAAAAGATTTGTCTGCCATATGTAAATGCAAAGCTTAAAGGCATTGGCTCTACTGAAATGATAAAAAGAGGAAAATTAAGTCAACTATCAGTGTAGAAAGCCTAAATACTTAAGCAAACATACCAGACAAAGGCATTAAAATGCATGCAGCTGTAAGTAAAAGCAATTCTGGCAGTTAAGACATTGTTAAACACTTCTCCCACACTAAAGATTTCTTTTGGCACTAAAACCAGAAAAATCAAGAAAATTTACTGCAAAGAATGAACACACAGACCTTGATTGCCTTGAATCTGTTCACATCATTATTTGCAAACTGCTTCAAAATGTTCCTAGCAGCAAACCCAAAGGTGCATAGTCCATGAAGTATAGGCTTCTCAAATCCTATTTAAAGAGGTAACATTTTAGCATTTTTAATATTAGGACCTTGAATGCAACTTCTATTAATAGCTGTACTTTATTCATAGTATTTTTGCTCCATTAGTGTTCTTAATCCTTTTTCTTTTTAACCTGATTTATCTCAATGAAAAAGTGTCTGTTACTATTTATTATTTCCTCCGCTTTTGGACAAAGGTAAGTGCTCGGTAACAAGCTGCACTCTTAGCATTGCCTGTGCTCTGTGAGACTCAGAAGTAGAACTTATCCCTCTCTGTAGAGGTGACAAAATTAAAAATAAGATTATCTGTTTCAGTACACATGCATAGGCACACCAGACATGCAGTGAAATGGAAGTATGTACATTAAGGGTAAGAGGTATTGTAATTATTAAAAAGTGGCAATACTAAGATTATTTGGTACTTCCTGTTTTGAATTCCTAGTCATGGTTGGCCAAAGTCTTCTAATACAATGCCTCCTTTATTACTTAAAAATAAAAAAAAAAAAGAAGAAAAAGAAAATTTGCAGTATTTTTCTGTTTTTCTTATACTGACATTTTTGTCAAGTTTCCTCACAATCCTATGCTTTGAAACAGGAGCTCAACCTTGGCAGAGGATAAGCTTTATATTAGTGTTGCATCTTTTTCCAGTACCGTCAAAATCTGACAAAATAAATCCTTGACAAATGGCCTCTGATTTGCTGAAGTGCAAAGATGCTGCTTGTATATTCTGATTCCTTTAACAGGTTGTTATGACCTGACAAGGCAGGTAAACAGTAATTGATCACACTTGCAACAGGCCATGGAGTCCAGACAGATCTGCCCAAGTTCAGCACTGAAACAGCTGCTTTGCCAAGAACTCACATGCTACTCTTGTGTCTGCCAGAGACAGTTTTTCTTGAGCTCTTAACAATTTCTCATAGCATCTACACAGCACAAAAAGTTCCCCCAATGGACAATAGCTGGGAGAAAAACCAAAAGCAAAACGAAACAAACAAAACAAGAGGTGATAGGAGAAAGTCTAGCGAAGAGGAGAGGGAGAGGGAGAGGGAGAGGGAGAGGGAGAGGAGGCTGGGCTATAATGAATTTTCTTCCCTAGTAGTTTGTACAGTGCTGTGCTCTGAATTTAGTGTGACAGTAATGCTGATAATACACTGGTGTTTCAGCTGTTGCTAAGTAGTTTCTAACATATGCCAAACACTCCTCAGTGACCCATGATCTGCCACCAAGCAGGCGCACAAGAAGCTGGGAGGGAACATAACCGAAACTGCTGACCTAAACTGGCCAAAAGGACATTCTGTATCAAAGAACCTCACATCCAGGATATAAATGGGGGAAGCTGGCCAGGAGCTACTGATCATGGCTCGGGGATGGGTTGGGCATTGGTCAGCNAATTATGAGTAACTCCAGAAAACAAGTACACACTATGATGACCTAAGGATGACTGCAGTTTTATTTTCTCCAGTGGAAAAACACAAAAAATGCACACAAAATGAAAACAGCCCTCATTTAATATGAGGGTATTAAGTCCTATGATTATAATGGTACCTTCATTAGAATCCTAGTGACACCATAAAATAAGACTATTTCATTCTATTTACTTTATTTCTTTACAAAGCCTTTGCCAATGGTATGCTGCTTAATGAGTCATCTTTTCTTGCTCCCCCTCATATCCCCAAGTCTTTTAACCAATGGATCTTTTCTGAAGCCCATAGTGAAGAGATTATTCTGACCTTCGTCTGAAAATGGATTCTATTTCCTTCCTTCCACATTTCTGTTTGCAAAGTTTCCCCTGGATAGACTGGGCTTGCAAAGCGAACCTAAAAAAAAAAAATAGATGGGGTTGCGAAAAGATTTGTCTGCCATATGTAAATGCAAAGCTTAAAGGCATTGGCTCTACTGAAATGATAAAAAGAGGAAAATTAAGTCAACTATCAGTGTAGAAAGCCTAAATACTTAAGCAAACATACCAGACAAAGGCATTAAAATGCATGCAGCTGTAAGTAAAAGCAATTCTGGCAGTTAAGACATTGTTAAACACTTCTCCCACACTAAAGATTTCTTTTGGCACTAAAACCAGAAAAATCAAGAAAATTTACTGCAAAGAATGAACACACAGACCTTGATTGCCTTGAATCTGTTCACATCATTATTTGCAAACTGCTTCAAAATGTTCCTAGCAGCAAACCCAAAGGTGCATAGTCCATGAAGTATAGGCTTCTCAAATCCTATTTAAAGAGGTAACATTTTAGCATTTTTAATATTAGGACCTTGAATGCAACTTCTATTAATAGCTGTACTTTATTCATAGTATTTTTGCTCCATTAGTGTTCTTAATCCTTTTTCTTTTTAACCTGATTTATCTCAATGAAAAAGTGTCTGTTACTATTTATTATTTCCTCCGCTTTTGGACAAAGGTAAGTGCTCGGTAACAAGCTGCACTCTTAGCATTGCCTGTGCTCTGTGAGACTCAGAAGTAGAACTTATCCCTCTCTGTAGAGGTGACAAAATTAAAAATAAGATTATCTGTTTCAGTACACATGCATAGGCACACCAGACATGCAGTGAAATGGAAGTATGTACATTAAGGGTAAGAGGTATTGTAATTATTAAAAAGTGGCAATACTAAGATTATTTGGTACTTCCTGTTTTGAATTCCTAGTCATGGTTGGCCAAAGTCTTCTAATACAATGCCTCCTTTATTACTTAAAAATAAAAAAAAAAAAGAAGAAAAAGAAAATTTGCAGTATTTTTCTGTTTTTCTTATACTGACATTTTTGTCAAGTTTCCTCACAATCCTATGCTTTGAAACAGGAGCTCAACCTTGGCAGAGGATAAGCTTTATATTAGTGTTGCATCTTTTTCCAGTACCGTCAAAATCTGACAAAATAAATCCTTGACAAATGGCCTCTGATTTGCTGAAGTGCAAAGATGCTGCTTGTATATTCTGATTCCTTTAACAGGTTGTTATGACCTGACAAGGCAGGTAAACAGTAATTGATCACACTTGCAACAGGCCATGGAGTCCAGACAGATCTGCCCAAGTTCAGCACTGAAACAGCTGCTTTGCCAAGAACTCACATGCTACTCTTGTGTCTGCCAGAGACAGTTTTTCTTGAGCTCTTAACAATTTCTCATAGCATCTACACAGCACAAAAAGTTCCCCCAATGGACAATAGCTGGGAGAAAAACCAAAAGCAAAACGAAACAAACAAAACAAGAGGTGATAGGAGAAAGTCTAGCGAAGAGGAGAGGGAGAGGGAGAGGGAGAGGGAGAGGATTAGCTATTCAGGAGGAACCCCAAAGCCTGAAGTTATGGGTTTTTTTGTTAAAACACACAAATTAGTTAAATTTTCCGGGGTTGAGTTCCAAATACCTCACAGTATGTTTGGTAAAGGTAACAGTAGTCTAAAGGCCTAAGTCACGAAAATTAAACCACCTTTATCTGCTCTACACCACTATCNTTGGGCATTGGTCAGCAGGTGATAAGCAAAGGTGTGCACTTGTTTCTCTTGGGTTTTACTCCTCTCTTTTTCTCCGTCCTTTTTGTTAATATCTGTAGTAGTAGCAGCAGCATTAGTANGATCTTTTCTGAAGCCCATAGTGAAGAGATTATTCTGACCTTCGTCTGAAAATGGATTCTATTTCCTTCCTTCCACATTTCTGTTTGCAAAGTTTCCCCTGGATAGACTGGGCTTGCAAAGCGAACCTAAAAAAAAAAAATAGATGGGGTTGCGAAAAGATTTGTCTGCCATATGTAAATGCAAAGCTTAAAGGCATTGGCTCTACTGAAATGATAAAAAGAGGAAAATTAAGTCAACTATCAGTGTAGAAAGCCTAAATACTTAAGCAAACATACCAGACAAAGGCATTAAAATGCATGCAGCTGTAAGTAAAAGCAATTCTGGCAGTTAAGACATTGTTAAACACTTCTCCCACACTAAAGATTTCTTTTGGCACTAAAACCAGAAAAATCAAGAAAATTTACTGCAAAGAATGAACACACAGACCTTGATTGCCTTGAATCTGTTCACATCATTATTTGCAAACTGCTTCAAAATGTTCCTAGCAGCAAACCCAAAGGTGCATAGTCCATGAAGTATAGGCTTCTCAAATCCTATTTAAAGAGGTAACATTTTAGCATTTTTAATATTAGGACCTTGAATGCAACTTCTATTAATAGCTGTACTTTATTCATAGTATTTTTGCTCCATTAGTGTTCTTAATCCTTTTTCTTTTTAACCTGATTTATCTCAATGAAAAAGTGTCTGTTACTATTTATTATTTCCTCCGCTTTTGGACAAAGGTAAGTGCTCGGTAACAAGCTGCACTCTTAGCATTGCCTGTGCTCTGTGAGACTCAGAAGTAGAACTTATCCCTCTCTGTAGAGGTGACAAAATTAAAAATAAGATTATCTGTTTCAGTACACATGCATAGGCACACCAGACATGCAGTGAAATGGAAGTATGTACATTAAGGGTAAGAGGTATTGTAATTATTAAAAAGTGGCAATACTAAGATTATTTGGTACTTCCTGTTTTGAATTCCTAGTCATGGTTGGCCAAAGTCTTCTAATACAATGCCTCCTTTATTACTTAAAAATAAAAAAAAAAAAGAAGAAAAAGAAAATTTGCAGTATTTTTCTGTTTTTCTTATACTGACATTTTTGTCAAGTTTCCTCACAATCCTATGCTTTGAAACAGGAGCTCAACCTTGGCAGAGGATAAGCTTTATATTAGTGTTGCATCTTTTTCCAGTACCGTCAAAATCTGACAAAATAAATCCTTGACAAATGGCCTCTGATTTGCTGAAGTGCAAAGATGCTGCTTGTATATTCTGATTCCTTTAACAGGTTGTTATGACCTGACAAGGCAGGTAAACAGTAATTGATCACACTTGCAACAGGCCATGGAGTCCAGACAGATCTGCCCAAGTTCAGCACTGAAACAGCTGCTTTGCCAAGAACTCACATGCTACTCTTGTGTCTGCCAGAGACAGTTTTTCTTGAGCTCTTAACAATTTCTCATAGCATCTACACAGCACAAAAAGTTCCCCCAATGGACAATAGCTGGGAGAAAAACCAAAAGCAAAACGAAACAAACAAAACAAGAGGTGATAGGAGAAAGTCTAGCGAAGAGGAGAGGGAGAGGGAGAGGGAGAGGGAGAGGATTAGCTATTCAGGAGGAACCCCAAAGCCTGAAGTTATGGGTTTTTTTGTTAAAACACACAAATTAGTTAAATTTTCCGGGGTTGAGTTCCAAATACCTCACAGTATGTTTGGTAAAGGTAACAGTAGTCTAAAGGCCTAAGTCACGAAAATTAAACCACCTTTATCTGCTCTACACCACTATCCACTTATTTATACCTCTATCCACTTCAATAAAACACCAGGTGACTTAACTGCTTTGACAGGTTTATACAGTTAGGTTGCTCCTAAAACTGGTTCCTTTAGACACTCTGAAGCACTATTTTTGTCTGTTTGTTTGTTTGTTTGTTTNCACATCCAGGATATAAATGGGGGAAGCTGGCCAGGAGCTACTGATCATGGCTCGGGGATGGGTTGGGCATTGGTCAGCAGGTGATAAGCAAAGGTGTGCACTTGTTTCTCTTGGGTTTTACTCCTCTCTTTTTCTCCGTCCTTTTTGTTAATATCTGTAGTAGTAGCAGCAGCATTAGTATTATTAGTATAATATTTTACTTTGTTTCAGTAATTAAAGTGTTCTTATGTCAACCCACAAGTTTTACCTTTTTTGCTCTGCAACTTTACTCTCCATCCCACTGCGAGTGGGGGTGGGAGAGGAAAGGGAAGTGAAGGGAAAAACAGGGAGGGGAGAGGTAAGGAATGATCAAGTGGCTGTGTGGCAATTAGTTGCAAGCTGAAGTTAAGCCATGGAAGATTCAACGCTGGGAAAGATGGGAATTATGAGACCAAAGGAAAGACAAGGCTAGCAAAATTATGGGTGAGAAAGAGAAATTTTGACACATTAGGTTAGAAGACATGACAGGAGGACAGGCATAAAGAAATATGAGTGTTCTCTCACTCTAAGTATTCCAGCCTGATAATTCTGTCATTTTTTCTCATAAAATATTTGAGTATGCACACTTCTAATAGCACTCTATTTTGTGTACAATGGGCACTGTTCTGAAAGAACAGTTACCATGCAGTCAGATTACTGCACTATTGTAACATCAGTTTTCAGTATCTCTCATTCAGAATGTTATAGTGACATCTAGCTCTTTAAAAACTCAGTTCAATTTACCATGCAAGAACCAGAAACTACCCACTCTATTCAGAACTCAGAAACAGCCAAATATACCCAATCCTATTTTTCCCAGTATTTTCTTTATAAAACTAATACATATGCAAAGAAAAATTCTGTAAGCTAATCAAGCTACTTTCTATCTAGACTGAAACAAAACCAAAGTAAATGCTGCTTTCCCTTTCTAGTATCTGGAAATATAAGATACAGGAATAAAGGCACAAGAGTATAAACAGGTGTTTTCATGTAGTATATGTCTTCTGAAACACTACCCATGGAAAATCTTATCAATAATCCTGGAACAACCTGAATGCATTACACTAAGTGGTTGCTTCCCATGCACACTGGTGAGAACCAGTAAAAGAGAACACCCACAGAGATTGTTACATGACAAGAAGGTGCGTGAATAGATCTGAAGAAAAAAAACATTTGCACACCCATGAAAAAAATTCGTGGAATATTCCTACAGTCATTTCTTCTTTGATAGTACTTGCTTTTAGTACAGGTAAGGTACTGTCATAGTTCCAAAATCCAGTGCAGTGGTTTTATGTTGAGACAAAGGGATATCTTATTTACAGTATTAGTTTCATTTTCCCTATCTAAGTGCCAGTGGTCTTTGTGTGAGCAGGTAGAAGATTTCCACTTCTCTTCTTTTGCAAGGTTTTAGAAGTATTATCATCATTGTTATTCCAAACACTGCTTTTTCAATTATAAACATGTATTTTTCATCTCCATCACCATCATTAACAAACCAACATCCTAAAGAAACAGAATGCTTTAACTAACGGGGGAAATCTCTTCTTGGACTCTAGTATTTGACAATCATTACTTATGAACACAAATTAACATAGAATTATATAAAACTGAGTTAACAAACTCAATTAGTGTGCATTTACGAAAGGAGATAATTTGCAGAAGTATGTTAAGTGTGATCTGAACAAGCAAGCATAGCTCTTCTCTATTTATCTTGATAAGAACACCATACAGGGATACTTGCATATAAAAAAGAAATTCATTAGAAACCTGCAGACTAATTATTACAGATTAGTAGTCTCACATAATGTTTATGCCGATACCATACATACTCAGGAAAATTTCTTAAGTAAATCAAATTGCTGCCTGCCTGGAGTAATCAAACTATACTACTTGCAAGGCCTGAAAATAAGTCTGAAAAAATAACTTTACAACACAATTTCAAGAAAACACCCTTTTCCATTAATTACATCTCTTCAAGAATTAGTTAGTGCAGCCTCTGATCTGATGCTTTGGCATGTAGAATCATATAAATTAACAAGCTAATGTGTTAGCAAGAGGTGTAGTTAAGCAATTTTATAGGAACGAAGTGCTAACAAGCTTCCTCTCTCTTGCCCTCCTGCATTTATTGGGATTGAGAAGACTGCACTGAAGAACAAAAAATTCCACTGAGACCCACATAATCTCAAAATTATTTAGATGGAAAGAACTATATATCAGAGAATTTATGGGATTCCTTCAGAAGCTTTGATAGTCAATTATTTCTGCTTATGAAACAGACATTGTAAAAACAGGACAGTGGCAATAAACAACATCTAAAGGAAAATAGGTTAGAAAGTATGTCTCCATTGTAAGTAAAGTCCAAGCACCATTGCCCATTTCTAGCTACAAGAAGCAAGCTTCAAACTCAAGTGTCATGCACAACTTTGAAGATATTGAATTGGTGACTCTTAGAACAGCTATAAAACAAGCACTGCTTTTTCCAGGTTGTTAAAGATGTTAATAGTGAAAAATAGATTAAAAAAACATTTACATTATCCTTCATCCAAATATTAACACAACGGTATCCCCATCAGCTCACCTCCAAGAGCAGCAAAACTTGGATCAACATGTAAAGGATTCCAATCCCCACTCAGCCGATATAAGGCAGCCTGCAGAAACAGAGAAGAGTAAGTCAGAATAAGTAGAAGTCATCTGGAAATTCAAGACAGATTAAGAAACATATCACAATCTATTTTACTAGTCCTTACACAATATAATCTACAAGGCATGTAAAATGGAAACTAATGATAACTGTTTTCTTTGACAAATTTATCCAGTGTAAAACAGAAGTATATATGTGAATTGTTTTAATAACATACAAACACAGTATCATGTGTTTCCAACAACAGACTCATCTTACAGAAATCAAAAATATCCTTAATTTTTTCCTTTTAAATTATGATATACTTCTCGCATAGTGGATTCATGGGTAGCTGATCCCAGTATCAAAAACCAGCAAAACCCCAAAGTAACACTCCAAGCTTTCCAGAAGACTTTTGCTTTGTGTTAAATATTCTCCTTTGATACTAAAAAAGTAGAGAAATACAGACTTAGTGTGTTTTATATACTGTGAATGTGAGTAAACCTGAGAAACAATGAAGAATCTGGCTACTGTACTTCAGGTTCCTCTCCCTGTGTAGCTTTAGCGCTTTCATTATCAAATCTTGTATTTGCTGTACATGCAGAGCAACCAGCAGTCCATATTATGAGAGATATCGAAAGCCAGCCTGTGCCTATTTCCAAAATAAAGTCTTTTCCTCTGATCAACAGATTACAGTGAAATCCAGTGACTAAATGATAGTGGAGAACTCTCTAGTAAAAATTTCCCAGAAGTACAGTGAAAATCAGTACATCACATTAACTAATGTGATGTACTAAATTCCAAGAATTTAGCAGCTTAATTATGATGACGTATACAAATTGAACATGGATTTAATTGAAAAAAGCTTTTAAACTAAAAACAAATTGTATTTTAGTCAAGCACATTACTGACCTTTGGAACACTTTGTCAGTAAAAATTTCTTCCCAGCATTTTGAACTATAGGACAATAAAAAATGGTATGTATTTATTTGAATGAGGGTAAATTGTACTAAACTCCATTTGAAGGAAAGGAGATAGCAGATTTCTCAAAGGAAAGGATGAAAAAAAAGATTCCCAAAAGGAAGAATTTTCCAATATATGTCTAACACCGTTTTTCCATCAAGTCTGAAGCAGACAGTGTAACTAGAGAGGTTCTGAACTCGTTATCATTTTAAACCATAATTCATCTGTTTTCTTTTTTAATCTGTTAATATTCGGGTCGTTTCTCCACCTATCTACAGCTTTAACAATAAGCTCTACCTCTCTCTTATTTCTCATAGCAATTTTCATCAATACAGCAAGTGTTTTGAGCACCAGTTAAGGTGGACTGTAAAGACCTTGTCACTGCTTTCTGTGAGAGCTGGAACAAGACACTAAACACAGCAAGAAGAAAATCCTAAACTGCACCCTAGCATGCAAATCTCAGTAAGGCAAACAGTAAGCTAATACTTCTCTGTAGCTGTTTACATATTCATTTACTGTTTTTTAAACACTTTTCCTTTATAAAAAAAAAAAAAGACAAGAGTGGATCTGGAATTTCTAACTGTAGTTTTACCTTTGCCAAAAAGGTGTCTTTATTATAATTTTTTTTTTTTCAATTATCTTCTAATTAATCCTACAATTTCTTAGGAAAGTAGTGAAGACTGGAAATGTAATACTAGTCTAAGACTGAAGTTCAGCTGGGTCTGTGTTTGAGATTCTGAAAAGGACCAAAGAGAGGGCAAATGATTTCCTGAATATGTAAAAGTTATAACACTATGAAACAGATTTTTAGTGATGGACAGACCCATACTTTCCTTTCAAACAACTAAATTTAAATCTGACAATCTAATGAGAATTCTTCAACAGAATTCTGTAAAATAGGTTTTCCCCCCTCATTACTCAATTTTTCTTGCAAAAGAGTCTGAAATCTAACAGCAAATTGCTACTCAAGAACTAGAAAAAAATTGCCAGATATTAAATTATTAAATAATCAAGTAACTTCATACCTAAATTAAAATCCTAGGGTCTTACTGTCATTCTTCAATTAATTTGAATTTTTACAAATGCTGTCAGGAGGCTGTTTTCACAAAAGACTTGTTGCAATAAATTTTAATTCTAGCTAAATAACATTTAGTTGCAGTACTGGAAAATTCAATTTATGGATCATTAAAAAAAAAGACAAATTTCTGTGTTAAGCCCAAAACTCAAATCTAGCTATGCAGCTGTTAATTACTGAAACTGTAATAAGAACTAACCATTTTTTTAGAGTGATAATAAGCACTACTTGGGAGACAATACTTGTACCAAATGTTTTTCAAATTTACTATAGTAAAAAATACTTGTTCTTTGTTAACAAAATAAATGTAGCAGTTAGAAAACAACTGGATTCAGAGAATTAAACATGGTCAATGTATTTAACTAAAAGTCTGACATATAAATCTGGGAAATGATACTTGTCTTTTTGTATTTTCAATAACAACAGTGACACTGGTCACTGCTAGAAAAAACACAGGCAGAACTGAGTAAAACAGTTACAGTAGGATTCTTCAGATTAAGTGCAGCCAAATCAGGTCTGCCAACAAATTTCATTTACCACAATCTTTGGTAAATCTTCATTATATAAACTACAGTCAACATGAAAAGAGAACTGCTTTAATGCCTTTTTGACTCTGCTTTCTATATTCCTCCAGTAAGGACATTTCATAAGTGACAGCATTCGGGGGGGGCAGGGGAGGAAAAGAAAAAAACCCAAGCAAGCAACCAAAGATGCGTCCTTGGAGGATTACAACAATCAATTGATGTAGAGCATTAGATTGAAGTCAGTCATAATACGGTTAAATTGTTCTCCAATTAATAACACAAACTGTCAAGTCTCATTTCCTAACAATTTAGGAGTTCTGCCAGACCACAAAAGAAAATGCGGTATCAAACCTGTCTGTGCCAATTTTTCATTCTTCCTGCAGACTGTAATAAAGATCAGTGGTAAAGCTAATGAAAATGGAAGCCAACTATCCATGTATTTTCCCTTCTAACTGGGCAGAAAAACACCTCTACCCAAAAGCTTACCTTACCAAGTAAATGTGTGTATGTATGAACACATGTACGTACGGACATGGACATGTACGTATGTATGCTTTTACAGCTTATTTAAGAGAAAAAGTAGTCTAGCTATCTTGTGAAGAAAATAGCCACAATCTCATCTGCATGTGCCAATGGGCTCTCATTCACATTAAGAACAGTGAAAATTTCCAGTTAAAATGGTAGTGTTGATGCTTCAAGGGCTCAAATTTAGCACAGTACTTAAGTAATTCACTGTGCATAAAACTTGCCCACCCTACACTATTCATGCATTTTCTGTTTGTCCACATCAAGTATTTTTCAAATTCAGTATCAAATGACATATTCTGACAGAGACTTCACATAACATTAGTCATTTTTCAGTAGCATGACAAATATGCAAGAAGCCTTTCCCTTAACAATGCCTCTCTTAATTAAAAACAACAAATTACTTCATTTTGGGGAACTTCAAATGGATGAACAATTTTTACAGCCTTTACTAAGACATGTATAGACAAGGGGAGGAAACTAAGTCAGTAAGGAATACCATCTTGTCTAAACAAATTGACTGCCAGACTATCTTTTCTTTTATCACCTTAACACACAAAATTTTGCCATAATGCAAGCCCTCACATATTTGTCAAAATTGCCATGATTAAAAAATTATATTCTGATCTTCCCAACAAGAATAAATACAAAGGACTGGGGGTTATATAAAACTTGACATTAATAACAAACTTTCAAAAAAATTACTATTACAAACACTTACTATACAACAGTTCTGAGAGTACCATTTCTGTACACTGAAACTTCTAAACAAAAGACAGAAAGGTTATCAAATCTTAGCAAAGGCTTCACATCCCTTTGTTTGGTTTCTATCATGCTTTCTTGTTTAGTATTTTTTCTTCTGTCATGCTCTCCATATTTGTGAACCTGCATAACATAATTTTCTCTATCAAGAAACAAATTATTTATGCTGTAAATAGAAAAAAAATCACCTGAATCTCTCAGGAGGCTCTTTTGTGCTGTTGCCTGAAGTTCACTTAAATTTACACACTTCTAGGTAATGTTGTACTACAGTCTTTACAGAACAGGATATAAATTAGAACTTGTTCTGCAACCATATTTTGATGGGAGCTATGTCACACCTTTCCTGTTGCACAATGGCTACCAGTTTCTCCTGTTTGCTGCCCATGCTGCATGCATTGGTGTAGACACACTTCAGTCAGGCTACTGATCCCACACCTTTTTGTGGGTAAGATGACATAATTCCTACACTATGCTCTCAAGTGCTTCCTTGTTTTCTAACACATCAATAACTCTTCTGTCTCTGCTGACACATTGATTCGATCTCCACTGAGACATTCTCCCTCAAATACTGTCATGCTGCCCTCATGCTTATCTCTAGTGAGACTTGTTTTACCCCTTTCCTGCTTCAAATCTAGTTTAAAATCATTTAATGAGCCCTGCTAACTCCTGTATGAAGATCTTTTACGCCTTTGAGACAGGCATAACCAATCTGTTGACAGCAGGCCTGCTGTTGTGCAAAGTGACCCATGATCAAAAAGCCAAAATTCTGCCACTGACACCAAGCTCAAAGCCAGCTATTTATCTGTTGGGTCTTCCTGTTTCTTCCCTCATCATTCCCTAAATTGTCTAAGAACACAAATATTTACGTAAGCTTAGGATTCAAACACATATGAGGACTGTAGAACAAAAGATGGCTTTCCATAGGTAAGGATTCACATTCCAACTACACAGAAGCTTAGAAGTGTCTTATCGTGCCATCCACAGACGTAAAGTAAAGCCTCATAATAATGGACTTATTGGCAACAGGCAGAAAACATTTCACAGTAGCTTTTAGCTTAATAATTCATTAAGCATTCATTAAATATTTCCCATGCTTCTCTTTCATTCCAAGAATTCTTCTTAGTAAGTTTTTTTTGTAAAGTCCACCCTTTTACAACAAACTAGATTTCTGCATAATTGTCTTCACAACTGTTTCCAGTTACATTAGGAACTGTAATTTTAACCAAATCTGACACAGTGAAAAACTAAATTCAGGTAGCTGTGGTATGAGTAGGACTGCAGGACTGAGAATGACTCAGGAAGGGAAGGTGACTCCTGCAGTCTTAATCACAGGGTGCTGATAACACTACTTCAAACAGGACTGGGGCCAATTATTTTCTCCTCTTTCAGAGAAAACAAAAAGTAACTGCATGTTTGAAAAAAAACCCAAACCACTAATAACCAGCAATTTGTTCACATCCTGTCAATCAATGCTAGATTTATACCTGGAACAGAAGGCTTTACATAGTTTTTTTAGATTAGCCTAGGTATGATTTACTGAATCTCTCTCAAAATCTCTGAATGAGTAAAGAATCATATTCACTTATATAGTGTATATATATATATATATAGTCTCTTTTTTATGCTGCTAACTGTATCACATTCAGAAAAATCACCATCTGATGCTGTATGCCACTCCTTTAGACATTCTCTGTACAATTACAATGCCTCAAACATTTATAAACATCCTTGCTGTATAGATTAGAAACTACAAGGAGAAAAGGTTGTAGCTGTCAGCAGCAGAAACAAATTCCAGCTCTCCAATGGAAAAGTTGAAGGCCTAGCTTTTTAAAGCACTTTATATTTTTGATGTACAATTTACAAGCTCAGAACACAGCCTCTGTTGATTTCAATTTCAGCCTGTGATGCTCAGACATCCTCCAGCTAGTCCTACTCCCAAATTCCATCTTCCAAATTCTATTGTCTAATCCTCTCCTACCAGTCACTGATTAAGGAGCACCCATGTCTGAATGCTTTGAGGAGCACCCATGTCTGAATCTGGGCAACAGTGGCCCACAGACCAAAGTACAGAAAATCCACTGTTGAACAACTGTAGTTCCAACCAGTCTCTAACCACGAGATAATCTTCCTCTCATTACTCCTTCTCAGAGTGTAACTTCTTGCAATAAATAACATAGGAAAACTGACTTCCTACACAGTCTCAGTTCATGCCTACAGCCTTTCCCTCCCATGTGGAAGCAGTTCCTGAAGAAGAGGGAAAGAAACACACCATTCATGCCTGCATCACTGAAAACTGTATCATTCAACACTTCACACAAAGCAGATTAAGACTACAGAACCCACAACCTTTACTTGGAATTTTTATCTTTTTAGATATCTGTAACACCTAAAACACTATCATAGTTTTCCAAATTAAAGCAACTTAAAAATGACAGGATTTAAATAAGCTCCTTCAACTGACCAGTATCAGGCTCAGCTTCATCAGCTCTAAAGAAGAATTTAAAAATTCTTGAAAGCAAGAATGGCCAAACTGCCTGACCCTGGAAGTCTCAGAGCAGAAGTACACTGCACTGCAGTGTCCTAAAGGGTTCACAGTTGCATGTACAGAGCTGGTTGAAAAGCATTACAGGCTGAGACACCGGGTTTTTCAAAATCTGTCTATATGTTCCTTTTTACTTTTTTGTCATGTCTATTTCTCCCTACTGATATAAGTAACAAGCACACAGAGTCAGAATTTAGTGTGGGTGAATGCTTTAGAGAAACATACGATACTGTTGCAAGGAAAGAGAACTTTTCTACTGGCAAATATTTTGTAAAATTACTAGATGTTCTATTGAGATGAGCTGACACTAACAAAAACTTGGAAGTCCTGCAAAACTCTACATACTACAGCTTTAGTTTTGCCATATCACAAACAAAACAGGTAGCTTTCAGAAAAAGGTGAAAGAAAACAGAACAGTAAAACTGAAATGACTTGGTGAAAAATTTTATTCTGTGCACTACTGTTATGCTGTTTATTCATTGTCACTACACTATGTATTCTGAATATTGTTTCTCATACTTGAAGATAGAGAACAGTTTTTTGGAGGGAAACTTGTAGAATATCAGAACACTGAGTTTTCCCATGAGCAAATAAACAAACTGTATTAAGTCCACAACAAATTCAAGACACCTTATTTTTTTCCTTCCTCAAAAGTGACTTGTATTAGTTAAGGTATTATCCACTTTAAATAAGCACTGCAGCTTACCTTGTGTGGCATCAGAAAATGAGTTCCCAAGAAATCAACGCATTTAGAAAGAGAGTGCAAGATTTATACAGACAAAATTCTCCAGAGATACGGGTCATTCCCTGCCTGTTATTTTTCATTGCATTAGTAACCATTCAGCAAAATCAGTTTGATTGATTAATTTAAGCCCCCAGTTTGAAAACTGTCAGGACAATAGCTCTGTAACTACATTAAACATTCCCTATAGGCTTGAAACTGAATGATCCATTCCTTGCTAATGGCTAATAGTCAAACACCCTCTAGACGTCTTGATCTTCTGTCAGAAGGTCTATTTAATTCAAAAGATTTATGGCAGTGTGTCTAGTAAAGTGAAGTTCAGGTTACAGAGAGAGAACAAGCTAGAAAAATACCACCACACACACATCTCCATAGGGCAAGATGGAAAAACTGTCATCTAGTTCTTTGCAGAAGAATTCATGAATACAGAAGAAATATTTTATGTCCTTCTTCAGCAAGATGCAATTTTAAGCTTCAAAGGCTTTTAGAAGATCAGATACTTCTAGATTTTTCTTAGCCACTTTTACCTTTAAGCAGCTTACATCACAGTACTGCAACTCATTCATATGCACTGGCTGGAATTTAAAGAACTTCTCAGAAATGGGTACAGATCTGAGAGGGATAAACATATATTATACCTCTTGCTATTAGTCTTTGATACCACTAACAAAAGATTACTTTGTTCTGTCAGTGGTCACATAGCACAAAGATTTTTCAAGGAACTGTAGATGGCTGTACTCTCTCTTCTGCTGAACACACAGTGATGGGCAGAAACAGTTATTTAGCCCTCCATTCCCAGTGTCCTCCTCACTAAGCAGTGCTTCATCTGGTCTGCACATTCTGCCTCTTGGAAAAAACCCACTGCAGTAGAGTTAGAACTGAATAAACTTTCAAGGTAACCACAGTCATTATCTTCAGTGAAAGACAGGTGTGTAAATATTTCTAAAATATGCATGGAAGTCTATTTATCAGATGGTTTAGTATACGATCAGGATATGAAAAGGGGAAAAATGCTAATTATGAAGAGCAGTTTAGCCATGTAATTATAGTAACACAAAAACTGAGTGTCACAACTATCAATGGACATTAGTACCGTTTAAATTAAACCAAACGCCACCTGCAAACTGACTCTTCCAGTCTGTTTTATATTCTGTACCAATTCAATAGTTGAATGGCAACAGTCATTTCTGCCAACACAATTTTCATTTAAACATTAAGACATTCAGAAATTTTGAAGCAATTTGTGTGCCAGCTTCCATTTTTTAAAGAAGATTTTGGGCAGTTATCTGTCATTCCACAGACACATAAATATAAAATCTTGGTAAATGTAAAATATTTTCCCAAGCTGTCCTTCCCATGAAAGTCTGTGTCTGTACATAAAGTTCCTGAGTGCAGCACATTCCCCCCTCCTGTACACCCCTCCTGTCATCATCACTGAAACACAAATGCTACTGAATAATTTGGTACAGAAGCCTTCTTGTGATTATCAAAGTCCACTGGCTGTAGCTCCCCTAACTTCTAACTAGAGAATAATTCTCTTTATATATCTACCTGTCAGAGTAGATCTTAACAAAAAGCAAGTAAAGTGGCTACTATCTGCTACTTCTTTTATTTCCAATAATCAATTTTGCAATACCAAGTTTCCCAACTTCTGCATTATAGTGTCGTTACTATCTTTTATCTCATAAACTTAGAGCATTTTATGTACAATAACAATTCTGGACATAACGGTTTAAGGCTCAGAAACTAAAATTACCATATGAACAATGCAATCATAAATGCCATGTGAAAACTGATGAGCCTGGAATCAATTTCAATATGATCATGCAGTGGAGAATCTTTCCAACATTCAAAATAAATACTTCCAAATGCTAGACCTTTAAAGATGCTGTATCTCATCTTATAAAGGGTCAGCTGTTAGAAAGCACCTTCCACTACATTTAGCCACCTGCCAGGAGAAAAGTACTCCCCCACCATTCCCTGCTCTTTGCTCACCTTGACAATTTTCAATTCCCTGCTCCTTGCTCCTTGCCACCTGTACCTCCTAGACCAACACTGTGCATTTTAGGACGCAGCCAGTACATCAGTGACATAAACAAAAATGCTGATCTTGGCTCTCTTTCCCAGTTGAAGTGGGTAGGGCTAACTTGGATTTCAAGTACAAGAATCAGCTGGATGAGACTTAATTACTCCATATATAATCAGAGAGATGCTAACCAGACATTGCAATTACCACAGTTCAGCTAATGCTCAGCATTTTAATTCCATCTTCAAAAGCTACAGTCACCTGCCATGACTAAGTTGCTTTTGGAAACACCACTCAGTGTCCTAATGTTAGTAGCTCCAGACTTCCCTTTCTTGTTTTTCTGACACCTGCATGTTTACCTTCTTTGCACAGGTTTCTGACTGGGGAAAGCAGATGTCTGTGAACCAGTGGGAATGTAGACAAATAGAAACACACCAGGACAGATGTCTGTCAGTATTTCAGGTTTCCCTTGACTCCTCCTACTACACAAATTTAACTTTTTCAAAACAGTGAGCCACAAGCATTTCTTTTTTTTGTCACAATGTGTTTGTTTGCACCATGTGGTGTAAATTTCAGGAAGCCTGAACCCTTTTTTCAAAAGTACAACAAACGCTGTTGAGACAAACATTCATCTCCTCCCTCTATGCAAAATTTGTAATAAACAATTAAAAAATTTCATCAGTCTTAAGAAAAGAATGTTTCACACAGTACATTGAACACACTGTCATAATCTAGAAGAAATTTTACCTTTATATATACATACACAAGCATACATATACACACACATAAACATAAATAAACAAGTATAAATACCTGAGAAATATCAGAAAACCTAAACTATTAAACATCGTTTAACACTCCTTTCTCCAAAGAAAACAAAGATTTCAACACCTAAAGAACACAAAGCTTTACCTGATCAGCTGTTGTAACATCAGAAATTACAGCATCAGGGGGTCTCTGGGGTGGAACTGCTGTTAACTAAAGCATAAGTAATAAATAGTATTATTAGAATTTCACAGCAAAAAACTTTTATCCATACCTAATGCCAGAATACACCAGTTACATATAAAAAGAAACAATATTTACCAATCTGGTAAGCTTCCTCCTATATTTTCTACATTTATGAACAAATAGAAAAAGATACTTAGTCCAGAAAAGGTCTCTCAAGGTTAGCCTTACAAAGACAGTGATTCTGAGGCATCAGATCCTGCCTACAGTTACATGATTCACCTGATGTGTTTGACAACATTTCTTCCAAATTATCCAAAAAAAGCCAAGCAAGATTATTCACTCAGAAAAAACAGTTGTCTCACAGAATATTAAAATGCTTTGAAACACATAAACAAAAATGAAGCTTTTAAAATAGTATTTTTACAGGCACAATGAAGAACAAAATTATTTACTACCTTATTTGTGGACTAAGTTTCATTACTTTTTACCTTTACAAGCTTCCAGCACCTTTTTGTTTTACACTTTTTTCTTTTCCTTTTCTTTTTTTGCAATTACATGCTGCATATTAAGCCCCACATTACTGCAAAAAAGCTGTTCCTTATGCAATCTACAGCTTCATAGCTCAGTTTTGGAAACATAAATCTTACCAACAGACTGACACAGAACATCCTAGATCATGTCAAACATAAAGTACACCATAACCAATTCAAGCTATTAAAGTAGCTAAAATCTTTTTTTCTCCTCTATTCCTTGTATTTTCAAAATAAACAAAAAAACACAGAAGGAAACTGGCATAAGCTCTAAAATGAAAGGAAGTAAATTCATTCTCACCTGTAGTAATTTTACTTATCTTAATTTGTGTAAGGTCTTTGCCACAGAAAAGATAAATAAAAAGAAACAAAGTGCTTTGCAGTTTCATGTCTAATAAAAGCAAAGGCTCTTCCCTGTTTATTAATACAGAGCAAGACCACTTCTTGGGTGGAAGACTTGGTAACAGCACTCCTTTTGTCACTTCAGAGAATCACAGTGGACCTACAAATCAGCTTTATAACAGGGACATTACCTAAACACACTCTGAAAACAAGCATGACTTGCCAATCTATTTCCAGCTTGTTTAAAGAAACTCAGCTTGACCTACTGAGCCATTAAAACCAGCCAACATGTGAATAATCAATGAAATCCCTCTACCCACAGGTCACAAAACCCTCAACTCAAGAAGAGACATATGACTTACACAACATGTTGCTCACCACAGATCTCAACTTGGAAATCTGTTCCTCTTGACTTGCAATACCATTTTCAAATACAATAAAAGTGTTAAGTGACAAAAAGACATACTACAACATATGTCTGTTCAACCTGGGATTTCTTTTGCACAGAGGGGCATGAAACTCTTTTTAATTGGGAAGGTCTGCTAGGACTACATTTGGGGGATTTTTTTTATCATGGGAAGGAGCTGCCTGAAACAGGTATTCTTCATATTTTAAAATGTAAAATAATGTATATAACATTCTCACACTTCACTAAATAGAGTGAAGAAATTGCAGTTGCCTGAAGTGCAACGTTTAACTAAGAAGTGCCAAAGCACTACACTGGACTCACTGACATCATCATAATAGGTTAGCTTTGAACCACAGGGATTTTACATGCACTGCTTATAAAATCTGATTGCAGAAGAATTAAGGGCTCCTTCAAAGACCTCCATACACTGTCTGAAACAATTTCCTATGAATTTTTTTATACTACACAGAGGCTCTTTGAAGCAGCAGGCATTTCAGCACCTGATTTGTAAAGTTTATATATCGCACAACTTCTATATAATTGATACAGATTTAAATAAAAAAACCTGTAAGTTTACATGCAAAAATCCCAAAGAACATCACCTACAGTACTTTAGATACATGAAACCTAGGTATTTCATTATAAATGTTCAAAAACACTGAGTTTAACATACCCTCTATTCAACTTGTAGTTGAATAGAGGGTATGTAGTGCCTTGGGGCTCTAGTGCACAATAACCACATGAAGTCACAGCTAACAGTGCTCTCAAACACAGCACTGAAGGGGACAATGTCAGGTACCCAAATAGCTACTTCAAGCATTTCCACATACACACTCTGTGTTCATGTGACAATGTTTGCTACTTGCTAACTCTCTGAAAACAGAAAAGTTCAGCTCCAAACTATAACGCTACTTCTCTTTTCCTCTTCATGCTTTCCAAGACTCTTCCATGCAAACACATAGATTTAGAAAGAGCTACACCTAGAGATCTTTTCTAGAAACTGCAAGCTCAACCCTAATACTGCTTTCCATTAGGATATTCTACCATTTCGAATATTTCAGTATAGGAATATTCCATCTGCGTAATGTTTATCAATTCACTTTTCTCCTTAACTCTCAAAACAAAATCACTGGTTTCCCAAGACCTGAACAGTACCTTTTCACTCAGGCTCTGCAGTGAACAGAAGTATTTAAATTCCATCCGAGTTTGCTCGGCCACATTGCTTAAATGCTAGTTTATACTTCCTAGTTCATACAGCAAATATTTTTCTCGCAGTGCTGCCAGAAGTCTTTATGTGCTTGGTGTTTTTTTTAAATATGGACATGTGTGGCTTTACCTTGGCCTTTTCTGATGTTCGTTTTCCACCAAATCTTCCAGCTCCAACAAAAAACAAAGAGAACTGATTATAACACACGAGGTCCTTTCCACAATAGGTATTCACTGAAAGACAAGGAAGAGGAAGGTCATATATTGTCTTCAATCTCCTTTTTCATACAATTAGCATGTGTTGTTGCAAGAGACAAATTCAGCTGGAAACTTGACAAAGGTCATTTCAACAACTGACAGTGGTCAGACTTTCACACTGCACTGTTGCAAGTCACTTCCCTAGTAGGAAAGACAAATGACATGTTTCAAATACTATCATGAACTTTATCTATATGAAAGCATTAAAATTAAAAAATGAGCTATCAAAACAGTGACGACATACAAGGTGCTAAAAACATTTGATAACACAGAACTGAAATTAGATTTATTTCAGCATCTCAGACTGTATGGATTTATTTAAATATAGAATTGTACCATAAAATATGATGTATTAAAAGCTATTTAGAATATTCAGTGTGTAAAATAGATTATGAACTCATACACAAAGTGGTACTAGCACCTTTTATGAGAAAAGTTCCAGAGTTTAAGGTCACCTGTTTCTTCTTTTGAACAAGTTAAGACTTCTTACACTGAACTGAGATTCAGCTTCCTACTGTGGTTCATATCTTTCACTCCTTTACACCTTAGACTGGAATTCACAACACTGTTTTGTTAATAATGTTAATTTCCAGTTTTGGAAGAAATTTAAAAACCACTGAGACACTGCTCACAAAAAGAACTTTTTCATGTTGCAAGAATACACAGGCTTCACATTAGCACAGTATGAAAGCAAAACACAGCTATGAGGAATGGTCAGTAAAAACCTTTTACAATTTTATCTGACCACTGAAGAAAGAAAAGGTCAACAGTGTTTAGAGATTCGCAGTCTATAAACCTACTCTTGCTGTCTAATTTCCCAAAGGACATTGGCATAGTCACATCTAATGAGAGTAAGATACTGAAAACTACAAGTTATCAATTTCTGGAGACATTCTCATCCTCTAACTTGGATACCAGAGGAAGTAAATGGGTTTTGTTTAGAATAAAGTAATGTAAACATAAAAAAAGAATGTATGACGTGCCCTTAAAGATTGATGCTTTGCAGATGTGTCTACACAACATAACGATATGATTAACCTTTGAAAAACCACCCACAAAACACATGCAAACATGCAGACACACACCCATTACTGTGGGGTGGAGGAATATAAACTGGCTGCCTTCAGGCAGGAAAATTTATTATTATTGTTAGGAACTTTGATCTGTTTGCATACTGCATTATTCTACCTACACAGGAAGAAAGTGTTCTTATTTCAGTATGCTAACTACCCAAGAACAATTACACTTTGATCTGTTTGCATTGTGCATTGTTCTACCTACACAGGAAAAAAGTGTTTCTATTCCAGTAGGTTAACTGACCAAGAACAATTACACAGCCACATCTCACTGACATTTAATAAGCTAAAGGTCTTCTCTGTGGAAGGGCTGGCAGTTATTGGTACAGACAGTTAAAAAATGAAGCCTAATAAATATAACTGCAGCCCCAACAAAAGCCATAAACCATTTTACCATCTATTAGCAAGACTGCTCCTGATCCTTTGTCCAGAATATCAGCAACAGTTGCAACTGATGTTAATTCTCCTGTAAGAAAAGAAGAACATGGACACATTGTAAGGTTTTGCTTCAGGAATGAAGCTCACAGATCACTCTTTACACTTTCTTACTAACTATCTTACTTACTAACTTCTTTACCTACTACTGTCATTATTGTTGCTGTTGTTATTATTATTATTATTGTAATTATTATTATCATCATAAGCAATGTAACAGTCATATTAATTACAATTGTCCTGACTACAACACCAGTGTTTGGGAATCTTTGCAAATCTTGGTTTGAAGATCTGAGTGTTGTTTTGCTTGGGGTATTTTTATAACTTTTGGGGTTTTTTTTTAAATAGAATTTTACTATAGTTCATGTATTCAGAGCTAAACACATCACTTTCTAGACTCAAAGACATTGCTATCTTCAAAGATAGCTCCAATGATTTAGGGATTGTCCACAGATTTCAGGAGGGCTGAGGCAATCATAGTCCTACAGAAGAGACACTCAGTTCAGAGCCTGGGTAGAGGGGTCCCTGAAGTTTGTTGTAGAGGTACTGCTTTAGAGACACCATGTGTTTATAACTTAGCCTACAGAATGCAAAAACAAAAACCGTTATGAAGTCCTGGCAATCCATTACTCATCATCAGACTTCTTTGTAGTAAATATAATTTTCAGATATCTCTTTTTTGTTTCAAAAAAATATTTCTGCCATTTATTTGCAGCTTGCAATTTTTTTTTTTTTGCTACACTCTCAGAAACTTAATTTTTAAAAACTACTAATGAAGAAATCCAGACACATGCATATCCTGAATTAATGTAACAAGCAACTCTCAGATACTGCAATCTGGGTAAACAGCCGTCTCTGAAAAGAATTTGCTACTGCAGTAACTAATGCCTTGAGAATTTTGACAGCAAGAAAAGTAATTGTTATTAGCCTCCTCATTAGGATGTCCATTTGCTTTTTACATACATAATTTAAATCTTATCCTCTTACAGGCCCACAGACACCATCAATGTTGAAGAATTCTCAGGTGAACATCCCAAAAGTTTTATGATACAATCTTACTGAAATATTTTAAAGTTTTGGCAATTAGTATTAGTATTTGGTAAATTAGATGAATAATCCATAGGTATGTAGTGTATTTGCTTTTGTATCAAAGATGACACATACTTTACTAAGTATGCCGTAGAAAAGCAACACTTGATCTCAAAAGCAGTTTCAGAATTCCTTCAAGAACGCAACATGTTGCGTCTCTTCTCCTCCAGTCCTTGTAAAAAGGATATGCAGTACTACAGTTTGAAATAAAGCTTCCCTATTTCCATTTACAACATGGCTACAGGATCTGCTGTCATAGTGAAAAACAAATCAGCAACACAGGACTGACCTGAGGTTGGTAGTGGTTTATAAAGCTCCAGATATTGCTCACCATGCAGCATCTGTGTAAAGAAAGACAGCACTGTAACAACAATCAATAGATTGCTTTCTCCCCCAAGTCAATACACAGCTATTTTAGAAAGTGTTCAGAGAAAACAAATTTAAAAAAAAAACAAGTTTTATTCTTTTGTTTTTCTAATTTTATCCTCAAAATGTTTTCGAATAAAGTTTTAAGTTTTTATGGTTTAAAAAAGATGTAGTGAACACAAAGTAAAATTGAATATCAAATTCATTATACATCTCATCACAGGAAGACATGTTACACAAGTGAAGTAAATGAATAATTTCTTAGGATGTAAGAATACAAACCACTGAGTTTTTCTTTTCTAGAACAAAAGGAACTTAACAATATTACAAAAATACTAATTGAAGTCACTTTTCAGTTATATGATACACAAGCAAAATTAGCAACTTTACTCTTCCATACCCTTGCAAGATCAATATTTAGTCCTGGAAGAGAAGGAACACCATCAAACATTGACGTCTGAGCAGGAATTACTCCAAAGCTGGGTAAACAACAGAATTCTTCACTTCCTTCAAAGAGAAATTTTAAGTGGTCTGGATCCTTAGTTGACATTCCCACACCAAGTGCATATAGAATAGGCTCCAAGTGAGTGTATTTATACACGTTGGTACCCAATTCACGGCCAACAATGCTTGCCTGGAAATAAGAAGTCAGCATAAAATAAAAATCAAAACCAGTTAATACTGAACTTTCATTCTTTCTGTAATTCTTCTATAAAACCTGATGCTTGAGCATTTTCTTTGCAGTCACATGTACACATAAAGTATGAGTAATAAATATACCATAAAATATTAATGTATTCATTGCAATACAAGCACCTCAAATGCAAGGCATTATACCTTGCTTCCAGCAATCTATCTCAAGAATAAATGGTGTAACTTCATACAGCTGCACTCTCAGCAGCGCATAAGATTTTTTTCTAAAACCAACCATAATTAACACCATAATAAGACTGAAACGAGGAAAAATTATCTATAGAGAAGGAGCCAGAGCAAAATGACACTGCCCAACACCACCCAAGCACTGCCACTTTTCTGAATAATACCCTAATTAAAGAGGCTTAACAGAACTTACAAGCACTTGGATTCTGCATTATCCAGTCTATTCAGCCGTAAGTTTTCCTATCATCAATAGGAAAAATAGAGACTGGAGTCGGGAGACATTTTTCATTCTGCTTCCTCACTTCACATTTTAAACCCCACCTTTCTTTTTGCAGACAGCAAGCCAGACTGTAAGCTGGGCAGCAACACTAGTCTCTCTGCTCAAGGTTTTCACCCAGCTCTGAGTGCATCTGGTAGATAGATGTACTTACTGTGTCAACAGAAGAAGAGACCACTGATCCAGAGCTTGTTGAATTCATAGAAACATTCCCTTGAGATTCTATCTGACTTAGAGCATCACTCAATACACTTATGGACTCTAGAGAAAGGAATTGAAAAAACCTCACTTTTAGATAATCACACATGACACACTCCAGTTACAGACACTCAACACACATATTAATCAGCAAATGAGATACAGCCTGGTATTTCACAGTTCACCTTTAAACACAGTAAGCATCCATCTGCAAATTGAGCACAGTGCTGCATTTTACAAGCATCCACACAAGAGTAGAGGAAAAATTATTTCTACACAGGTTCCATCAGTTCTGCATCCACCAGTCAACCATGACACCTATCTCAACATGTTAAGGAGAAGGTAATAAGCACTATAATGTTTCAACTGTCTGAGAAACAAATATTTGAAAACTAATACTGATTCTCTTATCATGAAAATTATTTGCAATACAAGTTACAGGTCTAATCTCCTGACTGTTACCCTCTTTCCTGAATCAGACAAATAGATAGAAAAGCAAATAAGTCTGAGACTGAACAATGACAAAATTATAAATGAGATGATGCATGGCTGAATGCTATGGTAAAGGTAGGCCATTAAGAACAGCTTGTTCCTTGAAGCTGAATAGGGCTAAAATCAATATTAAACATTAGAAAGAATCAAACAAAAGGTGATGAGAACCTTGCAGAGAAAAATAAAAATGTGTTTAAATCAGAGGAGTGCAAAATCATTACTTAACTACCTTAACCCAGAGTCACTCCCCTCCACTTCAAAACCCCTGTGCCCATACTGACTTGCACTGCTGCTTGCCTTAAGACAAGGTTGCTCTATCACACAGCACTACTCTAAATACTCTGTAAGGTAAACTGCACGCCCTTTTGCAGAATCCTGTTCTCCTAAACTATCTCTTGCTTACCAGTCTCACTGCCAGAATCATGGTAACATTTGTTTGTGGCCTGAATCTTGTGAGGAAAAGGAACATCTAAGAAACAAACATGTTGTCACCTCTTCTGCCAAGACCAGATTCCTCTTTGGATATAAGCTCTGTCACAATATGACATGAGGTTATAAAGTTTACATAATGTGAAAATGTGCTAAACAAGATTTCTAATTTATAAGAACCTTTAAAAAGGTAATGTCTTTTCTCCCTTTGTTCATTCATTAAATGAATAAAAGAAAAGCAATACAGAGCTATTGGGAGAAGTAACAGACTGCTTCTACTTTTTCTGCAAGAACCAAAGGAAGGTTTGACATTGCTTTAAAATCTTCACAGGAAAATACAGGTTTGACCTCCAAGCAAACCTGAACGTTTCCTCAACTTAGCAAGGCCACAAACTACTTACATACAGGAATATAAAGATCACTTTTAATGGTGAGACCTAAAGATTAACAACATGCATTTTTGACAAAATGATTTGTCATAATTAAGATCAACAGTATGAAGGTTACTGGTAAATTAATAATGGTGAAGAATACTACAATCTCCTTTTCAAGGAGTCTGTCTTCCAGAATGTATGATACGAGTGGACTGTAAAATGGTGAGCTGGCTAGTGTCTGGCTGAACACTAAGGAGAACACTAAGGAGATCACAGAGTCATAGAATAGTTTGAGCTGGAAGGGATCCCTAAAGGTCAGCTAGTACAACTCCCCTGCAATGATCAGATACATCTTCAACTGGATCAGCTAGCTCAGAGCCCCATCATATCTGACCTTGAATGTTTACAGGATGGAGCATCTACTACCTGTCTATGAAAAACTCGTTCTAGTGTTTAACCATCCTCTTTGTAAGAAACTTCTTCCTTATAGCTCATCTAAATCAACCCTTAGTTTAAAGCCATTACCTCTCATCCTATTGCAACAGGCCCTGCTGAAAAGTTAAGTACTGAAAGACTACAAAAAGGTGTCACTGAAGCCTTCTCTTCTTCAGTCTGAGCAAACCCAAATCTCTCCACCTTTCCCTTTAGAAGAGAAGTTCCATCATTTTGATCATTTTTATGGCCCTCCTCTAGCCTTGTTCCAGAGCTGATCTAAGTCTTCCCTGTGTTGAAGACTGCAGAGCTGGATGTCGTACTCCAAGTGGAGAGGAGACCTCTGGGGGGCAGAATCAACTCCCACAACCTGCTGGACATGTTTGTTTTGATACACCACAGGATACAACTGACTTTCTAGGCCACAGGTGCACATTGCCAGCTTTTGTCCAACTTTTCATCCACCAGCATCTCCAAACTGCTCTCCACAGGGATGTTTCTGATACCTTCATCCTGTATTGATGCTGGGGCTTGCCCCAACCTAGGTGCAACACCTTGCACTTGGCATTGTTGAAGCTCATGAGGCTCCCATGGGCTTACTCCTCAAGCCTGTCCAGGTCCCTCTTCCTTAGGCGTGTCACTGCACTACTGAGCTCGGTGCACCCTCAGCAAGTTTGCAGAGGGTGCACTCAATTCCTCCTGTTCTCCGTGACCTTCCCACAGACAGAGTTGAGGCTGACAGGATGGTAATTTCCACCTTTCTTTCTAACTTTTTCTAAGACCCAAGAAATATACAATTATACTAAAGGGTATAATTTTGGCAGAAACAAACCCAGTTGGAAACTTTTTCATCAACACAATTATTTTATTGGTATAGGGGTATTTTTTAAATTGTTGTAGTATCAGTGAATTCTAAAACCTTAAATGTTCACCACCTCAGAATGGCCTGCTATTATACAGCAAATCATTAGCAGACAGAAGGAAAAGATTAAGCTGGAGAACAAAGGTTGAAAATAGTCAAAACAAAGGGCACCTCTTTCCAAAAGTATTCATTTTCCAATAAGAGGACATTGCATATGGACCATACCCTTAACAACAGAGGAAACAGCACAAGTGCTTAAACCTTTTTTAAATACACACAAGGAAAGCTGACACTGAAGCTGGAACACTTCTCCTCTTATGCAAATTCTTCGTATACACAGAAAGTATGCATACACGTATATATATACTGTCGATATGTTTTACATTCCTTTGCTCTATGTCAGACATAAGCTTTTAAGACATGCCAGAAGTCAAACAATGAGAATACTCAAGATGTTTTCTGTAAATAGATAGCTTCTCAGAGAATTAAAATTGCACAAAGTTTTCTAAGAGCCAGTTATAGACCTTTAGCTGAAACTGGCTCACATTTTCACAACTGAAGAGAAACTTGAGACAGAGTGCCTCACACAGGTCACAGACACAATAAATTCTGCTTCCCTAGATAACAGAACAACACACTAAGTTGTGCAACAGATGCTACAGAATGCTGTGTACAGTATACAGTCTGCAAGACAGGGATGGCTGTCCTCTGCCTCTACCACAGCACAGTTTGATTCCCTTTCCACAACAGGAAGAATTGGACAATGACAAAAGAGCAAGTAGTACACTAGGAAGACAAGGAGAAAACACACCAACATGCAGTGCATGGTGCAATTGTGACCTACTGCACCCTGCACCACACATTCAGAAACTTCTGCATCACACTTAATTTGGTCTTTCTACTTTATGTACAGAATACAAAGTCATAAAATCAAGCCTCTCTTATCAGTATTACTAAAACAAGAAACAAGATTAGCATCTTGGATTACAGCGTTTTCTAATACATTAAAAGCAAATACTTTATCTAATTGCTTTTTGGGGTTTTTTTTCCTACTGCACATAATGCTTAGTACACAAATGCTCTTCACAACATCATATTACTCAAATTAAGGAATCTGCAGGAAGAGTTTGCAGATGTTAGGTATTGTACCTTTTAATTTTTAATGCAAGTACTCTAATTAGTTTCCTTTATTTCAAAGTCAAATACCTTCAAGCAATAAAGTGGAGAATTTGACAGTAGAAGAAACTTCTAATAGAACTAAAAATCCTATTCGACTAATGAGCATTTTCCTCAACCCTTATGGTGATTCTCACAAATACACAATACAACAAATAATACGTAAGTTTTTATTCAGTATCTGTAGGCTTGATGGCACTGGAAGGAAAAAGCTGTATCTTGACTAAGTTCATAACAAAACAGAAGCTAAGGCATGGAAGATCGTTGCCAATGTAACATTTATGATTTCCTGACTGTAGAAACGTGCCATATTGTATTGTAAGCACTTTTACTTCAAGTTCAAAATCTTCTTCAGTTTTTTCTCCTCATAGCATCAACTGGCAGATGTGAAATACCATATATAACATTGAAGAAACTTTGAAAAGAAATCCCCAACTGCAACACTTTTCTACTAGCAACCCATAAAGTAACATAGTACATCTGACAGGTCCTAGAACAGATCAGAAGCGATAGAGCTGGAATTCTGTTGTTATAAATACCATTCCACAGCAGAACAGAGAACATGTATAAACTCGCATACATTTGTAAACAGGATACCTGTAAGCCAAAGATCAGTAAGGTGACCTAGAACTACTGTTTGGATGGTTACATTCCCCAACATGCCAAGATGTGAGGGAAAGGACAAAGTGTGTACTATTCTGGTTTTGGTATAGGCATCTAAAAACATATCTTTAACGTTTTTAACAAAATGTCCTAATGGATTTCTGAACCAAAAGTTTAAACATCTACTGTGCATTTAAATATCTTTGAAATTCAAGTGACATTGTATGTATGGATGCCTTTTTCCCTCCTGCCCTACACTCTCAAATGCTGGCAAGGAACCAGAAAAGTAAACAAAGCATTGAAAGAGAAAATCATTTTGGTCACCAGCCAAGGGGGTGATGTGACCCAAGAACATAAGGCACAGTAAGAATTTTTTTGCTGTGATATATACCATGATTTAACCAGAGTGAAATGTTCACCAAAAACCAAGATTCCAGGACTGAAAAGAAAACACAATCTCTCTATTACACTATGCTGTCTGCATGTGAGTGCAATCAAATAAAACATTCATCAGTCTGACTCTAATGCTTACAATGACAACTATGTCACTTCTCTAGAAACTGTTAAGATAAATCATGTCTTAATGCTATAGGTGAGAACATAGCAGTTGCTTTGCAAAGGTCTGACCATACTGAAACAGTAAATTATTAATGCAACACATTTACAAGAAAATACACTAGTTGTGTAGATTTTGAAGTTTCAGCAAATGTTTGAAAGGAAGTAGTCTCTTCTAAGCTTTGCTTACCCAAGCTATCCACATACACAGAATCAAAGCATAGTTTGGATTAGAAGAGACCTTCAGAGGTCAGCTAGTCGAACCCCCAGCAACCCCCGAGCAGGCATACCTTCAAGTAAATCAGCTTGTTGAGAGCCCTGTCTGACCAGACCTTGAATATTTCCAGGCATGGGGCATCCACCACCTCTATGGGCAAGTTACGCCAGTGTTTCACCACCCTCACTGTAAAAATCTTCCCTCTTGTTATCTAATCTAAATTGATCCTCTTTTAGTTTAAAGCCATTACCCCTTGTCCTATTGCAGCAGTATATATTTGTCCCATCTTTCCTGTATTCCTCAGAGGCCTCCCTAAAGTATTGAAAGGCTACAAAAAGGTTTCCCAAAAACGTTCTCTTCCCCAGGCTGAACAGCCCCAACTTAAAAGTCTCCCTTACCTTGGATGGTTCTGGGTTTGCTGGCATTATCAAAGTCACACACCTTCTCCCATTTATTTCTCACTGCTTCAGGCGTCATTGGCTGATTCTTTCCTCTGACAATGGCACCCAAGGATCGCTCCCAACGCACTAATGGGAAACATCAGCCAGAGAGTTCAGTAACAAACAAAGAAGATTTTCATTTCTTTAGATAACTTTCATCTAGGCCACTACCTTCAAGACGGTACAATAAGGGAAACATTTTAAATACTCCAGTGTAACTCACCAGTGTAACTTCCAGCTGGACTAAAAGGGCTCACTGCTTTAACTACCATTTAGAAAGGGAATAGCACTGGTTTTTAAGTTTCACTGAAACTACAACAGACTTATTACTCTCCAGAAATACTAGTTTTAGGATTCTGTCTACTGAAAAGTTGTAGCTAGTATGTATCTACAGACCTTCTCTTCTGACATGACTTTGACTATTAATGCTTGGGAATCTTTTGAAAGCATGGAAAACTACAGGGAAAAAATGAAAACCACTTGTTAGCTATAAAAGAACTTTAATACCAGTAGCCAGCACCCCTAAATGGTCTCTGAAGTTGTATTTCAATACTGTAACCTGAGAAAAACCGGTAAGGCCAATGTGAAATTAGTTCCATAAGGATAAAGACTTCCTGGATTGTAATTCTAATACTTAACCAGTCATGTTGGGTTTGCTGTTAATTAGCAGAAGGCAATGAATAAGGCCATACTGGTACCTCATTAACAATCTGGTTTCATTTCAGTAACTTCAACAATAGCCATTATAATGATGAAAAATGTTTTCTCTTGATCAAAGTGCAGATTTTCAGCTGTATTAAAAAGTAACTGCTTGTGAAGGGCAGCAAGAGGTTTTGTGCTGTTACCCTGCTTCTTTTAATCTGTTTACCACACTTCTTGGAAACACTATTCCAGTTACATAGAACACTTGCAGTTAGTTAGATATGTACAAAATGGTTATCAAGTTGGAAAAAAAAAATTAAAAGAAAGCAGAATGACTTCCTGAATTAACAGCCCTATTTCAAACCCACTGATGATACTCATGTAGGCTGAAAAGTTGTACAGTTCATGAAAACAATGCTTGTGCTAGGTTCAATGGATTTAGGAAAAAAGCCAAGACATCTCACACACTGAATATTTTTTCTTCTCATAAGTCCTCAGTATCACTGAGTTTTCCTTAAATTAATATTTAAGCCAGTTACTGGAGTCACCAAGGAAAATACATGGGTAGCATAGCTACTGGTTATTTAAGAAGACTACTTGCCTCAACAAGCTTACACACTAGTATTTTAATAGAAGCATAAGTAAAGGTGGAAAGCAATGAAAAAGGACGAAATGAAAAACGAAAAACATGCCTGTTTATCAGCATGTGATACTTTTATATCATGAAAAATTAAAGTTATCAAGAAAGGCAGCAACACATACCTGGCACCACAAATTCCACTTCAAATTATGCCCAGGATCCAAGACTTAAAGTTACTTGGGCAGATTTTCAGTTACTGTTAGGTCAACAGCATAACAATGCACATACCTAAGTTACCAGTTTTTCCCAAATAAAGTTAAATTTTTTACTTTTACTGAATATAAGCAGTTTCCTCAGAACCCTAGGCTTTTATTCATCTTCTTGCCTGAGTAAAAAATGTCTTGAACATACAGGTTAAGTCTAAAGAAAATTTGCAGAGTCTCAATGTCAACTCCAAAAACAAGATCAATTCTGCAACATAAAGTACTTACATTTTCCAATCCACCCAGCTCCCACCTGCCAAGAAAAAAAAAGAGTATCATCAGCTTAGGACAAGTCCTAAGCAAAGCTTTGGTAATACTGGGAAACAAAACTACACTCCAGAACAAACTCAATACATTAAGAATTTCTGAACTACTGCTGGTTGTATTTAACAATTTAGTTAAGCACCTGAATGTGATCAACATAAAACAGTTTCCATCCAATACATGAGTTAGCAGTTTGATGCCAATACCTACAATGAATATCATAATTAAGTAATCATTCCTTCCTGCAAGCTACTTTCTATGTTTGAATGATTTTGAGAAAAAAAATGTCTTCTGAGTTTTGGTATCTTTTCAACCTTAAAAGAGTACAATAAGAATTGTAACAAACTGGTAGCACTTTGAGCACAGACCAGAACTTGACAAGGCTGCTACTGCCTGAAGTACTTATCAAATACTGCACAACCAGATCAGTATTTCTTCTGTCTATGCTGAGTACGTTGTTCACACATGGAAATGTAGTTTCAGCAAAAAGTTTAAGGCTGGACAAGATAAAACAAACAACTGATTTTGCGAGAAAGAGCAAAGGGAGGGAAGGAGAGAGAAGAAAGGAAAAATGAAAAAATTACCTCAAACAGACTGCCATTTTCAGCACAGCTCTCGTGGCAAAGCCAAACTACTAAAGGAGCAACATATTCTGGTTTGAAAGCATCGACCAGATCTAGAGCAAATTGGAGGGGAATCATTAAATAGAAATACTCTACAGTTTCACCAAATTATTTAATCTAACACCCTCTTATGAACAGAAGAACCAGGAGAATTTTATCAATAGTGTTCTGTTATGAAAAGAAAGGACCAACTAAATGAAACATTTAAAGAATCAATAAATATGAACATCTTGTGAGATACATATATGCTGCCAAATCCCATGACATGGCTTCTCAGCCAGAGAGATGAAAGCCTGTTTAACTGTTGGGAACACTGCTACATGCAGACCGCAAAGCCAGACAACCTTCCTAAATTTCCATCTGACAGGCAGCCTGAAACAAGGACAAGACAGCTATACATAATCCTGATGGAGATGTACCTGAGCAATTTTCTTTTTAATCTGCTAGTCAGCTATGTCAGCTATATAGACAAGACATAACAAAAAAATTGCAGCTGATTGTTTAAGAATTATCTCATTTGGAAATGCTGATTTTTCCAAACAATATAGAGAATTATCAGCCCTGCTAAGTTTACATATAAATCCTATTTTGGGATTTTCACTGACATCTAACACAATAGAAAGCTATCTGAAAATTGAGACATTGTAATGGAACACTGTGGTTGTCCAGGCAGCTCTTATCACATATTCTATCCACTGTCTGAATAATAACCTTGCTTAATTTCCTTTTCAGCTTTTAGAATATTCTTTTTCAGCTTTAGAATATTCTTTCAACAGCAGTAGATATACAGCTGCTCCTCAGCTTAAGGTCATCAAGCATTTTCAATTATAGCCAGATTTTCCCAGATGAAGAGCTAGGAAAGCTTATCATTACAAGTACCTCTTTAATAGCAAAAGTAAGGTAAACAGAAGTTCATTTTTAGAAGCTTCATAAAAGTAGAAGAAAGCTGAATTCCATTTAATATGGCATGTTGTAAGTGCATAGGAAATCCCTTAGGCTTTTCCAAAGTATTCCACTTTATGCCACACATAATTTAGTCTCAAAATCTAGCCCTATACTATTATCATTAATGCTTGTAATCCACTCTTAAAATAATTTTAAAATAGGTATTAGAAGCTTAAAAAAAAAAAACCAACCACATAAAAGATGCAAACTGCATTTAAGAGTTCTTAGCAAGAACAAGAATATGTGTGGGTCAACACATACATAACAATGTATAGCAATGTGTGGCAATGAAAAAGCATACGTGCCTGCAGACATCTGAAGACAAACAGGAAAGTCCTGACTAAGATAACAAGGATAATTTGCTAAGACATCTGAAAATGTTTTTAAAGTTGTGGTGCTCAAATCTTTTAACAGTATTTGAAAAACTGGACAGGGATGAACAAGATAACAAATAGATCATCACAGCTGTAAGTATCTTACAGAGAGACCAAAGGATCTCACTCTTCTTAAAATGACTAAGAAAGAAAATTATGAGGTACTTTTTATCATCCTACATAGATTAAATATCTTCAGAACTTGACAGCTACTGTAATCCATTTTACATTGCATGCTTGATGTACTTGGATCTTCTATAAACAATTGCAATAAACCACTGGAACCTACAACTTATAAGACTGCTAGAGTCATGGCTACCTGGATTATTTAGATCTAAACCAGGCTACTTCAGTCAAACAAAATCAAGCATTCAATCTGTGTATAATGCACAAAATATATTACTCTCCAATACCCTGTCTATCAGTCTGACAATGTGATGATTTCCTTGGCTTTGAAATCTGCCCATCATAAGGGAAAAGAAGGTTAGGAGTGAAATGAAACAGGCTGATTCTAAAGACCTTCTGAGAGCAATTTCCTTTAACAGACCTTTATTTTTTCCAGATTATTTTTCTTTTACTCTGGTCATCTGCCAAAGTAATTAGTCTATTTATCCTAAATTCACACGTACATACAACTGTCTCCTAATATGTTCCTTACTGAACTTTCCAATGCAATACTCTGTTAAACCTGTTCAAACTTTCAAAGATTAGTAGCTGTGCAATAAAGAAAAATTAAGCAACTCAGTTCACCATCATCTCCTGCTGATCATGGAACCACTAAGTACACACATGACATGTTGTGCAAAAACCCAGTATTTTGCAATTAGGCAATATTGTAACAAGTGCAGACACCTTATGCACATACTTGATGTCACATGTGATGAAACAAACAAGCCTTTCCACTAGTGTAGGAGGATCTTGGAAGAGATTACAATTAAAGAGCCTTGCCACATGAAATTACTTTGCAAATGAGAAAACTTGCTTTATATCTTGTGGCAGGAAGTAAGAATTCCTCACAACATACAAAGCAAATAAGCTGATAGTTCAAAGACAGATAGGAGAAATTAATTGGTAGTACACGAAGTGTGAAGGACTTGCAATTTTTAAGAGGTAAGAAAGTCTCTTGGGCTTCAATTCACTGAAAAATATCAGTACATGTAGACCTTAAATTATTCACCTTGTGGCATGACGGTCTGGGTCAGCCTGGATCCAGCAGTAGGAGCAATTGTGTTGCAGTGGATGTTATACTTCCGGCCTTCAATTGCAATTGTATTTGCAAGACCCAAAAGGCCAAGTTTTGCAGCACTGTAGTTTGCCTGACCAAAATTTCCATATATTCCAGCAGCTGAGGATGTCATAATTATTCTTAGGGGAGAGGAAAAAAAAATTATTTCTTCAAGTTATTTGATTCTACACAACAGCATTTTCCAGCTTTGGCTTTATAGTCTCCATATTCTACAAAACAAAGTGTGCAAATAAGAAAAGATTATTTGTTGGTTTTGTTAACAATCAGGTAACTAATGTTTGATGGCTAGTAAACATCTCACACATCCTGACACATTACCAGAGTAGCAGAAAACTAACAAAATCATGAGGCTTTCTGAGTGATATTGCAACACTAGGAAAGACATTCTGTGACCCTGGGTCCTGTACAGAGGAAAGTAATTTCTTTTCATTTCTATCCACATTTCAGGTGGTATTATTCTCAACAACTAATAAAAGGTTCTAGCACTCAGAAGAAAATTACTTCACTGAAAATTACTTCCCTTAATATGATCTACCTGGCAATATCTGAAGATCTATTCTCACAATTCACATTCAAAGAATTCTGATATGCATTAAATGCATGACAGAAGAAGACAAGAAAGGAAAGTCTTACTCTTTGCTGTTCCCATTATTGCTTTGGAGGTGACCGAACTGCCCACATGAGAGCTCTAAAATCACTAGAGTTCACAGCTGGTTTAAGGCAAGAAAACATTGTGCTGCAGGTCATCTCAATTCAATAGGAATGGGTGTACATCTTCACTTTTAAAGGAAGCCTGTCGTGGTCTGACACTGGCCAAACACCAGGCACCCACAAAAGCTGTTCGTTCATGAGTTAAGATAGGGACTTGGAGAAAACACTCCAAGGGCAAAACAGGCTCAACTTAAATGTACAAAGTGAATTTATTACTAACAGAGACAGAGAAGGATAAATTAGAAGTAAAATAAGCCCTTTTCTTCCCTCAACCCCTCTATCCTTCCCACTGACAGCACAAGGAGACAGGGCATAGGGGTTTGGAAAATCACTGAGATTTTCGTCCACTGCTCCAGGAGAGGAGTCCTTCCCCTGCGAGGCTGTGGGGTCCCTCCCACAGGAGACAGCTCTCCATGAACTTCTCTGGCGGGGGTCTGCTCTCACAAGCAGCAGCCAAACTGCACCTGCTGCAGCGTGGACTCCCCCCACGGGCAGAGTCCTCCCAAAACTGCTGCATCATGGGTCACCTTCTCCACGGGGTGCAGCCCTCCAAGGACAGGCAGCTCCAGCCTGGAAGCAGGGCCCCCTCTCTGCACCAGGTCTCCCACTGGATCACAGCCTCCTCCAGGCATCCACCCGCTCCAGCATGGGCACCTCCCCGACGGGCTGCGGGTGGATCTCTGCATCCCCCGTGGATCCCCACGGGCTGCGGGTGGATCTCTGTGTCCCCTGTGGATCCCCATGGCTGTGGGTGGATCTCTGCGTCCCCCGTGGATCCCCATGGCTGTGGGTGGATCTCTGCGTCCCCCGTGGATCCCCATGGCTGTGGGTGGATCTCTGCATCCCCCGTGGATCCCCACAGGCTGTGGGTGGATCTCTGCGTCCCCATGGATCCCCACGGGCTGCAGGGGTACAGCTGCTTCACCATGGTCTTCACCACGGCCTGCAGAGGAATCTCGGCTCCAGTGCCTGGAGCACCTCCTCCCCTCCTTCTCCACTGACCTCGGTGTCTCCATGTTGTTTCCCTCACATGTTCTCACCTCCTTCTCTTCCCTGGGTAAAAAAGTGTATGTCCTTCTGTTTTGATTTTCTTCTTACATCTGTTATCACAGAGGCATTACCATCACCTTTAACTGGCCCAGCTTTGGTCAGCAGCATGTCCATCTTCAGAGCCATCAGGAATTGGCTCTGCTGGATACAGTGGAAGCTTCCAGCAGCTTCTCACAGAAGCCACCTCTGTGATCCCCCCGCTACCAAAAACCAGGCCATGTAAAACCAACACAAAGCTATATCAGATTCTGTTCAAATCTACTTGTAAACACACTGCATGGCTGGGATCAACATATATTTCACTTTTTTTATCTGCCTCACTGCCAGTAATCTAATGTTTTTAATCTAAGTAAAGAGATGTGTTGCAAGTACTGGTTTAATATGATGAAGAAAAGCTACAAACTCTATGTAAAGCATACAATTTGCAGATGGCACATGTCTATCCATAAACTCCAGAAGCACTCACTACCACTTATCTGAGCAAATACAGAAAAGGAAACAAGAGAAGCATTATCCTAAATGGATGCAACTCTAGAATTAAGCTGGTTTTGAAGAAACCATTTTATTTTAAACTCCCAGACTTAAGACTCACTATCCTCACAGTTCACTTCCCTGGATGAGAATGAATGTTATTTAGGTCACAGGATAAGAAAACAGCTCACACCGTTTTCAACATGTGGGTACACTTAAGATTAATATAATCAGTGCTTTGATAAGGTTTTTGATAAAATCACAGACATGAAAAAAAAATCTGATTTCACTGCACTCTTTTTGAGTTAACAGTAATACATACCAAAATAGACTAAAACACTCCCATAACTTTCAAGACAAGTACATTTGTCCAAAGGGTTAAAACTGACAAACAAAGAAAACTCAGGACAACCAAACACCAAACAACAAAATCCATGACCTACAAGCAGAACTGCATGTATCAGTCATTCAAATAAGAAGAAGCAGAACAAGAGTCCCTCAAACTTGCAGTAACATATAAGTAACAAACATTTCTAACCAGTCCTCATTAGTAGAAATGGTATTTTTACATTGTTACAATGTTCTGTTTAGGAGAGTCAGAAAAATTTAAATATATTGGGAAAAATTTAAATATATTTAAATATATTGGGAAAAAAACCTTTAAACATTTGGCTGAGGAAGTGGAGAGGAGGTACCAGAACTGAAAAGACATTTGAACTGATTTTGCTTCAGCCCTGAGAAAGTGAAAGAAAAGAATGCAAGACTCCTCCTTCACTGTTTGGGCATGCCTCAGTCTGTTATACCCTACTGAAAAATGCAAAACAGAACACACATTTTTACCTGCCAAATTTCTGATTTTTCATATGATTCCATGCAGCTCGGGTGACCAGGAATGATCCCCTCAAATGAATTCTGTGAATTATATCTAGGAACAAATTAACGTCAGTTTAGTAATTCCAGGATTTGTCTCCCAACTTGAAATACATCATGTTTCTTCTTCATGACAAAAATGCACTCTCTTCACACTCTGAAACTGTAACTAAAAGAATGATGGGGAGGGATTTTTGTTTGGTTTTGGTTTGGTTTTTTTTCCTTTTCTCTTGACAGATCATTTTTTAGTACTTGCATGAACATACACTGATCACGAAGGGGCTGCCCACATACACCACCTCTTGGATGGGGCTCTCCTGTATAGAATTTAAAAGAATTCAAAATTCCTGCACTTAAACAGACTCAGACAAGAAGTACAGAACATAGACTATCTTTGTAAAAGTCTTCTCCACTGGCTTATCACCATCTACCATCTCACTGAAGGTTTTGCTTTTTCTTCTGTCTCTTGGCACATCAGTTTGCTTTCCTCCCTAGTTAGTTCTGGGTCTTTTAAGACTATTTAGTATTCAGCCACTCAGTGCTGGCACTAGGAATGTTCTGCTCACAAAATCTATTGTGTGTAATTCAGATGGCTTTTTTTCTTACTGCATTTGGCAACCGGGAGTGGGAAGAAAAGCTCTTCTTCCCCTTTGAAACTACATAAACCTACCATGTATTGCAGCACAGACCTGGTTTACACACTGAACACAGCTTGCCACTAAGCTTGCAGGGCAAAAGGTAAGCCTTCCCTGCCTTCTCTTCTTTCTTGTTCCCGTGGGAGGGATGTACATGTCACCTTTCACATAGACAGAACATTTTGAAGTCATTTTAAAATCAACTCACCCCAATCTTCATCACTTATCCGAACAAAGGAACGGTCTCTCAGGATCCTAAAATGCAACATTAGGAATACAAAACAAACACAAGATCAACACTGGTTCACACAAAAGGGACAGCCCACACTCAAACAGGACAAAACCCTCAAGTATACTCACCCAGCATTGTTTATAACAATATCTGAAATTAAAAAAAAAAGGTAACTAATTCAATGCACTGATAAAATACAAGCTTGTTTCTATTTTTCTCCCACTTCCAAATATATACAGATGAGAACACTGGACATATACATCATATTACATATATCCTATAGCTCCTTGTCCTGATTAATGAATTCTACCCTTGGACAATAATTACAACAAAATACTTCTGGACAGGCAAGTCTCAACCTGACAGGGACCACAATGGGACAAAGCCTGAAAGGGAGGCATAACTGTGAAGTGCTGGCTGCCTAGGAATCCAATACCTGCAGGATGCAGCCATCCTGTACAGTTTTGAAGCCTGCTTTGAATTTCAGAATGCCCCGATTACGCAGTTTGCGCCACCACCTTTGTCGCAGTAGCCCAAATGATAACTAGAGGAACTACAGTCTCAAAGCTGATAAAGTGACCTGGATCATAACAATTTCTTGTCAGGTATTTAACTGGGTTCCTGCTGGCTTTCATGATGTGTACTTTTAGCCATTTAACCCTGAGTTAAACTCACCAAGTGGTTTTAAATAGGGGAAATCACATGGTTAAAAAGAACTTTAATTGTTAGATAAAATACCTAAGGGTTTTCTTTTTTTTCATTTCTTTTAATGCATTTTGACCTTATATAAGCAGAAGAGCTTCCAAAATGTGAAATGTTACTTTCAGCAACATTATTTATGCTAATTCTATGCAGCTAGTTACAACACTTCACAGACTTTGTGCTTTGTGACAGAAATTGTTAACCATTATTGGAGTCCCAAAATTCTGAAGGGCAGGAAAATAAGGATCATATACTGATCTTTAAACTTCTGCCAAAACCACCAAAAAGCCAGAAAAGTTGACCTTTCAGATTAAAAGCTGAAAGCAGATTTCACTGACTACAGGTATCAAGGCTTGGTGAGTACTACGGTTGTCAAAATGTTTTTCATACACATGTTGTTAATTTCACTGCTTAAAATGGCTTTGCACTTGCAAACAAGTTTCAACATGAATTAAGCAACTGTACCTATCCTCCCAAAAGCCTCAAGGGCTGTCTTCACAAGCTTTTCACCATCTTCCACAGAATCTGTAAGAAAAAAGTACAAATTTTCAAATAAAATTAACTGGATACACTTCACTTCCAGGATATTAACAACAAATTCCACAGAGCTAAGAAAAATAACTTGTGTACAGCACCAGTGAAAACTAAATTCAAATCCAGCCATTATCTGCACGGGGCCTAAAGCAAATCTCACATGGCAAATCTAAATGGCACAACATTTGCCATTGCAAGAAAAACACGAAGCAAAGCAAGCAAGAACTATCCATTCCCATTCTGCCTCTGAAAACTGTGGATGGACAGCTGCTTAATACTTCAATGTTAAAAAATCAGATAAAAGAGAAGGGCATTAGTAGGCAAATGTTAATTAAAAGAAGCAATTAATGAACCTGCTTTTAGCATCTGTCTCCCCACTCCACATGATATTACACCTGTTTTATGTATATGTTACTGCTAAGCTGGCAGTAGTCTTTCACTAAGCAGCATCCACTTTTCATTTCACATGTCCAGTACTCCTACAGATAAAGCATTACACTCATCTGGAAAAATAACATACCATAATTGGGTACTGCTTTCCCTCCTTTTGCTCTGATTTCATCGACAACTTTGTCAGCAGCTGAGGAGCTTTTGCCATGTCCCTTAAAATCGCCTCCAAGATCATTCACTGTGCATGACAAAGAAATGAAAATTTTGTTGTTAACACTCAGACTTCATGGTCTGTCCTTACCTCGTTATCACACTGGAGGTTTAAAGGAGTATTAATAAAGCCTGCTGCATCTGGATCTTACTGAAAACCACAGATGACAAGAGAAAAATAATAGGACATATTATTTTTAAAAGCAGTGCAACATACATTATCCCTTTTTCTTTAAATAACATGGAAAACAGAACCCTTCCCCCACCTCCTCCACCATGTATTCAACTTGCTTGCCCTGCCCAGGCTACCTCTGTAATTGTGTTGTAGTTCATAGATTAAGATTTAGATTACACCCCAATCATAGGCAATTTATTCCAGTCTCTAACTATTGCATGAAGCATAAGCAAGACTGGCAAGACTTTGCTCCTGTTAAACACTGTAGCTAAGCTGTTATTAGTCAACACCACCATAGAGGAGACCCAGTGGTCTGAACAAAGTGAGAAGTGCCTGCTCTGGAGCTTCTGATCCTACTCCTGAGGGATAAGAGGCCCACCTGACACACACAGCTGCTCCAGGCTGCTCTCTGCACTGGGGCATGCATCACTAATGGCAGCTGGAATGTACCATTGCCACACTCTGCTGCACTCCTGTATTTGCACATCCCATAGCTTCACAGAATTACCAGGGGAATAAAAACACTCCCCAAATCCCATAAAAACATTGTATTTGGAGAAAGAACTTCAAAAAATGTAAGAAGTTGCTTACATGGGTTCAAAATGGAATTGTAAGAAAGACAGAATTTACTGAATTTACATGCAACACTGGTATTCTGCTAAACAGTCTTTTGCTATGGTGAATTCCAGCTTTCTGCCTTCTAACTTCTAACCTCAAGAAGCCAGACACAGTGAAATCCACAAAATATGCAGGATATTCCTGCTGGTCTTGATGAAAACCAGCAATGCCAAGTCTGTTGTATCACCACAAAATGAAATAGACCCATGTTGTGCTTTTTTTTTTTTTTTTCTAACTCTCCATGTAAACAGGAACACGGCTTGCAGGACACACTACAAAATAATTCTGTATTATCCAGATCAAGAAGTCTCATCTGGAATCCCATATTCAGCTTTGTGTGCAGCACTTCAAGAGAAATGTAGAAACAGTAGAAAATTTGTGAGTAAATAAAAAATGCCAAAGTCCAGAAGAAGTGAGCATCAAAAGGGGCGGTACATATCAAAAAAAACAGAAAAAACAGCCAACCATCAAAAAATCAAACCCAAACAATGCCCAGCCTGAAGCAGGAAGTACCTTAACACACTGATGCAAAAAACAAAGGAGAGAAAATCTCCAAGCTAATAGATCAATATCTAACAATCCAAACATGCAGCCAACACAATTCAAGTGAGGCATTAAGGAAAATTTCTAAGTGTAGTGATGTGTTAAGATAGGCAACACAGGCAGACTGCAGTCTGCAACATCCATGATATTAAAGGAAAGCGAGTCAGGAACAGCACCTGGGAAAGAAGAGCGAACAATTTGGGTGGTAAACATATACAAACCATTCAGTCTTGTTAAGACCTTACAACTCTCTACCATAGACAAGTTTATATATGCTTATCCCACACTTCAACAGTAATTTGCTGACAAAAACTTAATTAAATATTTGGTAAAATTTTCAGAGGCGGCAAAGTACCTTAGACTGAGCACAGGCATTAATGGAGTTGAAACAAAAACGAGTATGCAAGAAAGAGTTGAGCTATTCTAGGCTTTGAAAATAGTAACTCCATGAGTGGGATAGAGCAATGAAAAAAAACCCTAACAACAAAATAGAGAAATAACATTATTTTAAGCCCAAGCTTTACATCATGCGATTTTCAGTTGAAAACACACAGTCAAAAAGAGCCAAAGACTGTAGTGGTTGTGGCAGAGCATAGTTATAGTCTGAACCTTGGAGAAGAATTCCTCTAAGGCTACGAGTGCATCATTAGCAGAGTAACAGAAGCAAATCTGAAGGGTGAAACAGCTGGTACAGAGCACCTGACTCTACAGTACGGGTTTTTTAAACAATAAGCCAGCTGGTTTCTTGCGGTATTCTGGTGTCACAAACCAAACACACATGAACAATGTAGGTGTGCTGACAGATTGCATCTTCTAGTTTGTTTTTTAAAGGACTCATGCAATTCAATACCATTTCACCATGCAAACAAAAATACAAATAAGATACATATCAGGAGAGATGCCTCAAAAACATGACTCTAAACTAAACTAAAACAGCAACACGAGCCCTCAAATAGACCAGAAGAAACAGTAGGTCTGGATATAACACAGGATGTGAGACAAAAGCAAATCACCCCTTCTCCCTGCTTTCAACTTTTCCTGATGATAGTAAAAGTTGATGATTTGAAAGTTGATTTCATGCCATGAAAGAGATACAGAAAAACAAAAAACAGAGGTAGCAGGCAGCCTCTGGGTGATGAGTACAAGGGGTTTTCCACCTAGATTGCTCTTGTCGATCTAACCACACCAACAGCAACTCACTCAACAGAGATGCAGGAATGGACAAAGGTGTCATGTTGGGGGCTACTGTTATTCTTCCAACTACTCAAAATATTTCTCCAGAGTATTTGATCACTGTTCTTACAACATACCTTCATTTCCATAACTTATAAAAGGGAACTTGTTTTAAAGAGACAAGGCAGATATGAGCCTCATATCTGCTTGAGTTTTAAAAATCTAAATGTTTATACAACTAGCTTCTCAACTCTTTGAAGTCAGAATTGTGAGGGAACAAGAGAAACAAATACAAGCATGACAAGTAGAGGTAGTACTGCAAGACTGAAGTGTGGTGAAGTTTGCAAAGGGAAACAAGAAGTTGCCCTTCCAGTCAATTCTTAACTTACTGTTTAATTTTTACATAATAAGACCAAGAGATAAAGAAGCATTAGCTGTGGTGAGGCAACAGAATACATTTTCTTGCAGATCATTCCAGAAAGTGAGACCACCATCATCTGTATGAAATATTGGACTGCTTTAGTGACATAATTTTTGCTAAATAAGAACTCCATGTGAACTATTCACATCCATGGTAAATACAGCAAGTATCAAAGACTGCAATTAACAGAAAAAAAAAAGAAGAAAAAACAACCTAGATTTTTTTTAAATTGTCTAAACACATACTCATTTTTAATCAATGAAGTAAAACCAAACAATATTTATGAAATTTTGTAAACTGAGATTGGCATTGTCATTAGAAAACTACAAAAAACCAGTGAGCAAGTTCTTGTACATAATCTCTTTAAACATTTAATCTTGAACTCATCAAATTCAACTTGAAAAATTCATCCATAGGCAGAAAAATCATAAAATCACAGAATCATTTAGGTTGGAAACACCTTGTAAGGTGAAGTCCAACAATTAATCTAACACTGCCAAGTCCAGGAGCAAACCATGTCCCTAAATGCCACATCTACATATCTTTTAAATACTTCCAGGGGTGGTCATTCAACCACTGTCCCTGTCCTGTTCCAGTGCCTGACAACCCTTTCAGTGAATAAATTTTTCCTAAGAGCCAACCTAAAAATGTCAATGCCAACTGCCAGTCAGTACCCAAAATAAAACTTAACCTTCAGGATTGCCTTGTGATACAGCATTTTTCACAACTAAATATGTCCTGCTAAAGTTCAACCAAGGAACTACAAAACCACCAGAAATCCTTTACTGATAGCTATTTGGCACTGACACTGAGACCAGATGGTTCTTCTGTCCCATGATCTGCAGAAAGAAACAATGCTACTGAGTTACATTTCAGTAACTTCTTTCTTGGGAGAAGGCACTATAAGACAATACATTCACATATTCAAATGGTCATATGGGAAGCTTCTGAGCAGAATTTACCTAAGACAACACGCTCTCTGGCCACAGTAAAGAGTTGTATGCATAGATGAAAGTTAAATCTAGGAAACAATCTCACTCAAACTGGCTATCCTGCAAAGGTGAGCCCTTGGACAAACTTGAGCAACTTGTTTCATAAGAAAATAAAGCTTAGAGGCAAAATTAAACAGCAAAAAATAAGACAGAAAACCATTAAATAACAAAGATTACTGTCAAAAAGGGCATGGACTGTCAAATGCAAGCTATATGAAAAGGTGAGAGTTACTGTCTAGACCAAGTTAGTTAAGATAAAACTTACCAACTACTGAAGCTCCTCTTTCAGCAAAAGCCAGAGCATATGCTCTGCCCAAACCTAGTTTTAAAAAAACAGAAAAAGTTAAAAACAAGAGTGAATTTGTTTCCTGGATCACAGTTCAGACAAAAGCTACACAAAGATTAATTACATCAAGATAAATGCACCAATTCAACATAAACACCTTGCAGGTTCAAGGTAAAACACTATTTCCCCCAGAAGCTCAAAATCTTTTATAAGAACAAAATATAAAAGTAAACAAACAGACAAATAGTAAACAAAACTTCCAGTCAAGAGGAAAAAAAAAACAAACCATGCTTACTCTTTGTTACTGGATTCAACAGAAGCATCTGGGAAAGCTGTAGGCTGCTGAGTTTGTGCTTGTGATAGAAAAATATATTTGAAAGGAAGAACCTTTAATGTCCTAATGTAACACTGAAGAAGGAGGGCATGTTTCAAGTTAATTAATTATGCTCTAAGTGAATGAGATACTTTCATAGTTAAAGTTAAGATTTGAAAAAGAAACTGAACAAAATTTAACTATGATTGAAGACGTATTGACAAAATCATTTGGATACAAAGTAATGCCTAACACCTCAGTTAACCAAACAGATACATAGTTTGCCTGCCTTAAGAGAAGACCCTCATTTCTGCATTACATACAAAAGCAAGGGTCTTGAACTCTGGCTTAGATTCTAGTTATGTTTGACATTTGTTCCAATAAATTATTTACAGATATATTATCCATTGTACCAGTCAAAAGTTGTTGGGATTAATGACACTGATCCTTTTTTTATTCATTTCAAAAGAAAATGATATTTGAATGATCAAAAAATGGTCAGGAAAAAGTTTCTCAGAATGCAAACAGTATCTCTGCACCTCACCAGGACATTCAAAGCCAGTTCTCAAAAAAAATGGGTAAAAAAATAAGAATTGTATAGACTGTTTTGAAGCACACTAATCTCATAGCAACAAGTTGAAAATTTCCTTAAGACTCCCTTAGGCCTCTGCAATGGAGAGTATCACACGTGAGGTGCATATACATCCACTGTTCATGTAAACCAAGTCCAAGAAAATGCTTTTTTGTTTTGTTTTAAAAAGCCACTGAGAAGTGCACAGCAGACCATGTTATATGTGCTGGCCTTCTCAACTGCTAAGCAAGGATTGAATGCTTGAGAATCAAAACTAAGCTTAAAAAAAAAAAACAAAACACAAGATATGTTGCATAAACAATGTCCAACACAGTAATTCACAAAGGATCTACTCAAAGTGAAAAGAAACACTTTTTAGATATGTGTGTACATGAAAACAGGTATGACTTTGACACAAATTAGTGATACAGACATCTAAATAAATTCCCAGCTCTGATCTGTTCACCAGCATCCAAAAATCAATGCTGAAAAACAATGCTATTAGTAATGCAGTCTAACTACAGTGATGTAAATCAAATAAAAGCAAAACAAGAACTAATCTGTAGATAACAGGGCCTCCCTTAATCTTGGCTTAAATTTAATCAACTCTTACTAAAAAGCTGTTGTGAAATAAAACATACAAGAGGACTTTATCAACAAACCATTTTCAAGCAGTCTAACCCTAGGAGTACAAAGGTCACTGTACACACACTTATGACATGCAACTTTTACACAGTGCAATACTTTTTAGAAGCTTTGTTACTGCCACAGTGACTTTGTTTTGCTATTATTTAAAGTCTTAACCTGTTCTTCAGTGACATTTACTACACAGAGAAAAGGCCACAAATATAGGTGCAGTAAAAGCAGAAAAGCACCATTAAAAAACCTGGTCTCAATTATTATCAGGCTGGTCACCTTCAGGTGATGTACATGGACTGTTCAGTGCTTTCCAAAACATCTTCTTCACAAGACATCACTTAATCTAGGGCCCCAAAATTACTCCTCTGGCTATGTGCAGCACCAAAAAATAAGAGCAAAACACCACTGCAGGGAGGGCAGAACCTTTTCAGAGTATGGCTAAACAAGTTTCCTAAAGAGTTCATCACAAACACAAACTTTGCCTCTCACTCATCCACACTGACAACTCGTATTTTTGCTCTAACCATCACAGTAGGCAAAGGTCAAAGCATGGATGCAGAGGAAGAAAAAAGAAATAACAAAAGGGGAAGAAACAAACAACAAAAAAACCCAACCAACCAACCCCACGCCGTAACAACAAATACAAAAATATTTCCTGGCAAAACCAAGCATTCCACGGCAGACCACGTTCCCTGGAGAGATCAAGCCTGCAGACCACCAACAGCGCAGACCAGCCCTGCTGCCGACAGAGATCTCTCGCTCCCGCTCCCACCTGCCTGCAGGCCGGCTCCCGGGAGCAACGCGGGCAGGGAAGGCAGCAGCAGGTGGGCGGCTGCTTTCTGCAGCACCCGTGAAAACCCCTGCTGGAGCAGCACTGTGCCAAGCCACACGGGTCACACGCCTCAGCCACTAGCTCCAAGGCTCAACTGGAAGGAATAAGGATACCAGGACAGCGCTCGGAGAAGGACATCCACTGGTGAGAGGGGCGCACTGGCGCTGCTCCTCGCATGAGTTTAAACAGCAGAAATCTCCCACGTTCGGAGGGGTTATCAAAGTGGGCAGCGCCAGGCCGGCCTCGGACGGCCGCAGCTCCCGAGGGCAGCAGGACGCACGGCCCTGACCCCTACACAGCCTTGGCAAGGCCAGGGACAGCATGGACAGCACCTCCTCCGCAGCCCCGCTTCTCTCCTCTGCGGGAACAACCCGCTTTTCCCCCCCGAGGCCGGACCGGCCGACCCTG
>VZSE01006618.1:1633938-1688338 GCA_013398275.1 Promerops cafer
GACCGGCCGACCCTGGGGCACCTGCCAGGGTCGCGGGCAGGGGCGGCTCCGCAGAGCCCGCACCGTCCGGGCTTCCCCCGAGCAGCTCCGCCGTCTCTCGCGGGTGCGGAAACTCCGGCCCGCGCTCACCTCCTCCGGCGCCTGTCACCAGCACCACCCGCCCGTCGAACCTCAGCCCCGCCGCCGCCATCGCTCCGCGCCGCCCGGCCCCGCTCNAGGGGAGAGGAAGGGTTGTGGAAAAGAAGGGAAGAGGGATGGGATGGGGAGAAGAAGGAAAGAAGGGAGAAGGAGGAGATGGGCAAGGGAAGGGGAAAGGAATGGGGATGGGCAGGGGAAAGTGATAGGGAAGATGTGTGCTAATGTCTTTACAAACAATTCGATGCGTGAAAGTAGAGGTGTTAACGTCTTTGGAATGTGTCTTAATGTCGCTGTTAGCTTGAAGTAGCAGGTTTGTTGCGGAGCCCAGACAGCTTGACTCCTGAGGTAGACAAGGGTCTGCACAAGCTTGGGTTTCTGAACTTTGGGGTAAAATGCCAGTTTCAAGGGGGGATATGTGGTAAGCAGTTCGGGAAGGCTGTACCTTCGTAGTACCCCAGCCGATGGGAAAAGGAAGAGGGCAATATGCGACCTGGAGTTTAGGATAAAAGGAGGTTGCGCCCTCCAAAACGTCGAGACATAAAACCCCGCGGGCGTGTGCCCCAGTGAAATCTCTCCCTTTATTCGAATAAAGGTGAAGGACTCCTCTGTCTTCTTTATGGACACTGGCTTTTCGTAGCGGGATTTTCCGTACAAAAGGAAGGGATGCGGAACGGAGGGGAGGGAAGGGGAGTAAGGGATGGGAAAGGAATGGCTGGGGAAGGAGTGGGGAACAGAGGGGTGGGAAGGAGATGGGGAAGACAAGGGGAGAGGAACGGATGAGAAGGGTAAGGAAGGGATGCAAAGGTCAAGGAGGGCCTCGGGAGGGAGGCAGTAGGGCCCAGGATCAGCCCTGCCTGGCCCTGCTTTCCCAGGCTGGCTGTGAAAGGTAGGAAGGAGCGGGCTGTCCTGTCCTGTCTGCGTGTCCAGCGAGGCGGTTGCTGGGCTGGATTGCAAGACCACGCTGCCCTGGTGTAAGACATCACGCCTCCGTTCAAAGTTAATCTAAAGTTACTTCTTTTATATTCATCTTACAGTTGTGCAATTTTTCTCTCCCTCTATTTACAATTTCCCAATGGAAAGCTCTGCTTTCAGCCCTGGGAACTGAGTGTATCGAGCAGGGAAAGTGCAATACACCGCCCTTTACTCTGCCCCGCGGATTTTGGCTGCCCGTGTGTGGAGGGTGGTGCTGGGTGCAGGTGCCCGGGGGCTTCAGGGCAGCCGTGGGGAACACGCCAGTGCCCGGCACAACATTCCCCCTGGATACAAACGACCTGCTGCCAGGCACGGCTCAGACCCTCAGAGAGGGTTCCTGGGTGGTGCCTCTCTGGGAACGTGTCTAAGAAAATATAGAACGCGTTTTGCAGCAGTTGTGGAAGAGTGGGGAAGCTGAGGGAGAAACAGCCCTGCAGACAACCAGGCCAGTGAAGAAGGAGTGAGAGTAGGTGGTCCAGCTGCAGGAGCAGACTCCCTGGAGCCTGTAGAGAACACCACAGTGAGGCAGCCCATTGAGGTCCACACTGGAACAGGCTTGCTGGCTTGTGACCCGGTGGGGGACTGGAGCAGCCTGTTCCAGAAGGAATACACCCTGTGGGAGCGACCCATGCTGGAGCAGTTCATGAAGAGCTGCAGCCTGTGGGAGTGACCCCATGGTGAAGCAAAGGAAAAGGGTAAGGCACAAAGGCATTGTGTTCAGTTGAACCAGCCAGTGGGTTAAGTACAAATGTACACACTTAATCATTATATTATTGCAGGTGTTGTGTGAGACAGTGCTATTCAGAATGTAATTGTTCTGGCATTTCATAGGGCCAATGCTTAAATCTAGGGGGTGCTCAGGGAACAGTGAATTGTGTAAGGAATGTACAGAATTACTTTTTGGGGAAATCGTCTACATATTCTCTCTGCCCAGATGAACCTTAATTCATGATTAATCTTTCTTGCAAACTTTGGATTATTTTTGGAGCTAATTGAAAGAAAAAAGGTTTTGCTGCCTGGTTATCTTCTTGTCTGTAAATGCTTTACTGTCTACACTAAAAAAAAGGAGATAGTTTCCTGAGCAACAGCTACTTGGAGACTTCCAAAATGAAATAAATTATTATTTCTGACCTCAAATTATCTGTGGCATTCACTCCTTTAGAAACAGTGGGAACAGAGATGAATGGTCTATGATTTTATGGCACAGTTCGGCTTGCAGGGGTTTGAAAGCTTCAACTGCAACATACACTGTGGGCACTAGAGCGAGCTCGTGCTACGGTGAGAGTGCCCGAAGTGCCCACATTCTTAGTACCACCCACAGGGAAACTACTGGAAACTACAGGAAAAAAGCCATTTCTGAAGGCAGCCAAGGGAACGTGCATCAGATAAATAGTCTGCAATCAATCACAAGTTTTAAGTGTGGGAAATATTGTTGACTGTGCGCAGAAACATACCATTGCACCGGACGTGTGTTATTCTGTCACAGCACTAAATACCCTCACAACTAATTAAACTTCGGATGTTTGTCCATGTCATTTGAATGCAGCTCAGTAGAAGAGCGAATTGCCCAGCAGTGAGAGGCCCGGTGCAGCTGGGTGTGTTTTGCAGAGAGAACTTCGCTGATTGTGGTTTGGCTGTGCTGTGCTTGGCAGCAGGAGGAGGCTCTTTCCGGGGCGGGGGGAGGGCAGAGCGGTGAGTCAGATTGCAATTGCTCTTCCTGAGGAAGTAACAGATTGAGCCCTTAACATCTGCGAGCTTTGGTTCAGCCTTAACATTCAATATTTTGTTTATTGTTGCTACGGTGTGGGATTGGGATCCCACCTGGGAAAAGAAATGGAAGTCTCCAGGATGCTGTGAGAGCAGCATCTAGTAAAGACTGGAAATACCCGCAGGGACTGAGTGGTCATCCTTTCAGTACCAATTTTATTTGCATAATCCCCTGTGTAGCCGTATTAATCTAGAGCAGCTCAGATCTGTGGGCACTTCTAAAACAAGTCCTAAGAGAACCGGGTTCATTTTCAGTGCTGATTTTGTCTAGCACCAGATCTTTCATGATCTTGAACAATCCATTTCAGCTCTAGTCTTTCACATTCCGTAGTCTTCCATCTGCTGTTTTTATAGATGATGGGCTATTCAAGAACAGAATTTACTCTTGAATTTGCCTAGAAGTTAGTGGTTACATGGCCCAAATAAAATCAGTCCCTGAGATATTTCTATAGCAGAATTTGTATGTAGATTTGTTGTTGGCCTGTTAAATAAACAGGCCTTGTTAACATGTCAGGAACTTTTACAGCTACCTTATTCTTGTGCATAGAGTGGGATTAGGATCAAGGGAGAGCTCACACTGCGACACAATTAAGAGTTTCCTCAACAGATTGGGGTTTTTTTCCTGTAAAACACAAAATAAATTGCACTGGAGAGAGAGAACATCACTTCTATATTTTATGTTTTTAAAGTGAAACTTGTCTGTATTAAAAAGATGCAAAATACAAAGAACCACTCTGGATGGAAAGATGTTTGATGGGTTCCCTTAGCAGTCAGAAGAGCTTTGTTCCAAAAGTCATACAGCTATCAGAAAATATCTGTATCAGTCTGAAAAAAAGGTATAATGGTACTGCTGCTGCATACCAAAGTCAGATGATGGTAGGTGGAAACATGAGCAGAGTAGGTGCCAAGCCACAAACCAAGATCAGGTGCCATAGTGAGTTTTCAGTGATTGAGCCCTAGTGCGAGAATAATAGCAGGATATCCACATTCCAAACACAGCTAGACAGGGTTTAACAAAATAAGTCAGTTCAAAAAGGAGGACCAAATTTGCTTTATTTTGTGTCTTAGTGAGCAGTGTGGACTAGTGTATTTTTGTCATTAACATTTATACTGACATTTCAGACATTTTGAACTAGGAAAAATTTTCCAAAATCCCCACACAGTACGTTGTAATGCTGAATGTGATGATATTTCTTTTCTGTTACACTTCAATGCCTAGAGCAGGTAAGTTCTTTCATTAACATAAAATTTTGTGCTGTGCACTGAAACAAATTTGGTGTATGTTCTAATATCTTTTGGCTAACAGGTTAGATAATTGGGTTGGGCTTTTTTTCTTTTACAAGTCTTCTATAGACTAGGGGCTTGCATGTGTTGTGGGTACTGTGGGAGTCGTAATCCCATTGGAAATGGTTTCTACTGTCTGCTGCTGGAGATGGTGAGCACCTTGGAAACTTTTGTTCATGGGGAATAAAAGAATTGACTGACTTGCTTTTACTCTGTATTTGTTAACATTGCTAAAAGATCTTTTTGGACTATAAAGATCATTTTCAAGTACTTTATTTGCTTGCTAAATGGTTTTGCTCATGGAGATTTGCAGAGGCCTATTCACTGGAAACAAAGACTTCTCTACAAACATGATTGAAGGGGAAGATATTTCTTGCCATGACCAGGAACTAGATACTGAATCCATGTTAAAAACTCTAGCACCTTTCACTGAATACTGCAAAAGCATGGCCTCCAATAGGTGGTGCCTCCCAGCAGCCTTAGTGCTCTAAAAGTCCCTGGGGTTCTGAGCACAGATGTTTTTTGCTGTGACCAAAGATGCCTTGCTTGCAGCCAGGTCATCCTCCCCATTTCCCCTCTCCCTCTCTTTAGCCATTCTCTGGCTGCCAGTGCAGAGAGGTCATTGCTGGGTCTCAGGCCCTGAGCTGGTCACATGTTTATCTCACACAAACCAACTGTATGGCCCAGCTCACCACAGTAATCACTCTCTCAGTAAAAGTGTTTAGATAAAACTACTTAGAAATCCCCACTGAGGAACTCTTCATAGCTTCATGGCTTGATGTCATATTTCTATTGATTCCTTTCATCTGCAGGAATATCAGCATATAGTAGTATTTCCATTCCAGCTTCCATTCTCTTGTCTTCTATTGTTTTTCTGTGAGCCTACAGCAATTAGTAAGTGAGGATTTTTTGCCATTGAATCCGTTGTTTGTCACCTTCAGAACCTGAAAAGCAGCTTTCCTGATGAGATGTTGAGGAGCAGCCTACTGTGTAGTAAACACTGCACACATTCTTATGCACCAACTGCAAATGTAAATGCAAACATTTTTATAGCTGTTGTCAACAACCCACATCACAGGAGGTCTCATATCCCTGTTTTGGCAAGAAACATTAATTTTGGCATTTGTTGCACATACCACTCAATTAAGTGGAAAATTCAAGCAGGGGGCACAAGCAGAGCGCTATGGAAGCTCTCCATTTGATTCCATCAGAGACTTAGGACTTAAGGGAGACCGAAGCTCTGGGTCAGTCAGGGCTCGGTGGACTGCTGAGCAGGTATGAAGTGACACAGTAGTAGAACAAACTTTTGAAGCAGAAACTAGTTGCTTGTGCACATCTATAGCTTTGAAAATGCATCCTGTGGTGACAAGTTAGGGACCTGCCAGCAAAAGGTTATGCTGTTACTCCCATAACACAACCACACTATTTCATCCTAAATGATTCTTCATGAAAAATCCATTACATTGGCTCCCTTGAAGGGAAAAAAAAAAAAAAAAAAAAAAAAAAAAAAAAAAAAAAAAAAAAAAAAAAAAAGTAAAGAAAAAAGACAGTAACACTCCACAAGGACAAAAAATGAGAGCTAAAACAAGAAGTAGAATGACTATAACTATAAATAACTATATGTCACATTCTGTGGAAATCAGGTACATATTTGCACTACTATCAAGTTACAATTAAACAGATGCTGCAGATGAGCTGAATCTTCAATGAATAGATGGAAGATTTTAAATGGTTCCTGAGCAAACTGATTTGATGCAGTTGCTTTCTGAATTAACAGCTATACTGAGATTTAGAACAGCTAAAATTCTAAGAGGTTCTGGTCATAGAATAATTCCAGGCATCTCCTTTAATGAACACAAAGCATTGCACAAAAGATAAGTTACTTTTAAACTGTGCCTTCTAAAATGGCCTCTCAAGCTGCCACCAAGGACATTTTGCCATTCTTAATCCCAGTTTTACAGAAATTTTCTCTGTGCACAAGATACATTCATTTCCCCCAGATTAACAGTAGAGTTCCAGTTGTCTCTCAGAAATATCCACTCTGCCAGCTTCCATCCCAACCATCCCAAGAATGCAAATGGAAGTGAAGCACCACAGGTTTAGATTGTCTGTATTCCATGGTGAGAATTCCTCCCCAGCTTAAGTAAAGAACAATTTTAGTTAAGAATACATGAAGTATGGAATAGTCTTCTGTCTAGAAGCATGATGGAGAACAGTCAACTAACTAACAACAAAAACACCTTCTCCTGTAGTTTTCTTGTACTCCTCTTCAGCACCTGCTCTCCTAATCAGAGATGAGGTGGGTAGTCAAAATACCCCAGCCAAGGTTCTCCCAGCTCCAAAGAGTAGCAAAGACTAGTTTCTTTGATACTGTTTTAAAAAGGGCCTCATCCCCTGTTTCCTTATTTTGTAGCATAGGCGTCTCAGTTCTAGCTTTGGGTTAAACCATAGATTACAGTGTCATAGGATACTGGAACTGCAGGGTTAAATATATTGTCTTACTTAGACAAAGTCAAATGCCTGTGCTTACAACTGGCAGTAGTCCTTATCACAGTGTGGATGGCAAAGCAAATTTAATGAGATCTTTGTCTCATCACAGCCCTTCCTCCCAGAAAAGTGCTGAGTTTTTCTTTCCGCATTTCCCTAATAGTTCCTCATACGATGGCACAGCAAATGTACCTTTGGGAGTGCCCATACCACTGAAATCAAGTTAGGCAGCCTGTAACTGAGACAGCTTTTTGGTTGGACAAAGAGACTCACTTCAGTTCCAAGGATGAGATAATTTTTCCTTTGCTGAACTATCAAGATCCTTGAGATACAGAACCAGCTCTCTTGAAGGTAACAGCTGATCTCATATCATGTCCCTGGACCCATGCACTTATTCCCACTCTGGCTCAAAGCCTCACGGGGTAATAAACCAGTCAGCCCCAGTCTCTTTTTGCAATCTCTTAGTAGGCCTAGCAGATCATACAGAGCTGTGGCTCCCCACAAAAATAAAACCGACCCCCTGTCGAACAAAGCAAAAAACCGCAGTATCTCCATTCTAGTCAGTGAAGTAAGCTGAAAGCATCAGCTCAGTGCTTCGGGAATGGGGAAGGGCTGTCCTTTCATGTCACAGAAACCCTTAATTAACTGTAGGTTAACAACAGCCAGGGGACTTTCTTCTCAGAACCGTAGCCAAGCCCAGCTACTGAAATAGATTCCCCAAATAAAATAGTAAATCCTGCTCAAGAAAGCCAAGTAGTTTTTCAACACTATTCAGTAATGGAGCATTTGTATTCCCACACAAAAGAAGAAGGGTTGGTGATACGTGGGCCCTACCTGACCTCATTTATTCCATCTACACTACCATACTCCCTGTATTAGAAAACCCTCACACAATTTAAATGTAACAATATTTTTCATCCACCATTAGTTGCAGCGTAGCCAGAAAAACCAACAATAAGTGAATTCTAAAAAAATGTTCTTCAAAATGTCCCACAAATGTCTTGCAAATGACGAGCTTTAGGTTGCCACAAGGTGCCAGCAGAAACTGGACAACAACTGTGTGAAAAGCAAACAATTTTTCTCTTAGAATGACCTGAATTTATGAAAACCTTGAGAATTATATCCACTAATAAATTTCCTTAAAGGACACAAAACATCTAATGAAAAAAGCCCAAGATATCTAGAAAGCACAATATGATGCACAAGGCCAGCTGCTGTTTTGATATTTATGCTGCTCATATTTATGTGCACAATAAAAGCATATTTTAAACCCAAATATGTAATACAACCTGAAATAGGAATTAATTTGTCATGAAGCCAATGAAAAGCATGATATTAAAATCCAGTGTTAAGATTTTTAGAGTAGACAGTGGAAGGCCTTACATGTAAAAGTAATTTAAATCTAAATCACAGTAACTGTATGAAGCTCTGCCTTTGTCCTCCACCTACCATACCAAGACTTTCCCACAGGGCAGAACAACAAATAGCAAATAAGTTTTGATTGCTTGGGAAAGCTGGGCAAGCAAAGTACCTTCTTAATTACATTATTCTTAATCATTAAAGTCTGCTTCTTTGTTTGATACTGTGTAATTATGGTACATCCCAAAGTTATAAGACGCCTCTTTTCAATTTGCTCCCTAATAGAAAGAAATGCCGTGAGGGATGTTTCTCCAGAAACTGATGTTGTGCTAGCAAGTAGAAATTTACAGATGGTTAGAAGATACACATCAGCACTTGTATTTCCCAAGCTCACAAGAAAAAGTGGGTATTGATTCAGGAATGTCTTGCCCGTAAATCTGAACTTTAAAATGGGAAAACAGAACTGTAAATAATAAAACTGAGTACTAAGAAAAGAGAGGTCACTTCAGCAATTTGTAGTTTAAACATTAAGAAAATTTGATTTGCTACACAGACTGAGCACTGTTGTAATTGCAAAAGAAGGCTCTTTGACATAGTGTGTATGGAGATACTATTCCTTTGTTTTTATAGACATAAAAAAATCACGTTAACCTATAATATTTAATATTATATATGAATTACAAAGCTGCAATATAATTTCAACTGCAGTATGCAAAATTCAGCATGAAAAGATCAGAATATTAGAATGGATAATTATTTCAAAACTTCTTTCAAATGCAAGTTTTCTTGTTCTGTTGGGTTTTGGGGTCTTTTTTTTCATAGACTGGAAATAACTACATTACTAAGTCTAAACTTTCTAAGTAATAGTCACACTGTGGTTTTGCACAGCAATTTGGTTTTAAGACAAATAGGAAACTTCCCCCTCCCAAAAGAAGTTTCATTTATGTGAAATGCATAGAAGTAAGACATTACAGAACTTTTCTGGACAATTATAATCTCTTTTGACAGTTGTTTTAATCAGAGCACAGATGTTTGCCACTTAACCATGAATGTTGGCTGACCTGCCTGAATCTCAATAAAAAGCAGTTGCAACAAAGTTTTCCTGCAAATGGTTATGCAAAGAGGAATCTTCATCTCATGTATGTGAAGTATACCCTCTGTAATACATTCAAAAGCACTTCTGGGAAAAAAAAAGGCTCAGATGTATATGTACTGAAATAACAGCTAAGTGCTTACTACACTGATGAGGGTATAGATTATAGTCAAAACAGTATTAACAGCTAAATCAAGACGTAGATTATTCTTTCAGAGATCAAATTACATTTCCAACCCAACCCTCCCCCCCTGCCAAAAAAAAACCCCCAGTGAAACAGGAAAGCGGTGTTTATTTGTGTTTTTTTCATTAAGTGAAGCAGGTAATGTAGCCTATCTACTCTTCTCCTTAGATTACCATGTAATGTAATCCTGGGGTAAAAACAGTAGGAAAGGAGTCGACCTGTCTTAAGAGTCAGCTGCTCAGAATGGCAGCAAAAGGCAAAGGGAAGCTGTGGTAGGCGATCACCAGGCAGCCAGTGCTCATCACAGAGACCATCCGAGCCCATGCAACGTACAGCTTATCATCCTACTCTTAATGCTGACAATGAAGTGGGGTAGATCCCTCTCTGCTAGACCCTGAAAATGAGCACACTCTGGTCCCTTGAGGAGCTACATGCAGAATTCCAGTTTACCTTTAAATAGTCACATTATAGCCATTACAGCTAGAAGGGGCTGGAAAGTTACTGAAGCCAACTGCCATCACAATCAGTTCCCTGTTTTCTTGGGAAAATGTAGTCTCACTAGGGAAAGATATGAGAAAGCAATTGGCCATCTCCTCACTCCATTGTTTGACAAGAATTTATGGGTGGGGTTGAATCTTTTTTTAGAAGAGACATGATTTGATATTTTCCTTGGGGGACAAAAAAAACCCACAAATCACCTCACATCAGTTGCTGAAAGCTTCCAGATTCCTGATGATCTCTGTACCTCCTAAATGGAGGTAGATCTCAAGAGAACTCAAGGCCAAGAATAAGGCTTATAATTTACCCAGTTGTGTCTTTTTGTTTGCCTGTGCGTACAAACATAATTAAGGGCTGGCCAAAAACCAAAAGCCCACACAAAATGGCCCTGATAACCTCCCTATATTTTGTTTTCATTGTACGGATGAGAACATGCTTGTTTACATCTTGTAAAATGTATCCAAGGTCTGACTTAGCACTTTTTCAATGCCTCCAGAAGGCTATGAAATTAGTTTTAAGTTCCAGAACTTCAACAACATGTATTTTGATGGCATTAGACTTTACATATTAACTAAGCATTGAAAAGACATTAAAAATACACATCACCTGAGGTACTGAGATTTAAATGCCCATTGTAAAATGAATCTATGATGACTGGATTTTAATGTATTAATAATTATTACCCTATTAAAATACAGTATTATCAATTTTGCAACACTAAATTATGGGAGTATGCTACCCATAATTAAATAGTACCACTATAACCTTTTTTAAAATCTTGACCATGTCAAATTTCTTCTAGTGGGTCAATGCCTTCCTGTAAGCGTACTACAGGCAAAAATGCTGTCAATTTATTTCTGAATTTTCATAATTCAAGCTACTATTTATGTATGCTGCAGAAAAAAAAATTAACTGCGAAAGTATACAGCTTGAGTGCTATGTCATGTCAGAAATACATGGTAGGTGTTTGGAAACCCAACACAATTGGTTTCTTTCATCATTATGGAACTCGCTTTTTTGTAATTCAAAATGAATGCCAGACAAGAACCATTGTTACAGCATCTCAGAAGAATGTAACTCAATCGTGAGCTAAATATAAGTTCTCTTAGCTGTCAAGTTTTCATGCTTATAATCAGATCTCCATGGGCAATTTTCATATTTTCTAACAAGTAAATGGCCAGACAGTGCAGTTCAGTAAGAAGGTCCTGGGTACTGAAAATGTGCATGGCTCATATACATGTAAGTAGATGTTAATTATCAATGTAAAAATATTATTTCAGCAATTTCTTTTCCCCGAGAAAATTCAAATTGGAGCAATCAAAATATTCTGGTTCATGGCCAAAGATAATCTTCTATGCTTTACACCGCACACACATGTAATACACCTGGTTCTAAACAGTACTGTCTCCTCCTTTCAGTAACTGTTACCATTCGTTATAAACTAAGCTATTTTGGGAGAATCAGGACATAATTTAAAAACAGGGTTTGTAGATAAAACTGTTTAATTTCTGGAAGTCAAGTACCTTTTTACTCTCACCCCAGGAGGAAGAATTGGTATTTCTAGGCAGGAAGATAAAATAAATACACCAGAAACTAAACTCTTCACAATTTGTGCTATTTTCTCCATGAGGTTGCATCCCTATACATGACTTCTGGTGGACAGAAACACAGTAGATTTACTGTTTAGGTAAAGCACAGTAAGGGATCTTACATGATACTCCTTCAGATGTCAACCTAATAACTTACTTCCTGGCAAATTCTGGTGTACTGTCCTTACATCAGCTCCCTGTTGTTTCCAGACAAGTAGTACATCCATCTTCTCTCTCTGCTGAACACCAGTAGCTTCCATAAAATTAATTCACATTTTGAACACATTTCTCTGGCACGTTTCCAGGAATATTGAGAGCCTAATGACCAACCTAATTAAGAATTTAAAATATGATAAGGAGAAAAAAAAAAGACAAGAGAAGTTTGGAGTGCAAATATTCTTTGGTTTACTCATTAAAACAAAAGGACACAGCAAACAGCAAAAACACTGGCAATTAAATAAACAGCAAATTCTTTATATGCTTCCTAACAAAAAGTCTTTGGCTGTTTGAAATGTATTAACTTCATGCTTTTAAGTACATTACAGTGTCTAGAAAGTCACATTTTTTATCCCCAATGTCAAGGCAGAGAGAAGATGAGGAAGAAAAAGAATGACAAAAGGTCAGAAGTAAGAGAAGAAGAAAAGAAACTATTTAAAATTCCATTTTTTCATTAGATAAATAGTATATAACACAATGATAACACAAATTTCAGTTTCTACTTTCATTGTACACAAAGCAAATTGGCTTGCAATTTATTTATCAACTTTGGTGAATTCACGTCATCATACACATTAGACATATATCAAATATACTGACTCACATCTTTTTGAAAAGAATTGTGACCCTTCCAACCCAAATGATTGATTCTATGATTCTACTAGCAGAATTCTAAAAATCTTAAGGAATTGCACAGAGAAGTCACTGTGTTTTATCTTATCATAGGCAGACTTAAAATTCTGTACCACAAGCAGTTTCTTGGGAATGCTCTTCCCCAGTTCAGCTATTTTCCTGTAGCTTATTCCTCAAATAATCCCCATGGAGTCAAAGGAAGCAAGCACCTGTGCAGGTCTAGAAGGATCTCTCCTTGGGAGATCCTGCCTTGCAGACAGGAAGTTTTCACCTCTGAGCTGGAGATGCACAAGCCTGCTGTTAAGACTATGTGACAGCATCACTGATTTTATTTAAAACTCAATGCTTCGTAATGGCAACACTAGGAAGCTGTTATCTGTGCAGAGAGCATAAAAGACTATAACTGAATCAAATATGTCTATTTTACAAGTAAATGAAAGAAATTACAGAGTGTACCATCACCATGATAGTCTGTTACCAACACTACTCGATTCTGATAGTTTAGAATTAATTCTGTAAATCTATGAAAGATGCAGATTGTCTGACAGCATATTGTTTTCATTTGTATATCTATCTTGCAAGACTCTTACTCTACTTGAACCATTCTGTTTGATTGTCTTTATCAAGCTGTTTCCATAGGCAAAGCACAGTAAAAAAGTCATGTGCAGTTTTTCTTCCAGATGGACTGTGAATAGCAACAGATAGCGCATAGTAAGAAATCAATTAATAAAGATATTTAGGAAAGATTTATCATAATGTAAAAAAACCTCTTTGCATGCTCCCTTATTCCTTCATAAATCAACAGTGTTCCATCTACAAATAACTCATAAGCAGTCACCTCTAATACAAGTACTTATATGTTCCCCTCATCTAGCATTTTGTTGACCCCATCACAAAGTTTCTGCAAATGGATTTTATAAGGTCCAAAGGGATTGTACAAGGCAGCCAAAAATTCACAATCAGAGAAGTGATCAAACACGTTGTTGACGCGTCCGTGTGACTTCGCTGTTAAGTGACGCTGAATGATTTCATGAAGCAGCTCTCTACATTCATTTAACAGTTTGGACAAAAAGTTCCTGTCAAAGGTATAATCCACCTGATGGAAACTGACCACCGTCTTAGCCAGCTGATGAACCTTCTTCTTGAATTTCTCCATCAGTGCTATTTCATCCTGATTAAATTGGTTGTTCCTGTAGAGAATTGCCAATTTGAGGACTATTTTAATGAGGTTTTTGATGATCTTCTCTGCTTCTTTTTTATTTTGTGTATATTCCTTTGTCACTCTGTAAAGCTCATCTAAAACATCACTGCTTGTATCATCAATCAAAGTAGTTGCTATTGATTTGGACACCATTTTTCCAAGGATCTTCTTCTGGGCCTGAATGGCCAGACTTTTAGAGTTGAAGACATCTGTGGCCACTAGGGGAAGAAAAAAGTGTGCAGTCAGTACTTCCAAACAGACAATCTCTTGACAGCAAGTTGAGGGATATTTCTATATTTATATATTCACAGTAATCTTACTAAGTGCCACAAAAATAATGCAACGTAGTTGCAGAAAAAAAAAACCCGTATTTAAATCCCTAAAACTCTCTTCTCTTTAGGTTTACATTCTTTCAGATAGTTTTACTTTTGAGAAAATACCAACTGAACTTGCTCAGAAATTATTTAGAAGCTCTTTCTATATATGGATTGATGGAATTTCATATTGAGGCAATAAAACTGCCCTATTTGATGAGTTACAAATCTAATCTGATTCTCACATTCATAATGAAATCTGAAACCAGGATTATCCCAATGTCATGACAAATAACCACTGCTACTCAAATAAATATAATAATTCAGTGAAGCAATCATTATAAAGCCTTTTCCTGCTTAGCATTTTACATGATCAGTGAATGCAGACACCACACATTTAGGTTTTTTTAGATATCTATTTTATACATATCTATAGATATCCATGCAGAAATACAAAAGAAAGACCAAAAACATGGTCAGCAAACAACTGAGATTCTCTGGATGGAATCCAAAGACACTAGTATTCAGAAGAAAAGCAAGTACAGATTAACATTTCTATGTCCTATACTTTATGCAGTAAAAGCATGACATTTACTTTCTAGGGATTGTCATAACAATTGTGAGCATAACCTAAAAGTATCTTTTCATGACCAATGAAGTAGATTCCTAGAGCACATTTCCACTTCTAAAACTATGTTGGTTTGCACTAATACACCCAATGACTGGTTTGTACATCTGTTCAGACACTTAAAAGACTCCAAACAATCCTTCAGAAACTTGACTTGTGAAATGTTATCACGTGTTCTGTTGTCAGCAACAATTTTTTAACAGTCCCTCGGCAGCACTCACTCCATTAAGACACATGTGAGTTGGTATTTCCAGGTGGAATTGTCTGGGAAATGGCTGCCTTTGTGCTGCAGCTCTCCTGGAGTCTCAGACGGGGAAGGAAGACTACATCTGTTTACATTTATTATACATATGAAAGGTTTGCTTCGCAAATAGAGACTGGAAATATTTTCTTTATTTTTTTTTCTTTTAATGAAAACATCAACTCTGCAGATGTCAGACAGTAAGTCCCTGAATTTGGAAAAGGTTTCCTCTTAACTGCTGGTATGTGGGCAGCTGGGTGTGTTCAGACGCAGGGTGCCTCAGGGGTTCCAGCAAATAGAAGAAACTTGTCCTTCAGGACATGAAACATAAATCTGTATTTTTAATTCAAGAGTATCTTTGAGAAACTTAATAACAAGCTCCTTTTTTATCATCCCATAAACCTTCAAGCAGGTTTGTTTGTTAAAACTTGCAGTGCATATCAGTATTTTGTTTTGAAGCATGAAGTGTCTGAGCACATTTTTAAAAATCTTTACTACAAGAGGACACTCAAAAACCAAAGAACCCCTTGTTAACTGTGTTGGGCAAAGCACTCAAGATCACAAGACAGACACACTTCTCAACCACAAAGATACAGGAAGACATTAAAGATGCTGAGCAGTCATTTTGAAGTGAAAATATTTGATTTGCTTTCTGTGCTTTTAAAGCTAAAACTGCAATGGTTACTATTAAAGTAAAATCTAAAGTAATCTAAGTTTTCCAAAGGATGGTCAAATACTAGAACTCAACAGCCAATGCTTTACAAAGATCTACGGATGAACGATAACTTTCTTTCCCTTCCAGAACAGGAATAACAATTGTTATTTTATAACTTTTATTACTTAAAGTCTTCTTATTAATGCTCATGATGTCTTTCTGACACTGCAAATGGATATAGATATTCCGACTAAGAGCAGTTACTGTTTCAATGTTATCTTCCAAAAATTTGCAGAGAAAAACTTACATGATACAATATATCTGTATTTTTAAGCATTCTTTCCCAGGATGCTGTAGGCATTTTTATAAAATAATATCACACTGAAAGCTCCACTGTAATTCCAGCCCGAACAATTCTATATTTCTAAATCCACATAACCTGTCTCCAGAAAGTCACGCAAATAGTCAGGTATGGTTCTAATATAATAACCTGCAAAGTAGCAATTAAAGAAACTGAAAACATGGCAGTATACTAAATATTTTACAGTTTTTCAACAACAAGAAAGTCTTATATTACATAATTTTACATTTGGTTTACATTTTTGGTTACCTTTGCTAACCAAAACAGGAACTGCTCCATTCCAAAAGCTGCTGAACTCTTAATGGTAATTTTCTAATATCTGCCCAAGTTTTGGGGCTATCCAGCATGACTTACTTTCTATCTATTCTGCTATAAGTACACCAGAAGTTAGCTTTATTTTCCCTGTGCTGTTACATGGGTTCTAATTTAATTGCTAAATTTGTACATTTCATACTTCAGTATTTCAGCCAATCCAAACGATAACTCTTTGTAGTTTATAATCAGAATTTTTCTTCCTTACCAATGACAGAAAGGCTTAAAATTTATTTCACGGCTTGAATAAAACTCAGTTTAAGTTCAGTTTAAGATTATAGAGCTTCTTCAGAATGAACACACATACTTCCTTAAATAACAGTAAAACTATTACTTACTTGTTCATCTAATGTAATTGCAGTTTTTATTGCTGACAGCAGAAAGAGAAGCAAAGCACCCAAGGTGAAGACTGGCCTGTGGCGTATTTATTCTGGTAAATCCAGTGCACAGTTTATCGTGTGCTTTGAAACATTGTCAGAAGCTATCACAGAGTGAATATGGGGTTTCCCTCCTCACTGTAAGGACAGCTCTTCTCAGCTACCTTTCTCTTCTGCTTGCAGTGCTTCATTTTGCTTTGGCACCTCAAAATGCAAAAATACATCTCAGTGGTTTCACTTCCTTGAAGAGAGAGCTGAAAGGAAATTGCAGCGCTGAGCAAGCAGTGCAACACTGAGGGCTGTTCCTGCCATCTGACAACTGGAACAAGTCACAGACAGGGAGGGAGAAGAAAGGTCCTGTGACTTGAGAGGACAGGTGATGTGTCAAGAAGAGGTTAAAACATTAACCTGGTGTCTGCAAGTGGAGATGGTCAGTGTATCAGAGGTGCCTGACTCACAGGCTGTGTTGGGGAGGGCAGCGTTCCCAGTGTGAGGGCTGCCAGGCACTCCCTTTCAAACGTCTGACTGCAGTTTCAGATATGAACACCTGAAAATGCACCTTTATACAAATACTTAGGGATGACTGTATGTAGCTGCTTTTTGAAAGTGATTATAGTAGCTGGTCTGGATGTCTAACCACACCTTTTGTGTTGAGAGGTTACATCCTTGCACTTTACACTGAAATAGTGTCATTTCTCTGGTGACCTGCGGGTAATCCCACTAATTTTAAGCACCACACAGTTTGGTTTACCTCATGATTGCTCTTTATAGCTCCAATTTCTTTACTCTGAAGTTTTATACTTTACTTTTTAAAGGGTTATCATCAAAAAATACCCCTTTGAAATCAATGGGATGTCATTTTCTGCACAAACTACACAAATAAACATGATTTTGTACAGTAAAGCCATGCCTCCACAGAGGAAAGTAGTCCAAGAGGAAAGGTTCTCAGAGGAAATCCTACTTCCATTACTTTGAAATTCACAGGATCGATCTTGGCAATAATGCAGAAATCTGCAAAATCCTAATTTATTATTTAAATGAGCAAACAGGGTGCTAGAAACAGCCTCCTGTGAAAGCTATGAGCTTAGTGATTATGAAACTTTTTGATTTTCATAGCCAAGCACACAGTATATGTGTTTAACATGGTATTTTGTGTATTAAAATGAATAAATACTGGATATGTAGAGTTCTGGATGTGTTTTACCCAAAATATTTTACCATACAGAGGTTTTCCTTAAACTGCAGTGGAAGAGTAAACTTTCAGTGAAAATTTAAAACTGTGGTTAATAGACTCTCAGGAGACTGCTATAAAAGTACAAGAAGGCTCATACTTATGGCTGCAATGCTGACTTTTCCCTCACATGGAAGCTAGCACACCTCCCTCCGTACTGTGGCAAATGACTATTACAATATTACCACATACCCTATGTCTCAACTTTTTAAATTAAACAAACAAACAAACAAAAAACCCAAACAAACAAACCCAAAAAAGTAGTATTTGGAAAAAAAACAACTTTTTTTTTTTCCCACAAGACAACAGTCTACAGCAGATTCAACATCACTTGCAGCTGAGTGTATGCAATCTCCATGTACATTGACAATGAATTCTTGAGTCACAGTGTATTTTTAAACTTCTCATTATGAAGGAGCAGAAAAAAAAAAGCATCCAGCAAAAAATTACAGTGAACCATCATAAATTCCATGGTCAAGTCAAGTGCTTAGCTTTCTGAGACTGACTGTGTTGATAGAACAGTCCCAAAAGAAGAGAAAATATGACTGTGAAACACTGCTCGCTGAGCCCCAGTTCTCATTTTAGTGACTGGCACATAATGTGCTGCATGAGTAAGGCCAAAAAATAATGAGGGTTTTTGGGAGCAAAAACACCAACATGGGCTTGAGAGGGATGAGACAACACTGACTGAGGGCTTCAGTTAGCATTTATTAAAAGACTATCACATAGCATTGAGAAATGTGGGAATGGACTGCCTGCCAGGAATCCTGTGTGGATGTGTGTGTTTGCCTCTCTACAGACTGCGTGTGAGAACTACAGCTAAAAGCCTGCACATGCCATACAAATTGCATGTTCAGTCAGACTCCTGTAGTGAAAGAGCACTATTTCCCTGGAGGGAGGCAACTTGAAATCAAGTGGAATTAGCATTATGCTCTTGGAGTGTATGTGACCATGAGTCATGCACCTCCAAAATCATGAGATTTCCTAGATATGAAGGGATAAAAGAATTAGTGAATTTTAATCTTTTTTTTTGCCTCCTTCTTTCTGGGTCTTTGCAGGTCTGCCCTTCTTTTCAGGAATGATACAGGCCAGAAACAAACAAACAAAAAAAAATACAGAAGCATATAAATATATGAATTCATTAATGTATAAATACATTACTTCAGTATGGTAAAGCTCCACTGGTGATAAACTACAAGAGTTAGTATCAGTGAACAAACAGTTCAAAAAGTACAAAATAGGCAGAAATAGTTATAAACCTGTTATCAGGGCTGTAACAATTTTCACAGTATACTTATTACATGACAATATCATTAAAAAACATGAGTGGTAGGATACAGACTATGAATTCTTCAGATATGAACAAGGTAAATTGATTTTTCTAGCTGCCAAATTATGTAGATAGCTTCTTCTTAATAACCATTTAAGTGAGTCATAGTTTCAAAAAGGTTTTTTAATGCTGTTTTCTTTTTTTCTATTTTAAGAGGAGAGTCAGTGTTTTGATTCTGATCTCAGTGCTTCAAAGTTTCTTAGGTGAAAGGTATGCTAAAATCCTTACAATCCTTCCCAAAATTCTTCTAGAATTCCTTCCAAAAATACAGCAGTTCCCAAACAGCGACGTCAGCATACTGGCCAGTCCCCGCATTCACAAGCATTCGTTCACATATTGGCTTTTCAAAAGCTGATGAAAACGGAGGCTTGTACCTGACACGCCAGACCAAAAACACTCTGAGAGCTTTCACTCTTCAACCTCAGACACTGGGACTGCAACTGCAAAGCTGGCTAAGGGCAGGAGTGGGAAGAGACCAGGGCAGCCACGGAGTTTATTGATAGAAGGACGTCAGCAGGGCGCATAGGTTGGGCAAGCACCATCAGGCAGTGGAAAACTCAGACAGCAAATGGCTAAGTGCAGAAGGAGGAATGAAAAAACACCCTCAAATAAGGGCCTTGTACAGTACTTGCTTCTTTCAGATGCACCTCTACTTTTTTAATTCATGTACACAAGGTCCTTATTGGAAGATTAAATATTTTTCTTGGCACCTGCTGTTTAAAATGAGGGATTTATATATGAATACCAATTTTAACTAGAAAACAGTTTGAACTAAAATTTTCAATGCATACAAAGCATTCTTTCATGAGTAACATTTGCCTACAGTTCTCCTACCTGGTAAAGTAAATTGTACTAAATTCTGTCTTGCCATAATTGTTACCAACTGAGCATATGATGAGAATGTTAATATTCAAGCAATGTGCACTAGTTCTAGCATTCACACCAGAAGACCTTCAAAAGGAAAAACACCCCATATGAAGCCAAGCTTTATGCATGGCAAATATTGCATGAGCAGTCTTACTGGATTTGGAAGTCAGCTATGAGACTGCAAGTCACTCTGGAGCAGCAGTTAATCAAGCAATTTCAGAAAAAATATGGCTAATGAAGCATTATTGAAAATACAGAGTATGTATGATCTGCATACTCATACTGAAAATGAGCATATAATCATCTGCAGAAACATGGGAAAAATAAAAGCCAGCAAACACCATTTAGAACAGCTTATTTTCACTCAACAAAATGCTCAGTAAGTCACTGCCAATATATTTGCAAAATACATGTGATATTGTTATATGCTTCTGGATTTTGCTATTTAATTCTAACATTAGTGTATTAAAATGTCCAAAATTACATGAACCACAAAAGATGATAGACATTCTAGCTGCAAAAACAAAACCAAACCATTAAAAAACCCAGAAAACAAAATACTTTTTTGGTCAAGAGATGAGAAGAATTGCCAAAAATGTACCTGAAGGTTAAGGCTGAGTAGAGTAGCAAGGAATTATGCTATTTCCAATAAGAATGTTGTAGAGTTTTGCAGTCCCATGGGAGCAGTCAGTGCCAACAAGTTATTCTGGTTTTACATGCTTGTGCTTCCCACAGCCAGCCTGTGCATCACATGATACATGTACTGTAGCTGATTTAGAAATTTAGAAAAGCCTCCTAAAAGCCATTTTCCCCAAAACCTCTGCATGTATTTTAATTTACAGCTTATCTTTAAAAATAAGGCAAAAAAGAAATCAGATTAACTTCGGATGAGTGCTCTCAGAATATTTCAGAATACGCTGGATATTAAACCAAGAAAATGACAGTCACACAGAGCAGTGTCATGAACTTAATTTGGTATTTCAGTCCTCTGCCACCATTTGTTATCCTTGTTGGAATGTAACAACTGGTGCAGTGCTGTTAAATACGCAGCCTGTATATTTCAGCTGTTAGCCTTTTCAGGGCTGTATCAGGTTCCTCTGTATCTACCAGGTGTCCATGCACGTGAATAGTAATAGTGACAAATCTTTTCACAGGAAAAAAAGTGTATCTTAGGTCATTCCTTACAATCAATCAAATGCAATGCAGGTACTCTATATTTTGTCCAGCCTTAGAAATATGTAACAAACTGTAACAAGGCAACAGTGCCAAGCTCCCTAAGCCAAGTGGCACCCTAAATTTGAAATTTTAAAAAGTAGTACCTAATTGCTCTTACAACCATTCTGGCAAAAATTATGTTTTCTGACAAAAAAATGAACCCCAAAACATTTAGCTGTAGGCAGAGGAGCTACATACACATAAAAAAAGAGTTCCTGGCTTGAATGCAGAAGGAAAACCTCAGAGGCCAGCAGCCCTGGAGAACTTGGAATTCATTGGAGAAAATTAAATTTGACATGGGGGCAGGGGTAGAATTTAAGATTAGGATATATGTTGCAAAAATACAATGAACTGGAAGGTCCAGACAAGATGCCAATCTGGCATGAGAGGGAGAGGGAACTTAATCACAAAGCAAATGTCACAGCCTGGGCGTCAAAATGCAAAGGGCATGTATTTGAATCACAGGTAAAGAAAAGTCAAAGCAGAGGCTTCAGAGAGTTCAAATGACACAGAAGTTTGTGAGGGATCTTACAATGTCTTTAAAACTAGTTAATAATGTTTTTCCTGTATTTCTAGTTCTGGTTCTCTGTTCTTCTCCATGTTGATCTGTAGCTAGGCTGTTTCTTACAGAGAGGATGGGAGTCCCTCAGTATCTGTCTTTCATTTTAATGCTTAAAGTAGGCTGGATTGCTACCATTCACTACATGTATGTGTAAATATATATATATACACACACACAGATATATATGTATATATGTCCGTACATATATAGATATATATATATATAGATACATAAAATTGACTTCTGAGGCACTGAAGACTGTCACAGCTACAGGCCAGCTACATAAAATCTAGTAGTGATTCTCAGGGCATTCAGTTCTCAGGTGTCTGGTCGGTATATTCATTTGCATTATCAACATTGAAATGTAGACTATAAAACACAAGAAAATATCCCATCTAAGAATTTTACTTACCAGGTATTGGCTGTTCTTTAGGCCTAATACACTAGTGGCACCCTTCATCTCTTTTTAAGTTTTTAATTTTTTACCTTTTTTTTTAACTACAAAGGATAAATCTTTTGGCATGTAATGCATGGCTGTACAGAGAATACGTTCCATACCAGTCACTCATGGTAGCTTCCATGATTATGGAAGACCACAATTGGTGGCTGAAATGGTCATTTTCTCAGCACACCTAACATGTTTACTTTCCTATTCCACAAGGAGCAAAATAAACCAACCCCTGAGTTTTAAGTTCTTTTCCCATTATTTAGTAGCTACAGCCTGTTTCCCCTGTATCCATACTACAACTACCATGACCTTTATCCAAACATCATCGTGAAACAAGAGGTTGAGTCTTTTCTTCACTTCTCTACTCCCTCACTGTCAGCTCAGAACAGGCTCTCCAAGACCCAAGCACACAGTTCATCTTTCACAGGCTTTGCTTTGACTCCTCTCTGTTCCCACTAGTGCTACCCAAACCCACCTTTAATATATTTGACGTAACAACACCAAAACTCTCAAACATAAATTAAGACTGTCAAAACATCAATCCACCACCCCACATATCTTAAGAGTTTGTTTTTTTCTTTCACTAATGTCATTCAGTTCTAGTGGAATATAAAACCTAAGAGAAAAATTAGGTCTTCAATATTGTTAGCAACTTAATCTTCTGTAAAATTGAATTTTTGTTTAAACATTATGTCTGACCCTGTCATTCTCTTTTACATCAGGAAGCAGTATTATTTGGATACAGAACTCTGTTATCTAGCAAAGCAGTAGTAATCCTATTTATTTTTAAAGGTTGCAAGTATATTTACTGACTAAAAACTGGACCGACTCCAGAGGTCCCTTTTCAGCCTCAACTCTTCCGTGATTTGTTAAACCTGCATCTACTTTGTAATTCTCTTCTTGGGGCAAGGCATATGAGACTTGACTGCACTATTCTTTACAGCTGTTGACTGCTGCAGAATTTGACAATTTAGCTTCTTTACTTTGCACTGGCATCAAATGACTTTTTCAACTAAGCAATGGACAGCAATGATCAGCTATGAAAGGGCATACAATAGCAAGAAAGGTTGTCGCACCGTGAGATTTCCAAGACTGTTACCCATAGTAAGAGAAGGGAATGCAAATTTGAAACAGGAGAAGAAAAGCCTTCAAGTGGTGAATAGAAACATCATCAATCTAAATTTCAAATGTTTGCACTGAAATAAAAACATCAATACTTTCTCTTTTCCTCACCATAATGTTGTCCTCTCCTCCCCAACTGCATGGCATCAGGTAACAAGCCACAAAAAAGGGAAAACCTTTAACTGCAAGTTACTGATTTTGATACCAACTGCTTGTTGCAAAGAAATGTGAGTTTAAACATACATCCAGGATGCAATGTCTTGCATCACAGAATTCAAATCTCTAATTTCCAGCATTGAGGACAAGGTTGTGAGTTTGATGAGTACATCTTACCACAAGACAGCAGAGTCAAACTTTATTCCTACCCCTTCCTGAAGTATCCACCATTTCTGTTTGCAGATGCTCAAATTTATGATTCATTCTTTCAAGTTCCTAAAGAGGTCTACATCCCTATTTCTCAGTGAATGTTTTTAAAACAAATGTTTTTAAGTGAACAGAAACATCCATCCATTTTCTTATCTGCAAGTAGTAAAAAACAGCCCTTGGAATCAGTAGCTGAAATATTCGCTGGTGTTGTCTGCTCACTTCTGTTAATATTAAACAAAAATTTTATTCTTTCTATAAATAAAATTGTCTTTGTAGAATAGTTTTGCAAAGTGGACATAGAAAAAGCAAAACCATTCCCCATGAAAGCCTCAGGTTTTAAAAGAATGGAGCTTCTGCATTTTTCAAAGGTTTCTCCACACCTCTTTGAAGTTAATTAAGTGGATGCTTGTCTGTGCATGCACTAAGTCAGTTCCTTATTAATTGCTGTATGAAAGTAAATATTTTGAGATAGGGACTTGAGGGTATCACATTCTTAGAGATCCACTGAAATCACAGCGCAGCTAGCAATGCCTTAGAGAAACTTGCAATTACTGGCCTTTATAGATACATAAAATCATCTCAGAATATGTCCCTGGAATTGCAGGTTTCAAACATTTCAAGGATAAATGCTCTTAAATAAATGAGGTGCTTATTCCCACTTTACTGCAATTTATTCTCATTACTGCAAACTGCCAGCAGGAACAGGACTCTGCAGACACATTGACATTTGTATATTATCTGTCAAACTGAAATGTAGATTTTCCCTATTGCTATGCAAAGCAGACCATCTGATGTTTCACTAGTAATCTGCATAGTTACAAACACTGATACTAAATTCTGCAAAAGGTAGGGAAAATTAAATTAATTTATACAGTGTTTATCCAGTCCTCTATATTGCTTCTGCTGAAACAGTTCTGTAGGGAAGATTTTGAACCCCAAGTTCCCCAAGACTGAATCCAATATGCCACCCAGAGATGTGAGCTCTTTACTTCTCACTGCCTGCCATACAAGCACTAGAAGTGAACCACACACCAGAACTGGGACAGGGAATTAACTGATGAATCTGAATCAAATGACAACCCAGCTGGGCAGGGAATCTTAGAGATAAGAACAAAATTTGTAACAAACATCCCAAAGTTATGAATGTAGAAAGATTATCTCAAAGAACAAATCTCTCAGTTTCTCTCCCTCTCCCTCAAAGTAAGACTGTCTCCAAATGACAATGGGTTTAAGGCTTGTGCTTTTGCTGACACAGTGGTTAAAACAATCAAGTTTTTGGCAATTGCATTTTATTGCCAATTGCACTGTCTATCCTGTTCTGTAGTCATGACAGAGATGCATCCACAAAACAGGAAATGTACACCTACCATTAAAAAACACAAGCAACTCATCAAATATAATTATGCAAACCAAGAAAACATGAACATCTGTAACTTTCAGATTTCCCACCATAAAAAAACACCTTAGTGTCAATATGTATAAGGCTATTGTTCAGATTAGTGCTACTCATTAATGCAGAACAGCCAGTTTAAGCACTCAAATTTCTTATAAACTCATAAACAGCAATTGCTACTAATAACAGTAATACTGCTGGATACTACTGCCTGAAGTATCTAACCAATATGCAAACATGAAAAAAAAATCTTTAAATATGAAAAAAAGGTAATTTTTGCTTTAAAGCCATTATGAAATAGATTAAACTATTTTAGCGTACTACTTCTATTGACTATGGAAAAATGAAAACCAGAAATTGTTTCATGAAATAGCATAAAAACCTTTCTTTTCATGAAAAGCTCTCCTCTTACCACATTTTGTAGTCTAATTGTAGCAAAAAATAATTCCAGAAGTTTGAAATAACACCGCAAGGCCCTTCCCTTACCCAGATATTTCTTTTGATTCTTCAGAGATTCACTGACTTTTGCTCCTGGTCTCTAACCTCTGTCTCATTTCTGGCAGTCCATTGTTTGCAAAGTCCCCAAGGAAAACAACCCAAAGGTGTAAGTACTATAATGGAGCAAATGCTATCATCAACAGATAAATGAAAGGAAGACTGGGAAACTAAGTCTCCAGTACAACAAATGATTTCAGAAGATGAAAATGTACTCATGGAACTTGAAACCAAAGTAGTTTCTTCCCCTATGTGGAATAATGTGAACACTATTGGGCTCACCAATATCCTCCCAAAAAAAGGAGCTGACAAACTGAAGCAGGTCCTGCAGGCTGTCACCAGCATGGTTAGGGAGGTGGAGGGAGGAGGAGCACCTAATATCAATGGTGTGTTGAGAGTGCTAGGTTTGATCAAAATAACAGTGGTCCTTACCAACATGTCTAATTTGTTACTGAATAGTTACAGAGCAGACAGAGCCAGGCTCTTTTTGAGGACACACAGCAAAAGAGAAGAGGGCAAGAAACACAAGCAGCATCAAGGGGAAGTCTCATTTGGAGTGACATAGCAAGGGTGGCCAAATAGTGAAGTACTAGAGAAGTAGGTGCTAGAGAAGTGGTGGTATCACCACTCTTGAAGACACTATGAATGTGACTGCAAAAAGCCTGAGCAAGCTCATCTAACTTTGAATTTGGATCCAACTTTAAAGCTAGCTCTGCCTCCAGTGGAAGGTTGTGCCCAGTGACCTCTAGAAACTCCCTAGAGTCTCACTTAATCTATGATTCTCTCTATCAACCCAATAGCTCAAGGGACTGTATCTTACTTGAAGCTAAGCATGTGAACCTTGCAATTCATTTTGGATTAAAAGATTTGATTGCATAAGTATAATTATATTAATGGAATTTTCTCAAAGCAATCTAGCATTCAACCTTTCAATCACAGCTAAATGATTAACCTGCTAAGTTTCAGTGATTCTCTGAAGTAATCTATCAGCTACAGCCCGTGTTTATCCCATGGCCTGTGCTCAAATTACCACCTAGCTTCCTCATCTGATCCAGCTGCACAGATTAATAAATACATGAGGTACAAAGTGTCCTGCAGAAAACAACTACTGCATATGGACTTCCAAATGCGTTATACAACAAAAAAACACCAGTTCAACTAATTAAATTCTGAGCCTGTAGGAAAAGCAATCAGAGTGGCCATCTGATCCACTCACAAACAGGTTATCTCAAAGATGACCCTGATGTGACCAGGAAAATAAAAACAAGCATTCTTTCAGGTTTGAAGGGGAGAGGTGCAGAGCTTCTTCAGTCTTATGGCTTAACAGCCTGAAGTCAGTGCTCTTACTGATAGATTCAAGGGCCCACATCTCAATGCAGCTGTGCTACAAACCATGGCAGTTTTTGTCCTCACAGCCCATTATTTCCTGCACCTTGCTTCATTAAATATACTGTTGCCCAAACTACACTAAAAAAACAACCAACTCTAGCAGTTCCAACTTGCCTGCGTACTGTACTCTTACTCCCCCAAAATTTCCCACTGCTCCTTCTTCATTAAGATTTTAGCTTCTTGGTTTTCCTTTTGCCCTGCTATTTGTACCTCTGGCAATGTTTTCCTCATGCATATGTGATATGGTTTCACAGCACCTGGTTAGTAATAATTCTTTCTAAACTCTCACAAACTTATTTTCTTGTTTCCTTCTTTCCTGTACTAGAGAGATATTTTTTTTTCTATCACTTTGTCCTATTAATAATTCCAATTAAGTATAGAAGGGATTGGGCAAAATGCCAAACTGTCAAGCATTGCTATGATTTACAAAGCTGTGTACGTGATATGTATAGCCAGCAATCTTTTAATTCTGTCCATCAGCAGTAAGAAAGCTATTTGTGAGACAAAAAAAAAAAGTTCTCAAATTGAGTAATCAAGATCTCTAATGCATCCACTGGGGCCAGATGAGTCTTCCTGCTTCTGAACTGAACTGTCCAGACTACTGCAAAAAAAATCCCTGTTTCACTGGCCTTAATGTTTTATGAACATTATTGTTTTGACAAGGAAGGGTAAGCAAAGAGCAGGTGAAACAAAGGAAGCCCACATTTCTTAGTCTTTGGCGTGAGAGCAGAAGGTGAGTCAAATCTGTGGGGTTAAGTACTAATTCTGTGCTCTACTTCTACAGTTTGGATTTCCCCATTCATTGTCATAAAATAATAAAAGTTTCTAACAAATGTTAGTTTTGGAATTAGTGGGATGGAGAATGATACATTACAGAGTTGTTGTAGATGGAGTAAGTGGAGCACAAGAGCAGTTGATTTGTTGCCTAATTGAACACCATTCTGGCTTGGAAAATATTCACACATGAGAGGTGACTGCAAAATGTCAAAGCAAATCCAGGACTACTTACAGGAGGGAGTACTAACTTCTTGAAACAGTGACTGCTCTGTGATTTTATAACCCCTGTGTTGTTCTGAACTCTAAAAGGAGCAAAACAGGTGAGCTCATTCTTCAGTAATCTCATTTGGATTAAAAAAATGCTAATCATGTCTAAAAAAATCTCCAAGCACTTGTAGGAATGCAGTGATCTCTCTCTCTCCTGAAATGTGGTATTCAAAACTAAGTATGAAAAAGGTGCAATGCAGGCTCTCACTTGTGTCTGAGTTTGTAACATAATAGCCATTGTTTTACAGGCTATGTATTAAATTCACTCTGATATCTGTTATTATTTTACTTTTCCTTTGAGATATTAGACTTCTCCCCTTTTATTTTTTAAATAATCTGCATAAAACCTGTAGAATGAAGTTGAGGTTCTCCAGAGCTTTACATAAATTACTGTTTCCCTCTATCGAAGAAATGCATTCACATCACAATAATTTTGATTGGTATTGCTATGTATTTTAAAAGGTGCATTCACAATACATAGTTTTAGCACAACAGCACTAATAACATTCCCTTCAGATCTCAAAAAGGAATTCAGTCAAATTTCAGTCAAAGCCTGAAACCATTTGGCACCTTCCATGGTAGGTGACATGCCACCAATTAACCCCAGAATGAAATTATGCCATAGAGTTAAATGCTATAGTCTTCTTATGGACTTTAACACACAATGTGTTTCATCTGGGGCAAAAGCAACGAAAACAAGAAAATGTGACAGGGTTATTTATATCATGACAGTTGTTGGAATCTGTAAATGCAATACAGATTGATGCCATACCGACACATGCACATATTTACCACAGCCCTGTGGGATACAGACGAATACAAAGATTGTTCTGAACTTACTGAGCAGCGTGGCGGGAGGAAAAAAAACCTGTTTCATGTTACCATTCTAACACGGACCACGAAGACATCAAAGGCAGAAGCTGAAAACCCCACATACACTGCTGCATACCCTATATCCAGCAATTAGTATAATATATAGCAGGGTAATGCCTGTCTTCTAGCAATGTCTTTTTATTCTCTGTTCCTGTTAAAAAAAAAATTAGATTTTACTTGAAGTTCTACCTTTATTTGATTAATTACAAAAAGAAAATCTTTAGGAGTTTGTCCTAAAGTCAAAATTGACCTTAATTTTGGGTTTCACTGTAACAGTGGATATAGTTCATTTTTACAGTAGTAAAGCCTACGATCTTGGATCTTGTTATGTAGATTTTTAAAAATAATCCACACTAAATCTACTTTTATAGACATCCCGATGTTCTCCAATTACTGCAACTCCCTTGTATAAAGTAGCTGAAAGTGAAGTACGGCCCACTTCAGCATCAGATCATTGGCAGAACACACACGATGTTCAGTGTTATTACTGCACCCTCAACTCTCCTTTTCACTGAGGCTGATCTTCCAAAACATGGTCTGGGAGTCACACCTGGAAGCTGCAACTGAACTTCAGAGCCCCTCACAGACCTCTTCACTAGCTCCCAGCCATTTGAGAACCTCTGCATTAAGGAAAACAAAAAAATCTGCGTATGCTTACAAACACCATTAAGCCAACTTTTTTCATGTAGCCTTCTCCTCCTTTCACTTTTTAGCTTGCAGCAGATAAGCCACTATACCCTTCATCAGTAGTTTGGCCTTGAAATGTACAGAATCTGCTAAAATACCTCTTCTACAACTGTCCAAGTGGACCCTCTACTCCTTCCATAATCAGCCACAGGCCTTTAGCTCCTAATTCCCTGGGTGGACCATATAGTTTGTGCATAAATCAGAATTTCTCCTTTAGAGTGACATTTAGTCTTGCAACTAAAGGAAAAATCAACAACCTCCCCTTTGGTAAATCACTTAAAAAATTATATACCCTCAGTGTCAAAAGACTGAGCCACACATTCTGTTTGAATTTGTGAAGCATCCATTTTCTTTATGCAAAAAAACAAAGTTTCTTCTTGAAACAAAGCTTGTTAGTTGAAAGACTCTGACTATTTTATGCTATGTACACTGGATCACTACAAATACACAGGTATTTGGCTGCATTTTTCAGTATTTTATGCTTCCATAAATGTTTAATCAGACTAGGCAAAGTAGTCTAACAGCTGCAATTCTACATTTTTACCTGTTAATCCCAGTTTTTATTCACATACACACCTTTCTCATACACTTTCTAAATTGTTCTTTTAAAGATGTGAATACATCACCAAGGATACATTTACAGACTGATTGAAAAACCTTCTCAGTGACATCTGTACCTCATCTTCCCACAATGGTTACTGTTTCATTTTCCATTCTAACACATTAAGAACAAAGAACAGCAAAACCCAAATATTCCCCAAGTTAAAATAACTAATCAAAAAGCCACTTTTTTTTTTTTTTCTGTCTCAGACACCTGCTTCAAATGCTTTTTTTTCAGCATGAAAATCTTGGCACCTCAAATTGTTTATGAAGAAATGGCAAACCTATTTGATTTTAAGAATTAGTCATCTAAAAAGGCAAGACATTTCTTCAAATAATAAAATCTACATTTCAAATACAGTCAGCTTAGTAAAACTGTCTGGAGCTTCACATATGAAACCAGAGTATCTTTCCTGCTATAGCATGCAAGCAGATCTCTCCTGCTGTAAAACTGACGGAGAATGCTCACATATTCTCTTTTTCAAAGTTTCTATAGAGAAATAATTTTTACAGTTCTGCTTTTCAATAAATCTGTCCTACAGAATCTTCTCGGGGGAAAAAAAGGAAAAGAAAAAAAAAAGACAAGCTGCCTTTTGGTTCAGCTGTTCATTTGACAAGAAGAAAAATATAAGGATTATTGTTATCAAAACAGAGCCTATTGGACTCCATTACTTACCAGGTTCTACCAGCATTATTAGCACTAATTTTGATTCAGTGCAAGCAGACTTTTTTTGCAAATCAACAAAACCCTCTCTTAAGCAAGTAAACAGACAGATCTCATTGGTAATGTTATATTCAAGTGAAGGAATTTGTACAGACTGTGAGGAGAAAACCACCTGAAACATACCAAAAAGTTCTTGTTTTGACCAAATACAAAATGCTTAGGTTGCCTTACTGCTTGCTTTTCTGCTGGGGTTTTTAAAATTGTTTTTCTCAGCCATACTGGACCTCTGTATGCTTGAGTCTCCCTAAGGACTATGTGTAACCATGAAACATTAATTCTATTCTAAGAAATCCAGCATACAACCCCACCACTGCCCTATTCCCTCATCTATATAAATGCTCTTTTGTATATAGGCACTTTCAGGAAATTGCCCTCCTCCTCCCCTGCTTGCTCCCCACGGTCCGAATCCCTCTCACACCCCCCTTCCCGATCAACACTAGGGAATAATTGCATTTTTTTTGGAGCACTTCCAGCCCCTCCACACGTTCCAGTCCAGAATGAGCAGCACGCTGTAGCTTTGGCACACTCCTGTTTTAGCACACGCACATGCACACGCACACATACGAGCACTCATCCGCAGGGAAGTAAGTGGCATCAACCTTATTCCCAAAATAACGACCTTTCACTTCTCCCCCATGCAACTTCCTCTTCTGCTGAAAAATACAGTGCTTCCAAATTAAAGAAATCTTCCTCTTGCGACATTTGACTACCAGTGTTTTGAAACACTGTTTCTTCCACTTATCTCTACTCCACGTGTGAGTAAATTACCACTGCCGAGACAGATACCCCTGGGTGCCAGCACTTCGGTCACTTCATATCCTGCAAAATCGCCAGGACTTGGAACACTTTTGCAAAGGCCTTTTCCCCTCCCCTTTGAATACCCGAAAGCTGAAGAGAGCAGAAACTCTCCTCCATGCTCAGAGAAGCAGCGTGCGTATTTCCTCTCCTGCGAAAATAAATAGTTAAAAACCGTACCTTCCTTGGGTTCATCGGCTTCCGAACTCATGGTGTCAGGCAAGGCTCTGGGGAGCAGATTAACGCTGACGTGCGTGCTGAGATGCAGCCGCAAGTCAACTTCTCCCTCTCTCTCAAGAAAAAAAAAAAAAAAAGAGAGAGAGAGAGAGAGGGTTGTGGTTTTGAGGGGAAAAGTCTACGAATTCAGCAAATCACAACTAACCTACTTGAAAAGGATCCCGCCCCTTTCTCAGCTGCACACAGTGACTGTCTGAAAAACCAGCACCTTCAGAGAAACCCCGATTTTACTCGCCAGCTGTTGCCGTTTATGAATCTTATTCTCCCCAGTCTGTAGGAAGGGTGGAGTTTTCACTTGTTGCAGCTTGCCAACGTGGTATGAGAAAGCAAGCAGGAGAGGCCAAAAAAGCCCTGAGTGCAGACCAGTGTCTGATTGCGGTGACTGACAATCACACTGGGGCTCCCTTAACTTGCAGGAAAATCTATTTTAAATCGTTTTATTTTTAAGCCTAAATTGTACATTTCAACATAGTTTGCTATCTGGAATTACTTCTGTAGCCTCCGTAATTACACTGACTAATACTGGATGACTTAATACGTGCTTAAAGATGAGAAGTAGCAGCCTTCTTTCAGCTACTTTAAGCTAAATAATTTTTTCACTCATGCTCAGTGGATGGTGCCATCTACCCTGAGACCAGCAATTCACTTTACATCCCAGGAAAAACTATCTGGTTTCTTTGCCCTGCAATTACTCCACACACATCCCAGAAAAGACTGATATTTTAAACTACTACACGATACAGTTTTACAGCGAGGGATCAGGGGTCTTTTTTACCCACCTCCCAGTTTGCAACGCGTCACACATGCCTTCAGTGCAAAATCAGGGCGAATTACTTGGAAGCTATTCTCAATTAGCACAGCCTCCAGTAAAATCATTGTCCTAGGGAACCATCTTTCCCTACTTGCTCATTTAATGGATTTGTAGCACAGTGAAGAGAACAAAACCTGGCTGGAAACATGACTGCTCTGACAAAAGGAGAGGTGTGGTCTCTCAAGTGAAAGCCTGATGGCACTGCCAGCTCCAACATGCAATCAAATTCCCACCTACGTCTCTGTCTCACAGGGTTAAATGTGTGGGCCTGAAGGGCTGTCAGGGTCTCCCGGAGGTAACACCATTAACAGCTATTAACAGTTAGCAAATGTCTTACTGGAGTCAAGTAAGTGTATTTCACGGTGAAGTCAGAAAGAACCAAAGCTGTTAGCTGCTCTACGCTGGGGCACAGAGGTAAAAAAAAAAAAATAAACTGTTCCGATTGTAACATTCCCTTGTACTCGTTAAGGCTTAAACATGCACAAAGCTGGGAAGACCAGATGTAGGTAGGATGGTCTTGTAAATAACAGATACAGTATGAATTCTTTACCTACAGCAAAGTTGCTCTGTGGACTGGGATAAATAATATTTCAGAATGTAAGCACTTTTATCCTGTTTGCAGTTATTTTATGATAAGGACTATTCTTTGCCATGTACTCTTCCCACACCTAAGAAAGACAGATTTCACTTTATTTAAAGGCTTTTGGTGACACTGCCAGTTTTTTGTTTTGCAATACACATAATTCCATGGGTTGCTTAAAGATATTCCTTAAGAAGCTAGCTGTCTTCTACAGGCCTTATCATCTCCTGTAGTGTACCACACTGCATCCTTGAAAGCACAGAGAATGAAATTGAATATTACTCCAATTACAGCACTGAAGTAGCTAAAGAAGCCACATTTACAAGGTAAAAAAAATATATAAATAAAGTACTAGTTTAGGGTAATTAGATTAAATCCACTCAAAAATCTTCACATAGAATAGACAAGGAACAGGAAGAAACATAAGGTTAGTCCAGAAAAACTGCAATAGCCTCTGGGGTGCTTTCATCAAAGGAAGTGTTGTAGAGAAATAGGAATATAAGCCAGTATCAAGATCCCTGCATGATCAGATTTACATATTAGATGGATGCCTTTTGTTATACTAGATGACAGACACAGAGAGATAATAAGACTTGTGATTAAATGTCAGCAAGTTCTGCAAATTAGGATTTCTCAAGTCTCTCCGAAACTTCATACCTCACTGGATAGATAACAAAAATACAGTGATTTTATTTAGTTTCTTCCCTATAGAATCAAAATCACATCTCCTCACGCAGTCCTGTTACTCCTGCATACAGATTCTCAATCCAGACTTGAGAAATTGTTTTTTATTTCATTTTGGTTGTAAGACTTCTTAAAAATACATGCACTGGCTGAAAAGACTCCAACTGACCAAAGACTGGTTAGGTATGTAATTTCCTGCTCTCGGGTTAAGCACGGACTTGTATTGGCATACAACAATGTGACATTATCACCTTTTTCAGAGTCTGCACCAAATCAACTTTAATTATTTTACTTAGAAAAACAGCAAAAGTAATGGAATGAGGCAGGTTATTAAGCACAGTCTGTGAAAAACACTGGAGCCCAGGTAACAGATGACACTGCATCTACAGGGATTTATGAAAGCATCCAGATTGAGCTTGATCCCAGGGTGAGTAAGAGGCCTGGAAACCCCAAAAAATCCCTCTTTAGTTGTAAACTGTGCATGTGATTTGGAATAGGAATGACAAAAAAAGAATGACAAAAATTCCAAAAACGTATTTAGTAGGTGCAGCTAAATTTCATAGGACAGCTTCTCTTACAGAAAAGTACCTTCATACAATGAAGGCCTAAAACTTGCCACACATTTGGACAGACACTGTCGTGAAGGCCAGAATTCCCACAGGAAAATAAAATTGTCTGTGCGCAACACAAAAAAAAAATGGGCTGACATAACTTCAGTGGCTAAAAGCCTAAAAGCTTCAAAGCCGGGTAAGACAAGGGGAGGGACACCCTTCTCTGCTGAAACAAAAAAACTTCTGGTTTTACTTTGCAAAAAAATTTAGCTAGTTTTGGTTTGGCTTGGCTTTTAATTCATCATCTGTAAATTGTCCTGACTTCTGCTAATCCCTAAGGGCGGGTTACCACAGCAGGAGCAGAATAGAGCCAGGCCCTGGCTTACTACAATAGTACATGGGGAGTTGTGAAGGGATGGGTCAGCACATCCCCAGTCCATCTCAAAGCCCTGCTTATGTTTTCTGTCACAATCCATGCTGAGACAGCTCTCTTTACAGAAGGATTTGTTCATTAGATACAGAAGTTGCAAATCCTATTATGTATTTTGTAAATATATAACAGAAATAATAAGCATCTTAGTAGAAAAGAAATGGTGCTAAAATTGCTGCCAAGAAGACTCTGAAACACTAAAAAAGACTATAATGTTTTGTTTCATAAAAAAAGAGGAGGCAGCACCACTACTTGAAAAGTATCAGCAAGAAGCTTTCAAAAGGAGGCAGCTGCCATGGAAGCAAGACTAAATCTAATGCAAGAAAAACCCTGTACAGCCCTAGAACAGTTCTAGAGAATGACGTGGTAATGCCACACTTCAGACTTTACACATTCATGGGATTTAAAAACATCCCCAAACTTCCCTATAGTTTGTTAACATAATTAAAGCTGTCTGGTGAGTATCTTCTGCTCTTCCAGAATGTCACATTCAATGGATTGCAAACCTTTAGACAATAAAACAATAAGATCTATGCCCAAATACAACTCCTTGACACAGATGATACTCACCAGTCCTTTTCCCCAAGTCAGCTGTATCTCTTTTGCTGACTGTAACTTACTGAATTATTTGGAGCCACATGACAGACCCTGACAGCAGCTGAGGAGATCTGGATTTCCCACCACACTCCCAGCTGAGAGGAAAAAGGAAAAGGTGTAAACAAGTAAACTCTGCATGTGATACAGAATAGGAAGGGCAAAACAAAGAATGAAAAAAATAAAAATAGAATCAGTAGACACAACAAAATTTTGTAGGGCAGGTTCCTTTACAGAAAACCAAAGTAACTTCCTGCAATGAAGGACTTAAAACCTGCCACACATTTGGACAGATAACGTCGCAGAGGGCAGGCCAGAAATCCTAGAGGAAAAATACAAGGAAACCTTTTGCCATTTCTCCTTTTAGCTGCAGTAAGCTGTTGTACCTATTTCTGATACTAGAAGTTTGGATTAACAGATTTTCAGCTTCTGAGGCTCTTCAATGTGTGTGGATTACAGATATATGATGCAAGTTTTCACACATGATAAGGAGAACATTGGATACTATCCTGAATCACTCACATATCTTATTTTTTTATGTATACAATTTTCAAAATGTACTGAGAAATTATGTGCCACACTATAATGCATTTCACCAATTCTCAAGTTTTGACTTTTTCTCAAACTAATGTTCTGAGAGGGAACAAGATGGAAGATTGTTATATGTAAGTCTAAGACCTTGCAAGCAGTACAGAGGGTATCAGGTCAGGTCTGCATACATGTATGGAATCTCCAAACATACTGCGCTCTCATAAGGGCAACCAGATGCTTACATGGTATCTCAGGGGGAAAAAAAAAAACAAACATACAAATATTTTTTTTTTTCCTCACAGAAATGAGGAAAATTGTTAAATTCAAGTCTGGAAACCAGGCTGAGATATCATTAGGAAATTAACTACAGCTACTGCTTCTGCAAGTCATGCCTTAATAACTTGAAGATTTTACCTGAAAGACCTTTTTATAGAAGTTACTGATTGAGTAAGCAGGCAAAGGCAGCACAGAGGCGTGCCCTTGACTTGCTCCTTTGCTCCTTTCCTGCATTCCTTCCAGTACCACTGCAACCTTTTCCTCAGGCAGGCAGGCAGGCCACAATTGCACTGAGTTTCAAGATGCACAGATTTATAAAACAGGAAATATTTTTGTTTTCTAGCACTTCTCTATTAGTTCAGACTGGTGGGTGAGCTTTTAGAGCACTGAGACCTTGCAGCACAAAAGCAGGATGTGCTGCCTCTTCCAGCAGTGTCCATCTCCTGTCCCAGGATGCAGAAATCCACCTGCCCAGCTCTCAGGTGCCCAAGGGTGCAGTGCTGGCCTGCAGTCTGTGCCTTCTGCTGACACCACACACAGGCACGAAGCTGCACGCAGACATTGCGTGTGCAGGATGGGGCATGGGGAAAGTGTGGAGAGAGTGGCACAGTCACAGCAAAAAAAGTGAAGTTTCAGCTTTCTCACTGAAACAAAGAATTGTATTATGCCCACTTTACCTAAGTTGTTCTGCTTTCAGTTATGCACTTAAACAGTTGCAAGCAAACCAAGCAAACCGGGCGAACCAAGAAGTTATTTTAAAGTTATTTCCTAACATGGAGGTAAAGCAACACCATCTGTAGTTGTATTACTTCTACTATTGCAAAAGAAAGTGCAATATGCACTGTCCGTGAGGTGTGAGCAGAGCAAAACCAAATTCCAACTCTTAGGCAATGTAATTATTTTGGAGTAGAGTAAAAAAAAAAAAAAGATCTTGATTAGCTGTGTGATTTTAATAGCACTGTTTACATAGTTCTGTAAATAAGAATATTAGGTACAATAGCCTATCTGTTGCTGTAGCCAAACTTTACTACTGTTTTATCTTCTACCATAAACAAGACATATATCAAGATAACCTGGACAGTGCTTAGCTTATGATCAGTGTCAAAAATACTGTTTTCAGCAGTATTCAGTGTTTCCATGTAACAGCACAACTGTAAGATCGCAGTTACATATGGTACAGAATTTTAAACAATTTTTCTACATGCACATAAACTATCAGGCAGTTTTTATCTTAGGAAAATTCAGCCCACAGAAAGACAGAGAAACAAAATAAATAAAAGATTAGCAGGTTAAGCTATAATCCAGCTCTGAAAAATATGTGTACTCTTGGGTTTGGTCTGTTCGTTGCTGCTGGTTATTCCTTAACTCGTTATTTTCCCTTTGCCCAAAGGCTTCTGAACAATGCAGATGATTAGGGCACTTGCTGAAACACTCACAATACCCCCACCTGTTGGGGAAACCCATGAATGATACTCTAGCGTGTGCTTCTACCATGTGGCTAATAAATTATAGAAGTTAACAACTATAAGTTAACAAATTATAAAAACATGTGATTGTCACCTGATAATTTTACTAGGGGATCACTCAATGGCATTTGCACCATGCTTGGCACCCAGCACTTCATTCTATTCTTATCCCCTCCCCATGCTGCCCTCCTTTCCTTTTTCTAGACCTTCCTGTTAAAACATCCGCTCTCCACCTGCTACTGGTGTACTGAGGTCTGTCCATAGTTTCATTTCCAAATGGTAAAAGCAAAATACAACAGATATTCAGGGTGCTGAATGAACCCACACTGCCCTGCTGGTGTGGCCCTTCAGAGTGAGCAAAACCGAGGGCTTCACCACAGAGTAAGCTGTACAAAAGTGTGTCTGCAGACCTCCTTTGGACAATGAACCAGCCAAATGGGCAGCAGCATGTAGCAACAAAGGAATTCACAACAAGCCTACCAAGTGAGGGACAGGAAAAAGCAGCATGTGGGGGACAGATCCTGGATTCCACATGGATGCAGTCAAATTTCCCTGACAGTCCTCACCCCAGCTCTTCTCTCCGGCAGAAAATGGACAGAGAGAGGGCAGGAAGATACATGCACAAAAGGCTCCATAAAGTTGAGCCTGCTTTATATTGAACATAACTTTGCTACAACTTTTGAAAGTCCCATCTCTGCTATACTCATGACCACATTTATAAAAATTCAGAGCTGACAGCAGAAGACAATGTGATAGTAGCTGCCTTGCAAACTGTCAAGACAGCATGCAGTGTGCATCTTCCAAACTGCTGTCCTTGTCACAAACATGTTATTTTAAGTTTCCAAATGGTGATAACAGCTGTTTTCAAGTTATTGTGGACTCTGCTCAAAAGCTCCTGTGGTTAAGAGGTGAGGAAACTCCTTTACTTAGCTGCAAAATGAAGCTTTCTTCATAAATTTTAGCTGGATCTCCCATTAATTGTTGGATTATCAGTCACAGCACAATCTCAGCACAGGCCTGATGGGACAGTGGCTCAGACTGATCCCTACATTTCAATCTCACAATGATCATTATTTGTTACAGAACAGCACATTGCCAGGGTACAAGACTGCTCTCAGCTCAGAAAGGGTTTCACTGGCATATCTTTTTTCTTTCAAAATCACTCTGCAAATTCACACACAAAGTAACACCATGTCTTCTGAGATGTAAATTCCGATTTCTTGTCTGTAAGTATCATATTGCCAAAACCCACTAATAATAAGTGGTCTTATCATAGTCACATAAATATTGTGCACTGAGAGTAGCTAACTTATCCAGAAGTTAGCTGTTAGTGAAGACAAGGTTTCAGTGCATAAGCAAGCATAAAACAATTTCTCAAGAGCAAACATATCAAATAATATTCGATGGCTTGGTTGTTATTGTCAAGGCTTAGCCTCAGCTGGCAACTGATCCCCAAAGAGCTGCTCGCCCACTCCTACCCAGGGGCAGGGGACAGAACTGGAAGGCCAAAAGTAAGAAAACTCGTGGGTTGAGATACAGACAGTTTAATAGGCAAAGCAAAAGCTGCACACACAAGCAAAGCAGAACAAGGGATTCATTCACCACTTCCCATGGGAAGGGAGGTGTTCCGCCATCTCCAAGACAGCTGGGCTCCATCACAGGTAAGAGTGACCTGGGAAGACAAATGTTACCGTTCTGAATGTCCCTCTCTTGCTTCTTCTTCCTCCAGCTTTATATGCTGAGCACAACACCATATGGTCTGGAATATCCCTGTGGTCAGTTTGGGTCAGTTGTCCTGGCTTTGTCCCCTCCCAGCTTCCTGTGCAGCCCCAAACCACTTGCTGGTGGGGTGGGGTGAGGAGCTGAAAAGGCCTTGGCTCTGTGCAAGTCGTAAGGAAAACACTGTATTAACACTGTTTCCAGCAGAAATCCAAAACACTGCCCCATCCTCAGTACTGCGGAGAAAATTTACTCTACCACAGCCAAAACCAGCACAGCTATCCAGAAAGAGGAGGTAATCAGTGACAGTTTTTGATGGTTTGGAAATTCATACAGGTTGTGGTGGAAGTTAGAGAGACTGGTTTTGAGGGCCTTGCACCAAATCATGCAATATGTACTGACACTTTTATAGCACTGTTTCTTCAAAGAGCAAACATTTCACTCACTACGTTCACTTTTTTCCCTGTAGAAGGACCACACACAAATTGCTCCTGTCAACAGTGCTATGCCAGGCAAAGAGGAGCCTTGGAGAGAATGAGACTGTGACCAGCATGAACAGAGGCAGGAAAATGCAGTTCTCTGGTCTGGTGAAAAGAACAGCAGATCAGAGCTAGTTTTGTAGTTTGGTCACATAGGAAAATAATAAATAATAAAATACCCAGCAGTAGTTTATGGTATAATTCTTATGAGATATTTGTGTTACTATATGAAACTGCAGCCTTTGCAAAAATGAAAGCAAGGCCTAAGAAATCTGAGGGGCAGAGCACCAGAAACATACATTTGAAAAAATCCCTTCACTGAAAACAGAAATCACACCATAATGTCACAGTTTCCCGAGACAAGTAGAGGGAGTCCATGTGCTACACAGAACCTGACAGTACCACCACAGGCCCTGAGAAAAGAAACTACACCAGGTCTGGTCTCAGCAAGACACAAGAGGTACATTTTTAATGGTGCTACTAGAGTATATAGCAAATAATGTCTTCCTTTTCTTTTTTTTTTTTTAAGGTATGGCAGTGATACTGACAGAACAGGAAACTGAATATTATCTTAAAAAAAGGAAAGTTTCCGTTCATATGAAGGTGATGTACATGTGGGAAAACACATGTACATGTGGGAAAACAGCCTCAGTTTGTGAGGGCTGTGTTCCAGTCCCAAGCACACAATCCAAGTGTTTTGTTAACATGTAACAATCAAACTATGCCCTTTTTCTCCAAGATGTCAAAGACATTAATCATGCAAACAGTCAAAACACCACTTGCATATCAAATGCATATCAAATGCATTTTATCAAATTTTATCTAGATAAAATTTCAATTTAAAAAAAACCTAAAAAATACCAATGTGAATAATCTCCTTTTAGTACGAAGTTAGTTAAGAGATTAAAAGAGAGATTTAAATGGATATTAAACCTAAGCAGGGTTTGCTCTTTAAAATTGAGTTTAGCTATAGTTTACATTCACAAGCCAGAGGTACCAAATTATATGGTATTCCTTTAAATAACCGTATTGATTTCTGCTTGTTCCAAATTGGCTTTAAATCAGTTTATTATTTGCATAAAGTTTAGACTGAAGCCACAAAGAATCTGGAGGAACACTTGCAAGAGCTGGCTTCTTTTTTTTTTTCTTTTCAAAGTATTAACTAAGAGTATGTCAAACAAGTGCTGGAAATTCAATACCCAAAGAAACTCAGGAACTCATCATTTATGGAAGCCTTAGAGGGAAGATTTTCAGCACTTGCTTTCTCTGGTTTATAGCAACATTTTCATAATTAAATCACACTTGAGAAAACAGCACTTCAGCCTGGTCCAAGTGAGAATGTCTGTCTACCAGAGCAGCACCATCTTCCTCTTCTTCCTCTCCATTTACCATGCCAGCACAGGCATGTGGTGTCCATTTACAGGACATATATAGCTAACTTTTTTTTTTTTTTTTTTGGCTGGGAGTATTTAAACCACAACTAGCTCTCTGATTTTTTTTTTTTTTAATGTATAATAACTTAATTGCAGCTAAAAGTAAGTATTTGTCTCAAAAAGAAGGTCTTAGATGACCTCAAATCTAGTTATAACCACTGAAGATCCATATCTTGCTCATTTTTTACTCTATTAAGCAAGCTTACACTAGTGAGCAATGTTCACGTGTAAACTCTGATAAGCATTTTCACATTAAAAATTCAGTATTGGACTTCTATTGATTGCTCTCAGTTACAATTAAAAAAAAAAAAACAAACCAACAAAACACATTGGAATTTTGCTGGACTCCAAATAAGTTTATTTAATAGAAGTATGTCTAACTTCTCAACAATTTTATCCACTTTAGAGGAAACTTATACTTCAGCCCTTAGAATGCTTTGGCAAAAATAAAAACACAATTTGCACTCTGGGGCTCAGCCAAACTGAATACCACTTCACAGGGTTATTGTAAGACATTCAGGAGCTATTTCAAGTATTCAGTTTCCAAAAAAAATAAAAAAGTTGTGGATAACAAGATCTGAACAAGACTTCTTACTCTTGTTGCTCAATATCTTGTTTACAGAAAGCTGAATTATGGCACATACTTAAGATGATTTACTTGTTCAGGCAGATGGTGTGTCAGGGCTGTGCTTCTGCAATTCTTCCTAAAAGCTTAGGACTTTTAAGTGTGTTTCCAAAATCTGAGACTCAGTGTGGACAACAGCTACTATCCTTGTCCACTAGAAAATAAATGGGACAAGAGAAAGAATAAAGACTGGCACTGACTCTGCACACAAGGAATGTGGCACTTGATCAGAAATCCCATGTAACAAACTTCTGAGAGTTGCACTGAGGCCAAGTCTCTTAGAAGAGATCCACCTGCTCCCCTCTGCATCCCACACCCATCTCACTCGGACATGTCAGCGACGGATGGAGGTCACGGAGCATTTGCTAGTGGTTTTGGCCAACGCCACGAGGTGGCAACAGCACCCTGGTTAAAAAAGAGCAGGTATCCTCGAATGAGTTTTGCTCCTTTAGGGAACAGAGCAGGAAAGTGCTGCTTAAAATGTCTTCCCATACAGCCCTGCAATAGCATATACACGGCAACACACGGAAAGGCTGCAATTGTGCTTTGTACATGCTGGTATGGCAAATATGGAGAACTAAATTCTTCTGAAGCAGTGGACATCACCTGAAATCAGTCGGCAAAACACCAGGTAGCAGTACAAAATACCTATCATTTTTTCCCTATCCAAATCCCAGATAGGTTTGAAAAACACTTAAGTACACCTAGAGGATAGCTACAATATGATGGCAATATAGCAGATGATGTAGTGGTAACAGCTTTGCTCCATGAATTTGAAACCACACTAAAATTTCAAGTATCACTTCAAAGTATGGATATAATTGTGCTTCTCATGAGGTTCACCCCTTGCTCCCGGCTTCTGCCTGCAATGACTTAGTTCAGACCTGCTCTGCCCTCTATGTTTTCCCTTCCCTATCCTGCCATTGCCTTTCCAGGAATGGGATAGTGTAACCTTCTTTTTTTTCCTTTGGAGGGGATGTGTTGAGTTCCCTGTAACTCAACTTCCCAGCTGCAAAGTCAGTGCCCCCATTTCCTCTTATCAGACATGCAGGATTGTTTTGCATGCAGAGGTGGTGGATTATTGAGGGGGACAGTGTTGAATTAAAGTGCCCATCATAAACCAGGAATACCATGTATAAAGATTGCACATGTAACCTCAACTAGGTCTGAAAAACATCCCCAAATATTAAACTTTTCTTTGTCTTACCTCCACGAAAAGACAGTGTCTCATTAATTTTGTGAGACTTCAAATATTCAAAAGATGTTTTTTGTTTGAAAATTAAGAGCAACTCAAATGGTGGCAGAAGAATGGTACACTTAAAATTAGGTAATAGATGTTGTTTCTGTGTCCACTGTAAGACTGCAGTTAACTGGGGCATCCCCCTTCAATATTTTTTCCTATGCAGCTAATTTATAGCAACGGAGATGCAATCAGAAAAATTAGATATTCTAGTTTAATCAGTGTTGGGTAGAGACAATTGCCTACCATGTTTTTAGATGTGTATGAAAATAGAAATTACTGAATCTATGTTTTCTACTTCTTGGCTGCCTTAGAGCATTTAATCCTAAATGTATGACAAATGAATTTACGTTCCCTATGAAAAAAGATGAAGCAGGAACTGCCACCTTTACTCAAAATAATGCTATCTGAGCAAGTAAGATTTTCCCCAAAATCTTGATCTGTATTTTAAGCCAATGTAGAGTTATCAAATTCTTCTCTGTAAGTGAAATATGAAAAAGCAAATCTCCGTTAGCAAATCTCCATTACCAAATACCAGACATTACATGCTTGCCTTAACTGAAACTAAGAGAATAGTACTAAAGAACACATTAAATGAAAACACCAGAATAGCATCTATTTAGCACAAAGCTCATATGTTCACTTGGCTATACAGCTGTTTCATTCAAACCACATTTTTATAACCAAACACTCTTACTTGATCTCAGTGCAGTTGGCTGTGTGTAGAAAACAGCAGCAAGCCCAGGGTGAATAGAAAAGCAGAGCTGAAATGTGGCATTATGAGGCCAGGCTACAAATATATTTGACTCAAAGCTAAGGCAATGACTTCCCAAAACAGATAATTTCAACATCTACATAACATAGCTTATTTTTAACCTCAGGAAAAAGCCAGCAGGAACTTACCTGACAGTAAACAGTGAGCCTGTTTGGGCAACATAATACTAATGCCATCATGTTTCCCCATTTCCTGAGAGTTTGCTTTCATAATCTTCTGTGGTTTTTACTCCACAGTTTATACTGTAAATACAGACTGACCTTCAAGCTTGTGACCAGTTCTTGACAGCTCTTCAATAGCTGCTGGACAAATAATTTCTTTTCAAAATTTCTATTTCTATTTAAACACCGCAGACTCCATATGTAGATACTTGGAAATCTAGAAGTAAGTACATCAGGCTATCAAACAACAGGGATTTGATAGGATCAGGGGTTAAGAAGTGAAAACTTCTCTGCAAAAATCACAGTCATGACAAAATAAAAACAGTTAAAGGGCAGTTCTGGTCCTAATGACTGCAAGAAAGAAACAAAAATTCCAATTTGTCATAGTGGGTTTCTGATCTTCATTCCAATATTTATCAGAAATAGGTGAAATACAAACATTTAATAGTGAATGGGAAAATACTGGAAAAATACACTGAAATATGCAAGTACTTGAGACAAAGAAATCTGCCTATATAAAAAAAATCAAGAAAAAGAATGTCATTTTAAAAAATTACTACTCAAAACTGGCATTTTATGATGGCTGATGACAAACACTGTTACTTTGTCTTAGATTTGTGAACTTGATACATTTTTTTATTTCTCTAGTTTTTGAGAAGTATGCAACTACACTCATCATGAAATGTTGCATTTTAAAGTCAAAAGGTGTAACAAATGTCAGCAGCCCCTGCATGACTCTGGGCAACACAGATTCTGCAGAGCCTTCACTGACTGTGCACACATGGAGTGCTCAGGGTATGTACCATCTATCTACTTCTTCCAGGTGCTTTGAAATGTGGTGTCTGTGAACATTTATCCTTCGAAGAGTGCTGCACGTGAATGCCAACTCTTTCTCTTAAATGCAGCCATAAAATTCTTCACAGAACTAGATGTACACAGGGCCAGTGTGCACAACAATCCGAAACCACTCAGTTAATCATGTTTGTGCAACAAAGATCTGAAAGAAAGTAACATATTTGATGACCACAGGAGATTTATGCTCATCTTATCCTATCTCCAACTCAAATATACTCATGCCTTCTTACCAGCTGGTTTCTAAATGAAATCAAAACTGAACAGGGTTAGAAATGCTTAACGTTGGCTGAGATTTGAAGTAAGAAATTTTTTTGTCACCTTGAAGCTATTTCTAACATCATTATATAAAGAAATAAAGAAACCTCACAGATTACATATACTCCAAATTAATGTATTAACATTCTACATTCACATAAAGGTCTTGTTTCAGATGTCCAGAATACAAATTTTTTGGGGGACACAGGTACTACCTTTCTATGTGAAGGATATCTCTCTCCAGACAGGAACAAGGACTTCATGCATGTCAGTTTCTGCTGATGACCAGGAAGTCCTTACCCAACCTAGTGGTGGTTGTGAATCCCATGTAAACTGGTCAGCTCTTTTTGAGAGTGCTGACATCTGATCCAGGGCTGTGTGCTGAAATCCCTTGGTGAGTAAGACAGCAGTTTTTCCGTCCCCAAACTTTTTTATGGCAAAACACTCATGTATAGAGCTACAGAATTTCATTTGACCTAGTACTGGTTTCATAGAGTAAAAACATTGGAACTACAAATGTCTGCTCTAAAATTGGCTGCACAGGTAAGTTAATTATTCACAGGTGGTTTATACAAAAACTCAAACTAGATTAAAACATTATTTTGACTAAACAAGACAAATGAAACTGTATCTTCTGCATCTCAGCAGAACTGCCAACCCCAACAAATAAATAGTATCAGTTTCTGCACTGAACCAGAGAGAAGCTATTGATCAAAGTGTCTGATATACCTCCAGGAAAGGAAAAAGGGTTAGCAACATTATGAAAAATAAAGTCCAGGTAGTGACAAAAACCATCAACAGTTAACATCTACAAAGATACCCATAAGACTCTTGTTTAACTGTATTTGTGATACCTGATACTCTCTTAAAATGTCTATTTCTATTTTTATATATGCTTTAGTGATTACGAAGTTTTTGGGGACCAGTTTCATCACAAAAACTAAGTAATTTAGTTTTAGGCCAAAAGCTTGAGTATATTCAGCACCCCATCACAAGCCTGTGCTATCATTCTAGTCTGCATAAACCTTGATTTACTATAAAATAAGACAGCAGTATTAAACAACTGTTTACTTGGTTGGCTGTTCAGAAATAGTCCTAAGATATGCACACTTCATCCACAAAACAAAGTGCTTTCAAATGCCACTCTGCTATATTCCTAAGCGTTTATGTTATCAGTAACCAATATCTTTAAGAGATACTGTCTACTCACATTATGACTGAGCATGACTGGAACTGCAGGGGCAGATGTGTCCACATCTCCTCCCTCTAGGAGGACACAATTAGCTGGATCATGCTGCTGTACTCTTGGTTTCTTTACAACCTTTAAATATCAAAATCAGTTGACAGCACTTGAGGCAGAACGACAGAGGACAGAGAATACAGATATGGAATGCATCTGTAATTATCTGTAATTATCAATAAACAGTCCTCACACCTCCTTCAGGTGAGTGCTCATTCATGCTCACACCCTTCTTCTGCTCCAGAGGAAACAGGCTGCTCAGGGCTGCAGCTTTGAAAGACTCCTTAGGAAAAGACATCAATGCCTGTATAAGGTGCCCCATGAAACACTATCCCTGAACACAGGAAAATGCTAAGGAACTCAACTGAGGCCTGACAGGAAGACATGGGGTGGCATGTGTTGGCTACCCCTGTGTTTAAAACTGACAAGCACATCTCATGGGGCTGAGAAACCCCCACGTTGATGGGGCTGAAACCATCGAGCTGACAAGGGGAAACATTGGGGAAGGGAAGCTTCCCAGGACTCCCAGGACTTCTGAGTATTTTTGAAGATGAGGCAGAAATGCTCAGTAGGAACTCGTACCTCAGACTGAGAAGGCACCCAGTTGTGGTGCTAGGAATCCATAGGCTCAGAAACTGAAAAGCCACTACTTTTTATAGTCAAAAAGAAAGATAAGGCTTAGGAATACTTATTTCAAGCTCTGTTTTTTTCAACTTTTGTGCTGGGTCTGTCACTAGCAGCCCAGATGTTTAACCAGACTGAGTTATCTTGTAATACAACCTCCCAAAAGTCATTGACTTCCCTACAAAGGATAAAGATCCCACAGTTCTGTTTACATATGATTGCTAACTGTCAACACTGAAGCATGATAGTTGTTTTTCTGTGGGAAAATGCTAGACATCCCTCCATACTGCATGGAGCTGCTGTGCAGAGATACACAGGAATGCTGTGCCTTAACCATCCAAGCGTGCTGAGGAGAGCAGCTTCCATGTAATCCAAATCTGGGTGGGTCAATCCTCTACAAAACCTTGTCTTGCCTTGCAGCATCCAGAAAGAATTTAGAATTCTCAGAACATCAATCCCAGGTTTTCTCAGGGACTTCTGATGCCTTGCATCATTTTATGCAGAATATGGCATGAGACACTATGCCAGCTGATGACATCACACACTCCACTACATCAAAAACATGAGAAAGGATGTTCATCATGATACAGCTGCAACAAAATGGAAATCGTACAATCTGTGTCCAAATGCAGAACAGAAGAAGAAAAAAAACCACATCCTTTCTGGCAGGAGCCCAAAGATGTGGTGGTGAGATGCAGTTGGAGGCAAACACAGGAAGAAAGTCAGCAACAGCAGCAGCACTGCTTCCTTTCCTGAATATATGGACGAGTACAACTGGTTGAAACATTAAATAAGAGACAGCATTTGCTAAATTCTGGCTTAGCTTCTTTCAGAGACAGTACAGAAAATGAAGAGGAACTCCTCAATGGCACAGCTCTATCCTTGCTGTTGTGACTCCAGCACCTCTTGAAGGGAAAATTCAAAGCAAGGTGATCTTCTGGAAGAGCATTGGAGTCAGCTTAAATATTGTAATATTACATAGAAGTTCTTTGAAATACTTAAGGATTAGCACTTAATAACTTGTTTTAATTTACAGTAGGTAAGGGACATAAAAATAGGAGTTATCTATTTATATTGTACGAGTAAACCTGAAATTAGAAAAAAAAGTTATATTAATTTACAAGGCAATCAAAATATCTATTTTTTTTCATTTATGTCAATGGAAAAAATAAATCCCTAAACAATCTATTCATCAATCATCTCTTGAAGAAGCTGGGAAAAATCCCAAACAGCAAAATCATATATTTATGTCTTCAGTACTCTTGTTCAGTAGATAATTAAATATAACTGTAATAGGGAAGAAAATCACAGCATCTTGGCTTCTGTGAATTGTCCTGTTTTGTTGAAGTATCTCTGTCACAACTAATGCTATTTTAAATCACCTTCTGTATCGTGGATTTTAGAGAAGCAAAGAAATGCAGCAAACACTCAGTATTCAGCCTAACCACCTTAAGAAATAATATCATTTTAGCTTTCTCATGTATTTTGAAAAGGAGACTGAAGATCCAGATTTAAGACTACCTGCTTTCCTCCCTTAGTTAATATTTCAAGTATGTTGAACAATCTCAGTCCTTCCTTCACATGTACTGACTTTCCACTTGTATTGAAAAGCTATACAGGAACAAATAAACAACTGCTAAGGAAGAATATTTTTTAAAACTCTGTATGTTTGCTAGCAGAAATACAAAACTACTTTGACACGCACATGTATGTCAGCTACACGTGAACTTAGTGAGATGCTTATGGAGCAAAGGGTTTTTCTAATACAGGATAGCCAACGTGCACACATGTGGCTTGCAGATGCTACATTGGCCCTTCTCATATACATCCTGCAATGCAAACCTGCCACTGCTGACCCTGAGAGACAGATACTCATGAGAGCTAACTACAAAACTGATCATTAGACACAGCAATATGAATGCCTAAGGTTAATGGAAAAGAACCCTCAGTGTTTGGCATCTTTTGCTTTCCATACATCCATTGTACTTAGGCATTGCTGGGTCAAATTCCCCTGCACTGCAGGGTAAATCTCTCACTTCACTGTGACAAGTGGCACAATAAATGCCCCACACTACAGTGGCCCAACATACACGTTATGGATCACAAGCCTTCGTGAAAGGCAGTTTATTCAGGTATACAAGTTAATGTTTGAGAAACAAAGCTCAGCTGAACCAAGTACTGAATGCTCCAAAAAACCCCATACTTCAAAAACTGACACAGAGAGGATCAAACACCCTTGCTAAAAATATCTCAGAATCCAAACACACTACAAAATTTCCTTAAAAATTCTCATACGCAGATGGTGATGATATGGATTTAAGGCTGAATAATTTACACCTGTAATTTAGGAAAACTTCAAAATAGCAAACAATAAAGGGGAATGGGAGAAGTGAAAAAGTGATCTTACCACCTACTACTGCCTCTTGTTTTACAGCAGCACTCCAGGTTATGGAATGCTTTTTAAAGAGAGGTCAAAGAAACTGAAACATTATTCAGAAATGGCCATCTCAAAAGGAGGTCACATGAAAACAACCTATTATCTTTTCCAATTCAGACATTGTATTAAAAAAACCCCATATATATATACGTATACTGAACAACAGGTGACTATTAATGTTTAATTAGATAGCGGATTTGCTAAAGGAAAAATTATAGCATGGAGTACTGGAAGGGGAAATATCTTCTACAGTTTGGGTAAGCCTGAATCTTTCAACATATCTAACCAAAACTTCAGAAATAAAACTTGGCTCAAAAGAATGTGAGCATTTGTGAGATGTCTCCCACAAAGCTGAGAGGTGTCCAGAACAGAGAAAGACAAAACACCCAGGAAAAATAGAACATATCAGGGCAGTGTTTCAGTGAAATGGGATACAGACCAGTGTACCTAAGCACAAAGTCAGACTGAGAGACTTCTATGAACACAAACTTTTAAGCATTTCCTCCAAATGAAGTGGTTGCACAATTCCCAAACCTTAAAACATGTTATACCCACACTGTTCCTTCCTTTCACCCAGCCCGAGAACTCCCTGTGGTAGCAAAAGCATCTGTTTAGCTGCAAAACACATCAGATTGAAGAATTAATTCACAAAAAAAGACTGCTGGGGGGAAAATAAAAAAGGCTAACTGATCTCACGATTGAGTTCTTCATTCTGACGAACATGAACATTTCTGCTGACACAAGGAAGGAAACAATACAAGCATGGGAACAGGACAGCATGACATTTTTGGCAGCAGAAGGGGTGTGAAATCAGTGCCAACTGACTTGAATCCTTCAGCAGAGGATATCATCCACTGGAAACAAAAGGAAAAAGTCCTGTGCCACAAGATCATGACAAATCAACTAATCTGTCACTACTCTGAAAAAGATAAGACAACAGTGGTGAGAGACACAAGACACTCATCTGCATACAAAGGATGATGCAGACACTTGGTATGTCATTAAACAATAAAGCACAGCTTCAACTCTTCTACAGAACCTCACTAAAGTAAAAAAATGTGTGGGCTTAAGGATGCCTTGCTTTTTATCCTGTACCCAAAGTCATGTATCATAATCCTTTAACCATTTAGAGACCACATAGGTCAAAAATTTCTTCTGGTCATCTCTTTCCTTTTCTGAGACTGAAAATTTATTAGCTCACTGTATTTCCTTCATTTATGCAGGCCATTACTGCAGCTACCTTTCCATTGGTATATCTGTCATGCACAATCCTGTGCTGCTTGATTACACAGGGGCTCCTGCATTTGAAACAACACTCACGCAACACACTTGTAAAAAAAATACTTCTGTTGTGTGCCCTATTTCTTGGCACAAATTCCCATTACCTTCAGTCAGGCATTACACATACCTGGTAACAGGGGACATTACCAGCCCTCAACCCCTTTTCCTAGGTGCACCACATTTGTTTCTCTCTACCCACCCTTCACCCAACCTGACAGATTCTGACCATCTCAAAACCCAAATTCAGGCCTGCCATGATAATGTCCCCAGCACTGATATCATTGCATCAGACTTGCCTGTCAGCATTGGTGGCTGATCCCATTTATTTTGTCAACCACCTCTTTCATTGCATGGCACACAATTCTCATGGTGGAGAAGATAACTCCAAAACCACTCCCCAAATGCTCCCAGCACAATATTCACCCCACAGCTTCCTTTGAGGCTCACATACCCACAATCTCAACACCTAGTGGTGCTTGAAACGCTGCATGTCTAATACAAACAAACATCACTGAGCCTCCTTCTGAGTATTTATCTTATTAGACTGGGCCTTCTTCATCCTCAGGCCAACTCTAGATGAGCAGCTATCTCAGCACTGTGTGCTGAGAACAGTGTTTAACCTTCACCTGAAACAAGGATAACTTCAAATGACCAGAGATTTTCCACCATGGCTCTTAAAAGCTCACATGGCTGAATCCTGAAAATGTTTGCTAAGGAACTGTACACCTTCTCACATGCAGAAAGTGAAGGAACCAAACACGCCGCATCTCTTTCTGCTTCAGTTACCAGTTCACAGCTTCAATTGTGTACCAGGACCTCACCAGGTCCTCCCAGGACCTTACAGCTCCTCATGCCCTTGAGCTCCAAAAGCATCTGCTACACCATCAGAAACGCTGCTCAGAGTAGCTGTCACAGCCAAGCATGAAGAAAAACATGTCTTGCCACATGTTTGCTAATAATGTGCATAAGAATCTGTTAGTAATGCAGCCACAACGTGAGCCTGCACGTTGATGACTAGTCTTAGAACCTTAGAATCATTCAGGTTTTAAAAGATCAATGAGTCCCACCTTCTTCCAAGCTGTACCAGAAATTCTGCCACAATACAACAGTTAATGCCAAAGTGTATCAATGCCTGTGGCAGTATGAAAATGCTTAGCAGAGGAATCCACCTGTCTCTCTCTAGTAAGAACAGAAGAGAAATATCATGAGCAGTGATTCCAGCAGAGACTCTGCCTAGAGACATTATTTACGACAGACATGTATGTCTGTATGCAAAGAAAAGCATGCAGTTGCCTGCACTGTTCAGGAGAGCAGGATTCAAACCAGGGGAATTGCAAAGGAAGAGTGTAGCAGTCAAGGGAAGGGAGTGCACAGCAGGCAGAAGAGTTTGGTATATTTACTCTTTCAACCAGCATGCTCATCAGAGAAGACCTCAGCCTATGAAAATATTCAGGGTCTGAATAGCAGGTAACGGAAAGAATTATATTAACTCAGAAGATGATATGAAAACATGTGAGAATAGACCAGCCACAAGACAAGTAAAACTGTATTGGAAGCCTCCAACACTGGGGCAAATGCCCCAGCTACCTCTGTAAAGAGTGAAAGTGCCTGTGCAGAGTTAAAATTAAGTTTGAGCACAACATGAGATGCAAATGCCTGCTGTAGGGGCACCTGTGATTCAGAAGGAAGGTCTCTTCCAGCTATTCTTCCTAAAGCACAGCCACGACCATTGGCCTAATGAAATTGATATGAGTGCACACAGGACTAGGACAAAAGCTATAAAGCTCTTTCTTATAAATCTTATCTTATCAAAAAGAATTAGGAAATGTCTTAATTATTAAAGGTAAAAATTCTGTCAAGTGATTTCACGCTAGCAGCATAAACATTAGCAAAAAAATATTTACTGATTGTCCCAAGGTTGTATGTGATAAAACACCAGAAAAAATTTTCTATGAGTCAAAGTGACTAGCGTTCAATATTAATTGAAGAATAGCACTGAAATTTAGGTCCAGAAACATTAAAATTGTACAGTCATCAAAACCAGGAAAATTGCCCATAGTGAGTTTGATTCTGATTAATTTGATATTATGAATATAATTTTTAAAGTTAAATTTCTTTAAATCTATCTTCCTACCCAAAAGAAAGAATCATTTAGTAAAGTCATAGACACTTCTCCACTTCTGCCATGTTAAAAATTATTTAACATGCTTAAAATATTATCTATTTAGCTTCCTTCAGGAAAGAAGCTTGAGAAGTGAGAGGTTTTTTTATAGTACCTATTTGAAAAACAAGGGAAGAGAAGAATCTGAATGAAAGCAGCAGATGACTGCAGCATGAGAGTTGGTTTCAGTCTGTGACTGAAACTGCTTATGCTGGTTTTAACATGCACCATGTGAAGCAGTCTCTCAACAGCTCGAGACTCCTGGCTTCAAGCTCTCCAATAAGGAAAGAAGTATCAGTCACTGAGGGACTGGTCTCTTTGCACAGTCTCTACAAGAAATATATTCATTATTTTGCAAGTGGGCTAATACAGCTGCACATCCTGTAAGGTGGTGTAACTCATCATCTTTACTGGCAAGGAATGTTAGCGAAGTTCAATGCTTTTGAAACAACAAAAATAGATGTTATCCAAAGGACAGTGTGTAAAATTTCCTTATTATATGGCCATTGACAAGGTACACTTTCTTACAGCTATCTGGTATCTAGATTAGTTAACCTCCTAGTTAACACAAGGAGGTGCTTTACTGCTATTCTGAGTTAGTGTTAGAATTTCATTCTAAGCTCAGAAATAACTTGTCAGCAGAGTAACAAATTTCCATAATTTTACCTCTGAAAAACAGGTTCCCAATCTACATATGCTACCCAAGCAAGCATGTAAGGGCTGAAAGTGCTCGCTTCCCATGGCTGACAAACAAAACAGGGGTTCTCACAAGACAGAAGAGATGCATTTTCTTTACACATAAACAGAAATTTTAAGGGGAAGAAAGCCCCACAAAACACAAAAATAAGTAATAGTTACAAAAATACAGAAACAATCCAAAAATATATTTTGCGAATGTAAGCAGAAAAAAAGCTCAGTTCCTCTAAAGATGCAGTATCCTGCACTAAATTATTTTTTCTTTTAATGATCTCAATAGATGACACATTTCTATGTAAATCATCTAGAAATCTGATGTAGATTTCATTTTTTTCCCAGAAATTCCTAAACACTTCCATGATACCAGAATTATCTGGACGTTTCATAGCTGAATGTTACATTAGTTAATCTTCATGCAAACGATATCTTCTGTTGCATTGCCTAAGAACATTTCTCTTTGGAAATGAGGCTCCTTTAGTTGCATGTCATTCTAAACAGGGAAAAATCACAAATATAACAAAATATTCCTTTAAAATTCCTACTGGGATGCACTGGGATGTAGTCAAAGCCATTGAGGCTGTCACCTGGCACAGGTGCACGACTGCACTCACTGTTCTCACCCTACTCATCTTTCCTAGAGGATTAAGGCCATGCATTGTTTTTCATAACATTAGGCAAACTTTCCCTGGAAAGAATACAGACTGGAAGAACTTAAAGCAGAATAAGTTGTGACTTTCATTATAGGGCCTTCTCTTCCTTTTCTTTCTTCCCCTTCCCTTCCCTTCCCTTCCCTTCCCTTCCCTTCCCTT
>VZSE01006618.1:1688466-1702667 GCA_013398275.1 Promerops cafer
CCTTTCCTTTCCTTTCCTTTCCTTTCCTTTCCTTTCCTTTCCTTTCCTTTCCTTTCCTTTCCTTTCCTTTCCTTTCCTTTCCTTTCCTTCTTTCATTCTCTCTGGAACCAGCTATTGTCAACCTGTAATGTTCTAGATGCACAGATTATTGACAGAGTTGTGACCTGTAAATATGGTCAAGTGCATGCAATAGAACCTAAACCAAAAATAGGGAAAACTGGATATAAGCTGGGAGTGTGCCCTTGCAGCCCAGAAAGGCATGAAAAAGCATCAAAAACAGTGTGGCTAGAAGGTCCAGGGAGGTGACCCTGCCCTTTTACTCCCACCTGGAGTGCTGCATCCAACTCGGGGTCCCCCAACATAAGAAGGATGTGAACTTGCTGAAGAGAGTCCAGAGGAGGCCACAAAGATGATCCAAGGACTGGAGCACCTCTCCTATGAAGACAGGATGAGAGGTGGGGGTGCTCTGCCCAGAGAAAAAAAGGCTCTGGGGCAAACTTTTTTGAGTTTTCAATATTTAAAGGGGGATTAAAAGAAAGAGGGTGACAGACTTTTTACTTGAGTCCATAGTGACCAGACAAGGGGTTTTCAACTGAAAGAGGGTAGTTTTATACTAGGCATAGGGAAGAAATATTTTACCATGCGGATGAGGCTCTGGAACACACTGCCCACAGAAGTTATGGATGCCTCATTCCTGTCAGTGTTTGAAGCCAGCTGGAGGGGCTGTGAGCAACATGGACATGTGAAACATGTCCTTGATGACTACGGGGGCCAGGGTTAGGCCTAATCTATCTTTGAAGGTCCCTTCTAATCCAGGCCGTTCTATGATTCTGAAAAAATGGGAGCACATAGTCAAGGAAATAAGGAGAATACCAACATGCTGAAATTACATCAGGCATTTTTCAAGTAAATACAGGCATAAAGTTTGCTTAAAAATATTTAAAGATCTATGAATGAAAATGTAGGTCTGAATATTTTGAGCTACCTTCTTCAGTCCAAAAGTAATACATTGAAAGAACAAGGGAAAAATTAGATTTTGAGAAGAAATTTAGCTTGTGGTCCCAAGCACAAAAAGACTTTCATCATAGTAGTTTCTGTATGTTATTCATACAGAGGAGAACACTGCTCAGACCCACTACACTTACTTGATGTACATGTAACTACATGCAGCTGTTACAGAGAAATTTAGAGAAACTTGTCTGGATTTGTCACTCTGAAAAAAAAACACCAAAAAGAGAAGAGATATGAATAGTGGGCAGAAAAACAACTTTTAAAGCACATGGCATTTAATTAATCAAATCAATAAATAAGCATTACAAGTAGATGTCTGAGAAACATTCCTGTGTCTAACAAGGTTTAACTTGGTATGAATTACCTCCCGAACTGTGTAAAAACCCTGATGTTTTGTAAGAAAACTATCTCATATAATACTAATAGTACCAGTTACTGAAAGTTCCTTACCCGAATTATGGCAAAACACACAAAAAATTACATTCTTCTCTTTAATAGTTTGGAAGGAAGTTTTATCCCAATAAAGAAATATGAAGTCTTCCAATCATATAAAGCAAAAGGAATTTAAAATGTCACAGAGAAAAGTTTCATCCAACAGATTCTTTTCAGCTTGGTTTAGACTTGTTCAAAACAGACAATAATATCTGGAGCATATTTACCCTGGATGACACAACCAGCTTTATAGTCACCAGCACCAATTCACTTACACACTACTCCACTGCCAATAAGAGATCTTGCGTACTCAAAGAGGAACCCATTTTCCTTCAGTGATGATTATTTTTTACTGGGACATCTTGGACTGCCTTTGTCTTTACTACTCAAATATCTCCAGGGGCTTTTCAGGAGGAGAAGAGCATGGGAAAGAAGAATCAAGTACAAGCTCTGCATAGAAGGAGCCCATAAAAAAGAGGAACTGCGAAATTTGCTAGTCAGACTAAACATTCATATGTATATATGTACATGTAAAGTGCCAGAGGTACTACAAGAAGAATGGGTGTAAAACTGATCAGTTTACTTCCTTTAGAGCACTCAAAAGAGGAGGGTACTGAGGGAGCAGGCAAGTTATTGCCTGAAGTCTTTCCACAGTTTTTGAATTTAATCTTCTTAATTCACTAGCTTATGTTAGAGTAACTTCATTAGTTTATCTTCCCACCTTCTCTCAGCAGTTAGACTAGACTGCAAAAATATTGTTGCTCTGACATTTTTTCTAAACTACATGGATTTGTGAATCTCCTCAGGATTCCCACTTTAAGTAACAGAACCACTCTGTCAATGTCTGTTTATAGATAAAAACTAAATTAGGCATAAATAATGACTTGAAATAATTTAAAGCGAGGGGAAAGAAGATACTATGGTTTTGAAGCACCTGACTGCCTTTTATTCCTTTGAAGCGAACTTGCACTGAAAGTTTCAAGATTCAGATCCAAAATAGGAGTTAGTTTTGCTATTAAGTTGCCACACACTGAGTATTACAAATCAACTGCTGCATGGTAACTGCATTTGTGCAGACAGCTATTTCCCATTTCAAATCTTACTGTTATCAGCGAAAATTTTCAGACACAGAAGCACAACCCTTGGGATACAGTCACCTAAGTGCTGTGCTCTGCTGCAGGCTTCCAGACTTCCACAACTCGCTCTGAGGCCACTGCCGGAGAATAGAGCGGATAATATTACAATGTGATTTTTAACTGAGAAGTCTAGCAGAATGTAACAGTTTTCAGCATGTTTTATTTTGGAGAAAGTTACTGTTTCTACAGTACTTTATTTCAATGAAGAGGGTTGAGAGTGGGATGGGGGCTGTCCAGATTTCCCAGCTCTGACTGTTAAAGGGCTTCTGCTAGCAGGATGCACAGCTTCCCACAAGCAGCACTCACTCCAGAGCCTGAACATCGTAATTACAATATGGTCTTGTTTAAGGTATAAACAAGCTTGAGGCATGGTATTTCCAGGGTTACACTGCTGCAACACTAAGCACTTCAACAATTGCCTCCAAATTAGTCAGGCCCAGTAGCGCTGCCCTTGAGGGAACTTCAGCTGCATTTACCTGAGCAGAAGAAATCAGGCGATGGTCACAGCTCTGCACAGCGTCAGTGTGACATCAGCTGACAAACTGTTAATTTGCCTCCGTAGCCAGCCCAGCCCCATGAGATCTGTACGGGTCACGCACCTACCACAGGGGACGCAAGCCCTCCTGCCCGGTTCCACACCACTGCTGAAGGCAGAAGGTTTCTCGGGGCGGGGAACCCCACCCGGGGGACACGCTGAGGGCTTTGCAAGGCACCCCGTGTGATGCGCCCGCCACCCCGAACGAGGCGGGATGCCCACAGCAGGCGTGGGGCTCCGGGCGCTTCTGCTCCTCGTGTCCCTGCGGCCCGCAGCACCCGGCCAGATCCCTCCCAGAGAGCCGTGCCCCCGCTGGGAGCTCCTTGCAGTGGTACCGACGGGTCTGACGGCTTTCCTCCAGGCTAGTGCATCCACCGAAGGGCTCTAGAGCCAGCGAGCCCTCACTGCATTTTTACTGGGGTGTTCTCAGCTCATACCCACCCAATAGAAAAAAAAAAAAAAAAATTCGAAAAATTTTTAGTTAATTGATTCTACCACTGTCACAGAGCAAGCCCTTAGTTGACTGAGTACAGATAAAAAGCTGCATGATCACATGGTTTCAGACTGTCATGTTGAGTATCTAAACCACTTCTCTTCTATGAAGAGCCTTTGACAAAGACCTCTCTTCTGCCTGGCACTGTTAAATGTTTTATTAGTTTTAGCTTATTTTATTATGGTGTTACTCAGTTGTTCATATTAAGAAAAAATAAAGCTTTAAACACACTTTTTTTTCCCTTTTCAGTCTATTGTTTTTCATTTCAAGAAGTTAATGTAAGCTTCTCAAGATTCTTCTAATCCTTATTCCAGTATTTGAATTGATCAAGTTCTGAATTTAATCCTCCTAACTAATAATTTATTCTTTTGCCTGTCAGTTGCCATTCTTCTCCATCAATGTATTTATTGCCACAAAGACTCAGAACACCAACTTTCAGATTTGTGCTGTAGCTCTTCACTTTTTAAACAACATTATTTTAAGACAAAGTTGAAATAGGTCACAACTGCATTTTTAGCTGTGGAGTTCTGTACTACTTTTCTCACATACAGTTATGAAACTTAGAGATTATTAAATGCTGCATGCTGCATTTAAGCCTGGCTAGTAGAGAGGTTTGCTTTCCTATAATTTTAAACCTAAATTTTAAAGTCCACTGTAACCCCACACTCTCCTTCCCCAAACTCAGTCACATACATGTAACTTCTTGTGCTTGAGCAGAAAGCAGGTTTGATTTTGTGACATGGTTTCCTGTGTACAGAACAGCAGCACATGCTCTGGTTTTAGGCACTTAGGTTTTATAGGTCTCAAATGCTGAATCCCCTTCAGGTGGACCCAAACACTCAGAACTTTTTTTCAATACATCCTGTTCTCTGATCACTGAAATGAAGTACCTGGCTTGATATGTAGAACTGGGTACTCCTTGTAAAGCAGGATCTTTACACAAATACATTTTGGGTGGTTTTTGTTTTTTTTTAAAGGCCTTATATTTTGAATCAAGTAATTTGAAAAATGAGTATTCTGAAATGCTAAGAAACTTCTAAAAAACTATAGGTAACAATAAACAACTTGGACAAAACCTATCGGAAAACACCGGCAAACAACCAATGTTTAGGGATCCTGGATAAGATGGACAGCAGTGTATGAGCTGAGGTCAACAGAGAGGACCATGTCCTGTGCTTTTCATCTTTTGATGTTGCCTAGACATGCTTTCAGCAGATGGATCCTTTTGTAGTAATTCAGGCTCTCTGTACTATCCAATGTAATATCTGAAGCAGAAGAAATGTATAAACTGCTAATCATCTGAGATTACATTTGAACACCTCACAGGAATAAATAAAAATGCATACAGTATTTTATTGCCTATCACTGACCTCACATTCACTATTCCCCCTTATCTATTCCCCAGTTATCCTCCTGGTATGAACAGCAAAATTGACATTTCAAGTGACTTTAAACCTTCCACCTGCATATTCAAAACCACTTGTACAGCAAATACCGCTGGCAAACCTGCACAAAAGCATTTGGTCACAATCAGCATACTTTCTGCATCACTGACCAGTGTGGTGTTTTGCAGACCACTACAACACAAAGTCATTGCTTGGATTACACAGACAGTTCAGATGTTACTCGCATTTCTACTATTATTCAGCTCTACCTGTAAGTTCTAATACATTTTCAAAAGCTCCAAACAAAGCAAGGTTTGACTATTTCTTTTACTTTGACATGAGAGTGATCTAATACACTGAAGTACTATGACTTAATGGAGATAATACAAGAGTATCATACAAACAATTTCTAGAATGAGATCTTAAAACAAGAAAAAATTCTACCTCTCAATATGTTGTCAAGTACAGGAACAAAAAAAAGGTCTGGCAGCTACACAAAAGAATCAAGATTCCTACTGCACTGCTTATAGTAACAGATCTATATTCTTTCATTATTTCATCAGAGAGGAGGCTAAAGCATCCTGTAATTTATGCACAGTAAATTCAAATACTAGCCTGTATACAAGAAAATAAAATTGCAGTCAAACAGAGGAAGACCATAAGCTTCCCCTCAGTCTGTTTAAATTATTCTGAAACCACTGGAAATCACAGAAGATAGAAACATAGTATGTTAAGGAGTGCAATGGACCTTAAGGATCAGTGAGTCCCAGCCCCCACTGCCACGGGCATGGACACCTCCCACTAGACCAGGCTGCTCAAGGCCTTTATCCAAACTGGCCTTGAATGCTTCCAGGGATGAGACAACCCACAGCTGCCCTGGGCAACTTCCAGTGTCTCACCACCCTCACAGTAAAAATTTCTTCCTAATATCTAACATAAATTTCCCCTCTTTCAGTTTGTACCCATTACTCCTTGTCCTGTCACTACAGTTCCTGATGAAGAGTCCCTCTCCAGTTTCCCTGCAGGCCCCTTCAGATGCTGCAAGGTTGCCATGAGGTCTGCACACAGCCTTCCCTTCTGCAGGCTGAACAGCCCCAGCTGTCTCAGCCTGGCTTTGTAGGGGACGTGCTCCAGTCCCTGTATCGACTTCACGACCCTCCTCTGGACTTGCTCCAACAGTTCCATGTCCTCCTTATGTTGGGGACACCAGAACTGGACACAGCACTGCAGTGGGGCCTCACCAGAGCAGAGCAGAGCAGAGCAGAGCAGAGCAGAGCAGAGCAGAGCAGAGGGGCAGAATCCCCTCCCTGGCCCTGCTGCCCACGCTGCTTTTGGTGCAGCCCAGGACACGTTTGGCTTTGTGGGCTGTGAGCACACACTGCTGGCTCATGTGGAGTTTTCCATCAACCATCCCCACCAAGTCTTGCCCCACAGGGCTGCTCTCAATGAAGAGAAAACTCTGCTACACCCATCCTGAATCCATTTGAGACTTCAGGAGAAGATATCCCTACAAATGAACTTCGCTTATTTTATACACTTGCTTTTATAAACTTATAAGCAGTTACAAGGGGGGGAGGGAGGAGAAACATTAAATATTACACTGATTATCCAACCAGTGTAGATCTGCCCTTTAGCTCAAACGTAGGACAGTCAATTTGTACCACAAGGTTAATAAAATTAAACAGCATGGCTTCTTGATTTTGTTATACAAATATTTAAAGTACAGCACAGACACAAAAAGTCCTTAAGCTTTCTTATTCCCTGTTTCACTGTAATCCTAGCCATAATTAAACATCTAAACATAAAGGTTATCAACTACCTTCTTCTAACCTGACCTGCAGACTTTTGGACAGCTAAGCAAATTTCAGGGCTCCCACAACATGCTCAGATTTGTCTCTCTTGCTCTATCCTCTTGTCCTCCTTCCTGTATATTTTGAAAAAAACTACTTTTTAATCTCATAAAAACCATAATTAATTTTCACATGCCACTAAACTCCACTTAGCTGCCTACAAAATCATTCCAGTCATGCCAAAAAGAAAACACACCTGAAAGTTCTAGCAATACTATAAATAAGATCAACTAGACTACTTGAGACACAGATTTTATATCTGGAATCCCAAACACTCCAAGCTGGACGCCCAACAGCAGCAAAATGTTTTTCTCCATATCAAAGACAAAGATAAACAATGTTTCCTCAGAAGAGGATTTTTTTTTTTAATAAAACAGTTCTGCAGTTAGTCATAAAGACAGTACTATATACATCAGGATTAAACAAAATCTTAACATCAACAGTTACTTACAATAAAACATCAAGATGAGCTAGAATTAAAAATAAATTGCTGAAGAGTTGTTCATTTCTGTTTCACCTTATAAAGTGTAAAGTAAAAAATTCATTTGAAGTGCAGCTGCTAAAATGCAGCTTTTGTATTCTGAACAGAGGAAGAAGGATGTGGAATGAGCTGAAGGTGGGCAAAGGTTCTTCTACAGAACCTGAAAATTACTTTAATACACTAAGGAAAATGGGGTAAGCATATATACAAAACAAATAACCTTCTGCTGAGAAGTGGAAGGATATCATAAATAAACACATATCTAATTATGAATACTCCAAACCAACTCAATAAGCAGGCTTAATTACAGGCCATTTAACTAGGCTTACCTTATCTAGCTTTTTTATGCATGCACATACTTACTACTCAGAGAGAACCATCTGCAGCAGATGAGTCAGAAAGGCACAGGTACTTTTTAACACCAAACCAATATTTCTCTACATTCCGAAACCACAGTATGTAAACGCTCAAAAAAACCCATCTACCAAATGTTTTGCAAAAGATGGGAGGTATGGTTTTGCTAGTGATTTAATATAAGTTAACTATGATATACAAGAGATAGCTCTAAAATGCATTTCATATAAAATGGTGATGCTTTCTTAATAGCAATTAACATAGCAGCAACTTCCTCCTTCTTCCCCAAGGCCAAGTAGCACCAAAGTCCCTTTCATAACTGCTAAAATACCACTACATGTTGGTTTTGCTTGGCCAGGTTTTGGCACTGGGGGCTGCAGGGGTGGCTGCTGTGAGAGGCTGCCAGCAGCTTCCCCCGTGTCTGGCAGAGCCAGTGCTCGCTGGCTCCAGGATGGACCTGCCCCTGGCCAAGCCTGGGCCGGCCAGGAATGATGGTAACGCCGCTGTGACCACGGATTTAAGAAGGAGAAAAAGGTTATTGGGCCAATGAAAATGTGCTCAGAGAAGAAAGGAGTGAGAACATGTGAGAGAAACAACTCTGAAGACACCAAGGTCAGTGAAAGAGGGGCAGGAGATGCTCCAGGTGCTGGAGCAGAGGGTCCCCTGCAGCCCGTGGTGCAGCCCGTGGAGAGGGCAGCTGTGCTGCTGCAGCCATGGAGGTAACAGGGATGCAGAGGCTCACCCACAGCACATAGGGAACCCCTGCTGGAGCAGCTGAGTGTGTGCAAAAAGGCTGAGACCCCATGGGAGGCCTATGCTGGAACAGGCTCCTGGCAGGGACCTGCAGACCCGTGGAGAGAGGAGCCCATGCTGGAGCAGGTTTCCTGGTAGGACTTGTGATCCTTTGGGGGAACCACGCTGGAACAGGATTGACCCCATGGAAGAGTGACCCGCATTGCAGCATTTTATGTAGAACTGTTGCCTGTGGAATGGACTCAAGCTGGAGAAACTCCTGGAGAACTGTGTCCTGTGGGAGGGACCCCACGCTGGAGCAGGAGAAGGACTCCTCTCCCTGAGCAGAATGAGAAATGCAGATGAACTGGCCATAAACTGCATCCCCTGTCTCCCTGCGCTGCTGGGGGAACAAGGTAGAGCTGGGAAGGAGGGACGGGTGGGGTCAAGGTGTTTTTAACATTTATTTTACTACTCATTACCCCGTGATACCATTTGGTGGATGATCTCTTCTGGTCCTTATCTCAGCCCTTGAATGTTTTGTTCCAGTTACCAGGGTGAGTGACAGAGCAGCTTTGATGGGTGCCTGGCATCCAGCAAAGGTCAACCCACTACACACTGGAATGCTTTCAGTAAGTCAAGAGGCAGTTATTTACTTCGGACATTGCACCAAAAAAGCTGAATCATATTTTAGAGCATTTCACTATTTATAGCTGCTGGGGATAAGTCTTCTGCTACACAGTGTACTATTTATGGATAAAAAGGATTTGTTGCAAACATCACTTTTTGAGATTGGAACACAGCAGAACATGGGCCCAGACATATCCTTTACTTTTATACTTTCCAATATAAAGCTTAACATTTTCAGTGCCCATGTCCATAAGAAACCAGAAGAGATTATTTTATCCCCATCCCATCAACAATATTCCAGTGATAGCAATGACCCGGTTATGTCTCAAATTTCTGCAGAACTGGCAAAAGCAGGAAATCACGCTTTTGCTTCTTTCAGAACTCAGTGAGAGCAGCAATATATTCAGGCTGGAAGTGCTAGTTAGTACCTACACCCAACAGACTTCTGACAGAGAATGCCTCTCATCGCCTGAAGCCCAATTTTTAATAGAATTTCAGAATTTCACAGTTAACTTCCAGAACTTCAGCTATACTTGCAGGTAAAGTAAGTTCTTCAGGTAAGTATAATATTCTGCAGTAATGCCAACATACTTTATATAGCCCAGTACTATGCATCAAATTGGAAGTGGGCAACACTGGAGTATGGGAATTGGGTCCAAAACAATTTACTTCAGCTAGAAGATTCCTCTTCATGCAATCACAGTGGTTACACACCTCATATTGCACAATCAATAATTTAAGTGTGGTAACATTTTGTTTGATAAATTTCAATTTAGCATGTATTTAGATAAAATTATCATCCCCTTCCTAAACATTTTTTACCTAACAGGCACAGGTTTCTTTTTGCTTCGCTGGATCAGTTATTATTACTTAAAATGCCTTTCAAGACAACCAAATTACAACACTACCTGTGTGTCATATATATCCTGGAGAGGCCAATCAGTCACAGGTAACTAGTGGATTTTATTTCCATCACAAGAGAGGTGTTCAACTTCAAAGCTCAAGAGACAAATACCTTAGCAGATAATGACATGCAGGTACATGCTTTCTCTGTTTGCAGCTTATTTTTTTGCTCCTTATTACCTTAAAGTTTAATATATTCTTTCCTTCTACAAGTATTTAGTGTGTAGAGTAATAACATGCACTATAATTACATGTTTTTCTTCAGTTCAGTTACTTACAATTCACCCTGAATGTAACGGAGCCCCAGCAACTTCTGCAGACAAAACACCAAACAAGAAAAGAATATACTATCTGTAAAAATACTTGGTTAGCTGGAAATTTAGTTTACAAGAACCAGACAAAGACACTAAAAGAAGAAAGCATGTAAAATCTTCAACTACAGAAGCCAGTTCTGTTTAAAACAGTTTGCTTTGCTCTGCCATTTCCTGAATTCCTCTCAAGACCTCCTTAGCACGGGCACACTATTCAGACACGCTCCAGTACTACAGCAAAAATGAATCCATTAATTGAGAAAGGCCTAAGTACATCACACCATAAAAATTTTGCAACTGATCAGGTAATAAATATCAAATTGCTATGGTAAATGGAAGTTCCACCAGTTCATTCTGGGGTCTCCAGACGCAGGTACAGAACAGACCAAATACTCAGCTGCGCACGCAGAGAGCCCAGCCCACTGCTCACACCTCCTTCAGATGATTTAACGACCCTCACTCAGGGTCAGACATGTATCCAAATAACTACCATTAGCCACAGCTGCACCCAGCCTGATTTCCAGAGGCCAACACTACTGCACTCCTGCATTCTTCACTGCATTATTCCATACACTGGGAGAAAATGCCAGGTTTTAATGTGTCCAGTTTTGTTGACCCCACTATATATACTGAGTTTCAAAAACAATTATTTAAAAATACACTACCGTATTTCTGGAAGAAAAATGAGTCTTTGGATTAAGTCAGGCATATTTAAAACTAAAGTTTACCTGTTAGAAGATACAATTTTATTTAATGAGAAAATATTAAAAGAAATGCAGATTTTGATACTAATGTCTTCTGGATTTAATCCTCAGCATACAACTCATCAATGCCAGCGAAGGGTATTATCATCAAAAAGTCATGTAATACTTTTCAAGTCCCTGTAAGGTTTGCTAAAGGGCTGAGACATTAACTATTCATTATCTGTATTTCCAACCAAAAATGTATCGAAATTAAGGAAAAGCTTTAACTCCTGTAATTTAAAAGCTATGCATTTTGTTTAATACCCCATCTCACACACCTGCCTTACTACAGAGATTCCGTGAACCACCCCATTGAAATGAAGAAAGAAGTGATGTTTTGGCTTGAAGTGACAGTGTCAACAACCAGTTCAGACAACAGCACCTGAAACACGGGGTTAACAGCTTCTAACACAAATCCTGTATTCCACACTCTTGCCCTTCTTTGAGACTTGTTAGAGATCTTAGGAAAAAGCCAGGTGCTACCAGTGCTCTGCAAATTACACACCTCAGAGCACAGAGCTCACTTCTCAGAGGGGGTGAGGTCAATCTCTAGGTTAAAAAAGGAAATTCTGGTTTGAGCAAAATATTACTTGAGAAAGAGAATGTAAAACTGCTGTGTGAAACCTCTTGTTCACATGCTTAACTGAAAAATGCCATCTTAACTTTCACTTGAACACACGTAACATTTACTCTGGGTCTTATGATCTGATGACATTGGAGGCACAAGAGGAAAAGAAATCCATGTAATTTCAAACCATACTCACTTTGAGTGATTGCAAAGTCAGTACAAAATAAAGAGGCCTAGAATTTGCACTTCATTACAGTTGAAGAATGTTGTAAACATTTTTATCACAAATAGAATTGACAATATGGCTGCTCATGGCTGTGAGTAGATGGACACAAAAAAACCCCCAGACTAGACCAAAAAAGTCCCCAAGTTACTTTGACATCAAATCATAGCTCCTGGAGCACCACACAATGTGTATTGATACTCCATACAAAAAAAGAACACTAGAATCTGTCAAGGTACACATTACTGAAATTAATCTTGACACTTTTTCAAGGTATATTGTGTACAAAGAATACTTTCCCTAGAAGAAAATTCTTCCTATATAATTAATTTTCAGTAAAATTTTGTTTTGTTCATCAGATCAATCCGATTTGCAAAATGTGACAAACACCGTGTAAGAAATTTGTCAGTGGGAGAAGGTGAAAGTAATTTAAATGATCTGTCTAATACAGGGAAAATATAAAAAATGACAAGAAACCTACCTACAAAGGCAGTGGGAAAAGAAAGACAAAAGGAATAGAAGCAAAAGTACCATGTATTTGCCTCATGATTTATCTTAGGGATGTAAGAAGCTGTAACCAAATTTACCTAGAAAGTGGTTAAAGCTGCTAGAATGTCATAAATACAGAAAAAACCTATGAAAAGGTACTACCAACCTTTTAGATTAAGTAGGTAATTTTAAAGGATGTATACAATGGTAAGATCATGACAAATACCATTTGGTGACTTTTTTTCCTTTTCATTTTTGTACTATTCATGTACAAGGATTAACAAAAAACATAAAGGTAAATTCTAGCCCAAAACCTCTATTATGAATTAAACTCAAGAACAAACATCTGCGCCTGGGAAGAAATTTCATCCTAAGATGTAACTTATCTCAAACCACTGTCTCAGCCACTGTTTACATACCATGAATTGCTATTTCAGTATTAGTTTTGTATAAAACTAATCTGTAAAGATGCATAATCTGCTTTAATGCTAATGAGGCACTTTACTGTCCATCACTTGGAGGACTTGCCTTGTTGAACCAAAATATGAAATTGACCAAAGTTGAGATTTGATTATCCCCTCCACCTTTTCAAGGAGCAAGTATTATTCTTTACCTAGCTGCAACTAGGTAAAGAAAACTCAGAACAGATAAATTAAGCCATGGAGCAGAGAGAAATCTAGGTTTAGTCAGACCAGGCTAGTTACTATTTAACGGAAATGAGCAGCTTCCTGTTGTCAGGGCAAACAGCAAGCGACTTCCATTTCAAGCTGCAGTATTTTGTGCTCCTGCAGAGATCTGCACCCTAACTTCTATTTCAACAATGTGCCAGGTGATATTTGCTTTCAGATGAAGTAGAGACACTAAACGTACTAGAACGTTTTAGTTCTAGTACTAAGTGTAAATGTACTAGAACATTTCAGTTCCTTCTTCCTGCTTCTAAGCATGTTCCAAGTTCACGAAGTTTTGTCTTCCAAATACAGGTCTCGGATCTCTTTCCACCGCAACACTCCTCCCCTCCAGATTCTTTTTTTTTTTTTTTTGCTTGTCTCTACTGTCGATGCTCTTTCAAAGCAAATTTCCTATTAGAGCTTATAAAAGATAAACAGAGATGGCAAAAGTAACTCAGCCAGTGAATGCGAAAACGAATGCTGGGAGAAGTTTTGACCAGGCAGTTTGTAATGTGAGCGGTTTCACTGACCAGTTACACAAACAACTTGCAAAGGAGCGTAAATGAAACGAGACACGTGCAGAGAGGGGGAGGCATCACCTGGACCGTGTTTTGCTTTACCCGTGGTCAGGTAAGACTGCGAACATGTATTTCTAGAGACACACAGAGGTGTAGAAGGTCTGACCATTCAGGTTTCTAAAAAGGGAAAGTCCACACTGAACTGTGATCTCTCTTATTTAATTAGCAGTATGTAAATACGATACAACTAATTCTACTGGCAGAACTTCAGAATTTTCGCTAGTAGTATTTCAAAGCCAAACTGGCACGTCTCAGAAAAGTTTCTTTTTCCCACCACCGGGCAGACTTCAGCTGCATCACCACGCTTGTCTCTGCCTCAAGAGCTACAGGTCAGTCCTGTGCGCCCCAGCACACCCGGACGCGGGGAACGGCTCACTCCGGATGAAACCAGAAACATTTCTGGAAAAACAGCGAAAAGCTAGCCCAGGAGAAGCGGAGGAGGCTCGGTGTCCCCGAGCAGAGCAGAGCAGAGCAGAGCAGCCTTCACCCAAACACATCGGAGGTGAGGAAACTCTCATCGCGTGGTTCCGGGCAGCTCCCACCTGGAGCGCGGCGCCGGAACCCACCGGGACAGGAGGCGGCAGCAACCGGGCCCCGGCCCCAGACCCAGCACCGCATTTCGCCCCCGGGCTGAGCCCAGCGTTACAGCCGGGGGTTCCGCCGGGCCCCAGCCCGCCCC
>VZSE01006618.1:1702825-1781305 GCA_013398275.1 Promerops cafer
CGGGACCGGGGCGGGGCGCGCACCCGGCCCTGCCCTGCGCTCGCCCCGGGCCGGGGCGGGGTCCGCTCGACCCCCGCGCCGCCTCTCGCACAAGGGGCAGCTACCAAACCCTAAATACAATCGTTTGTCTCTACTGAGCTGTATGCAGAGGTAGTTTAAATTTTGGCAGCAGCCTGCTGCGAGCCTGACGAGATGCATGTGTTACTCGTGTCCACTGTGTGACTCGCATAGGGGCTGCTAGGAGTTAAAGAACAAGTCTTGAGCAGTACTAAAGTACAGGAGAGGAATTTGTGCCAGGAAGGTGCTAATTCCAGGCCTGGCAGGGGCAAGATCTGGTTAGCAGGTCCGTACATCCCTGCTGGGACAGACTGTGTGAAAAGCAGCAGCTCACACACCTATCACCAAAGAAAGAACATCCCAAGTTAGGGGACGGATGGCCTTTGCAACCACCAAGAGCCTCCAGAGTTCCCCCTGTGCATACCAGGAACCTGGGCTGTATAAAGGCAATAGTGCTCAATGATCTAGGGGTAGGTTAACTAAGCTAGGAAGTAAGGATGTTGTACTGATAGTGGATACAAAAAATGCCAAATTCACAGGCCACAAGGTCATCAGGCAGAACTCCCAAGGAAGACACCAATAAATACAATTCAGCAACCGTGCTACAATCATCTGACTGGATAAAAGGTAACTCCAGCAGGGGAGATTGCAACCACCAGCTCATAGCCATCCAATCCAAGAAACCCACTGACTTAGAAGAAGAGAAAGAACTGACTAATTAGCATAGGAAGCAATGGAATAATTAACCAGTGGAAGATAGAATACTGACTAGAGAACTATGCAACTTACAGCCAATAAGCATAGATTCCTTTGTCTGCTAAAACGCATAGTGAAAAATTTTCATAGTCAGTGGCTGATCTTGTGTACCCAGTACTCCTTTCTGCACAGAACTTACCAACAGAAGAATGAACCAGGTTCCCCCACCCCACCACTGAGAAGCCCAGGGTGAAAAGGCCCAACAGGACACCACTGGATCCATGCATGGTGACTTGTCTTCTTCCAACACTCTCTCTTTCTTTCCCCTACACATTAAAAGCTACAAAATAAAGTCAGTACTGTTGAACTGGCAGTTCGTCTTGTTTGCTCCTTAATTTGGGCATCTCTCACTAAACAGATCATAACAAGTGCACTCATACTATTCATACTTGTACCTCTGTTAGCACAGAGGCAACACAGAGGTGGCTGAAGCTCCCCAACACCTTCACAGCTTTTCAGGCTTAAATGAAACAGAAAAGGGGATTCAAATGTTAAGTTGTGGTAGACAACAGAAAGTGCCATTACTACATCAGCCTCATTGCACTGCAAAATTATTTCGTTTTACTCAGTTCTGTTACCTATGTATAAAAAAAAAACCCACAAAAAACCCCCCAGCACCAAATCGCCCTCCCAAAGACCAAACAGTTAGAACAAGGAAAGATAAAGCATGAGACCATAAGGCATTAAAAAAAAAAAAAAAAACAAACAAACCAGCATATTTTAGAGCTAGAAATGGGAGAAATAAGAAACACTGCAAAACTTGGTAAATCAATATCTTTATTTTATAGAAAGTAGTTTGATCAGTGTGCTGAACCTGCCATTAGCGATGGTTTTGCTATTTTTAGTAAAAATAAACATTTGAAAATAATTACCTTGGAGAATATATCATCTCCAAGCTTATTTCCCCTTAATCACTGTTGCTTTTTTCATAACTATTGCATCTAATCTAACACTGGGTGCTCTTAATAGGAAGGGGGTACCTAGTATAGGATATCTCCATAGTTTATTTCCTGCAACTGGTTCTGAGGTTCCTAAAATGCAGTAGAACATGTACAACCTCACCCTGCACCACCTTGGCACGGTACAAAATCTGCATCTATTCCATGTTTCTCCATCAACATCCTGCAACATCAGCTGTCACGTGAGAATTTTCTGGTGTAAAGTCACACAACAAGCCAGTTTAAGTACCTAGATGGCCAGAGTTTTAACTTCCATAAGTTGCTGAAGTAATCATGAAGAACTTGGATCGTGTGTCTAAGGTAATGGAATCAGTTAGCAACACAAGAATGTCACACTCTTGACAGTATTATGTACTGCTACACAGACAAACACAAGTCACAGCTCCCAGTCTATGATATTTAAAAGGGACATTATCAGCCACAAGCTAAATTATTTTGTCAGGGCAATAAAGTATTATTGATTAACCACTGTCAAAAGCAAATTTTATGTTCAATTTGTGCAGATGGCTACTTAAAGCACAGGGACCTCTGTAGGCACTAGTACCCTTAAGTTTGAGTAACTTGCATAGCAACAGGGAAAAAGCATTAATTGCTGGAGGACAAAAGTCAGTGGAAGTTAAGGGCAACAGCCAGAGGTTTCTGAGTTCAGTTCTTCTCCAATGACTAGATTCGAAGTTGAGAGTGTCCCTTTAAAAGTTTCACATACAACAGAATTTAACTCAGTTTTACTCCATCATTACAAGAAAGCTACTGATAATTTGTCTTACAGTAGCTAAACATCAATGAACAATATGCAAGTGAAAAACTGATTTGTAAATGAAATATCAGCAACATGGAACTCTAGAAGGCTGAGTTTCTGCAGGATTTATTGGAAAGATTATAAAGGTGTGGCAAATACATTGTGATTTTATATAATTTAGTTTCGAGAATAGCTTATGGTAACTATAAACATAATTGAAAATGCCTGGTCAACGCCAGTACTTTTCTTATATAAGCATAAGTTTGCCAGGATTTTTCAAAGTGCAGCTCTACTCAGAAAAATGACAACATTGTATGTCTTGGCAAATTGCATTTAAAATCTGCTCAGTTTGCAGATGGTAAGACAGCTTTTTGTGATTGCCAGTACAACAGATTTGAGCTTGAAGTATTAAAGCTAAAGATATAAATATTTAAGGACAAAACATCAAGGACATAATTATATAATACTGCCATGATTTCTGCACATGTAACTTTGTTAGTTCAGTGGGTGTATAAAACTGACGCATGTACATAAAGCAGCTACAAAGTCACAGTTTCAGATGATTCTAAAGGACTGTGCTACTGTTTACCCCACTGTTTTCCTTCTTCCACAAGAATAAAGAATATTAGAAACTCAGCCACTGAGCAGGTAACTCATACTCATTGGGCAAGTCTATTTTGTAAGGTGGTGTCTCTTTTAGTCACTTTTCTGGCCCATCACTGTACTTAAACTGTTTTGAAATCACGTTCAATTTCAACCTCCAAGTGTTAAGGAAAAACAGTTACAACTGAATCACTGAACAGCTGTACCAGTTTGAAATGCTGTCACGTTTCTTCATGGCAAAACATTCACATTCTTTTTATTGCACAATTTGAAAATTCAGGTTATGTGCATAAAAACCTTCATAGTGTTTGCACTGCAACTTGCGAAACATACATTTAAAATGACCTTAATACATTTTACAAAATCTTTTTAAACAACTTTATATTCTTAAGATAAAAGCATCCTGAGAATGTTACATAGTTCATTATACAAGCCCTTCATTTCTGCTATGCTTTATTTATCCCCATAGTTCCTAATTTGACAAGTTTATTTTACAGTTAATATCTTGGTGCTGTATTTCACAAAATATCTTTTAGCAAAAAGTACACCATTGGCATTCAAGTAATCCAGCCTCACATCTAATTTACAAATTAAACCTTTGTCAAGCTCTCAAGTAAAGAAAAGTAAACCAAAATACATACAGAAACAGTTTAGCTGACAAAAAAAAAGTAAAGGCCTTGTGCATTAATAATTTGGTCAAACATTTAAGTTATGCAGTTTAATATTTTGGCAAAAAAAAACCCCTCTATATCTATCCTTCTCAGTTTGTTTTCTTTCATCTGCCAACAGGTGTAAACATAAACATCAAGAAAGAAAGACTGACAGTGTAGAAGTACTTTGCTGTTGAATTACTTTTTCCTTTTTTAAAGTACTTACAAAAAACAGACAAGCAAGAATGTAAGTGCTAAGAATGGACTAGCTTTGGGCTAAATAAAAGCCTTACTGAAAAAAAAAAGAAAAAATAAATTAGGTTGGGTTTTTATTTTATTTCCTCCACAGACATCTAATTAAATAGTCTTGGAAGAAATTCTAGTGCCATATCCTAAAGCAGTATCTTCCTGTATCTTTTTGATCAAGTCTAAGGCTTCACACATAATCTTGACTATTTTACTAGGAAGATATCCATTCATATTTACATTTTACTTTTGTAAAGGGAGTGTTCAGGGTTAAAAATATATTTATTTTTAAAAGGTCAGCCTGCCATCCTGATGGCAGTGATTCAAGCTATAAAACAGAAGACAAGTTACAGAACATCCTTCAGTTTCTTATACTCTAGATAAGAGGAAGGAGATCAGGCAAGTCAGAGAGGTAAACAACCTAGATTTCAGGAATGGAGAGAAAAAGTGGCTCGTTATATGAATGCTTGCATGACCAGGAGTGTTCACTCCTGGATACTTTGTTTCTCTTCTGCACATAGGTAAATATTTTTATTGTCGGCTGCCTAAACAAATTGAGAAGAGAGACAGTTATGGTTGCCACAGTGAAAAAACATTACCTAAGGTTTCTATCAGGACAGACATGCTTTTACAAGGTGGCAAGGTGTTGAATATAAGCAGAGGTCATGCCCAGATGGTACACTCCAGGTGAGAGTGTAACTACTTCAAAAGGAAGAGTAAACCACTTCAGCAACATCTCTATAAATTGTAACTATGTAATTTGGAGTCATATTTAGCTTTTATTTTAGGTAATGATCAAAATCTGAAGGATCTTTTAATCTTTAAGGCATTAGTGCATCAGGGACTAAAAGCTCCAGGTACTTAATAAATAGGGGGGTCAGGGCAGAAGGGGAGAAAGAAAAAACCCCAAAACATCTTTGTGTCACAAGCTGTCATTGTGCATCTGCTTTGTTGGTTAGTTCCAGGAAAAATATTTTCAAGGATGGCAGACGGGGAATGTTATTCACTATTCTGAGAAAAACATTAGATCATAAACTTCACATCATTTTTTAACACATCCTTTAAAGGGCTGAATCTATCAGGCAAGATTCTCATCTTTACTGTTCCATCAGCACCACAGGAGAATATGTGATTTGCTGGTCCTGTTTCAATTTGCATGACTCCTGTCCCAATATTTCTGAAGAGGGACTGTCGAGCATGCTCATTGATGAAAGTGTGAAGAAGATTAAATGTAGACAGACTCCATACCTGGAAAAGCATCAGAACATCAATCTCTTATAAGGATAATTACCATGATCTTAATCATCACGAGTGAATCGTGGAGGGATTGAATTACATTTTGCATTTACTTTTCTAACACTAACTGTAAAAGAAGAATATGTAGCAACCTGCAAAGACATATTTAGAGAATACTAGTACTCATTTTCTATAATAGGCAATATAAAGAGACACTAAGGTATCACTAATTAAAAGGAGGACTGCATTAAAAAGAGGTTAAGACTGACATTTCATAATTAAATTAGTAAATGTGAAAGTCAGAGTTGAGCACAAACGCAGTACATATGACATCTACTTGCTCCACACCTGTACAATATTCTTTCTGAATGTACACAGCATCTCTGCTCCCTCCCCCTCATTAATACCTTTATGTTGCCTTCAGCAGATCCTGTGACAAAATACTCTTCTGTAGGATCAACAGCAATTGCTTTGACTGGAGAATCATGACTCTGGAGTAACTGTTGCTGCTGCTTTAGGCGAAGATCAATTACACAGGTAAAGCCTTTTCTGCCTCCAGATATTAACAGCTGGTGTTTTGGAGCATATGCTAGCACAGTTGCTCCACTATCATGACAGATGAAAGCTGAAAGCCAAAGCAAAGTAATTCAAATAAAACACGGTACTAACTTGCATTTTCCATCAATCTTTAATAGTTCAAGACAGAAGCAACAGTGGCTTTGATGCTGTAATCCAGTTGACCACAACCAGCCCGCTTATTGCAGTACCTATATATATATGTAAACCCAGGTTCCCATCAGATATTCTGAAGCTGCAGTATTCTCAAAATAAGCAATTAAAATCTGTATTAACAAAAAACTATATCCTTTTTTCTATACCTGTGTAATCACAAACTATTAACCCTCAATCAGAAACAGATTTTAATAATCTGCTATTAAAATAACAGATTTGTTACTTTAAGTAATAGAATTTGTTATTTTATGTCCATTTTAATGCCCATCAGAAATACTTCCTACTTGCACAACTATCTTGCAAGTTTCCACTGGTCATTTTACTGCTAATTTGTTGCTTCTCACATTTATTTGGAAATGTCTACACCCCTAAATGAGTGGGAAAAGTGAATGAAAATTATAGTTATCAGAACACAGCTTGGTACACTGTACTTGTAGTTCAAAGAGCCTATGAATTTACACTTAGAAATTCCATTCATCTCTCACATACACTCAAGCACTCACCATACTTTAAAGTACAAGGAGTTCACAACTCTCTGATCTCAATTCTGTATTTCAGATATTGAAATGCATTTGTTGTATTACTTGTGATAAAGTGTTAGTGAGAAAGCTAATGAAACCCAGCTAAATACTTATTGTGCCCCCAAAATCCTACTTAGAGGAATAACTGTTCTGAAGCAGGAGCTGCCCAGAGCCTTTTAAAAAAGAACAGAAATGTCTGGCTTGCATTTGTTGCGCAAGGACGGAAGGCATGCAAAGGAAGGTGCTCATGTCCATGAAACCAATCATGGATATAGAACACTAAGTGATTTCTCAAGAATCTGGTTTTATATTCCCACTGGTGCACTCACACAGTATGGTGAAAGACATTTTACTGTCAATGTTAAAATTACTTCCCACAATAACTCTTTCATAAAGATAGACATACACTTCTTTATACTGTAGTCAAACATTTTGGTTGCTGTATTTTACTTACCATGCACCAAGCTATTTGCAGGAGAAACCAGAGTATCCCAAAGACAAATATTTCTGTAGAAAAGAACATGGCTTAATTCAGCAACAGATGTTTTAAGGTATTTTGAACACTTGAAAAGTCATCTGTACCTTAAAAAGGTTGTTACAGGCATAAAGCACTGTAAACAGACTTTCAGTGATGACATCTGAGCAGATCCCCAATCACTTCCATAGTTATACACTGCAAGAACGTGCCTTCTACACAATTATTCTACAACTATTTCCATAAAGCATTTATGTTAACAATCTTTTATAGCTTAATTCACAGGAATGTTAGCAGGTTTTGGTATTTTTTGATCAATACTTATGAAAACAAATGAGAAATGAAGAACCATGCAAGTTCCCTAGAGCTATGAAAATAATTTACGACAGTTTCATGTGCGTAGAACAGGACTGAACAGTTCAGCTGGAAGGGGCCTAGAAGGATCATGTAATTCACCCACCTGACACCTTCAGGGCTGACCAGAAGTTAAAGCATATCATTAAGGGCATGTCAAACTCTGACAGGCTTTGGGGACTGACCTCATGGATGTGTGTTCCAGTGTCTGAACCTCTTGCTAACAAAATGTTTCTTGATGTCCAGTCTCATGCCAGACCTCCCCTGCCACAGCTTTAAACCATTCCCACACAACCCTCACTGGATTCCCAATAGAATTACTCAGGACCTCCCTTTCTACTTCTCCTCCTCATATGGAACATGAGCAGGATATTTGTGCTTCCCTATGAAACCTCCCTTAATAGGCATATGAGAGTTTAGCTGCAAACATTGCTTCTCTCCCTCTACCGCCAAGAAAGAAATCAAGCAGAAGTACTCTTAAACTGCTTAAGAACCACCATAAAAAAAACCAAGTGGGGGAGAAAAAATATGGCACCACTTCAACTTTTATGCATTATCACAACAGATCTTACCTGTTGTCAGAAGAAAATCCTGCTGTAGCTATCAAAGATGATGAACTGATGAAAACAAAGTCATTGGCTGTTTTGTTATGACACTGCCATGTCTGAAAAATTGCAGTTAGAAATTATTAATTGAAAAGGATATTGAAAATCTATTTTGTACAAGCAGGCAATATTAAACTTCCTTGAGAAGGAAAGGTGTTCGTAAGAAATTTAAAGAACATAGGATATAAAGGTATTGGTATGCCTTGTAAGACTCTTAATTTTTCACAGAAATATACTCTGCCACCCTGCATAACTGTCTATTAATTGACAAGTGACAATTATTAACAAATCTCAATGAACATTAAAGTTATTTCAGATCTCATGTTACATCTTCCACTCTCCACTTAGTAAGTATGACCAAAATATAAGAACCTGTCATACAGACCACAGGATGGCAGTAACACATAACTTAATCTTGATTAATACTGGTTATCAGCACAAATACTTGCCCTCTCCTAGCTATTCTGAGGGAAGAAAGAAGTAAGAGAACACAATACAAGTTTATGGAAACTAATTTAGTTTTCAGCTTACCAAATATGGCTTAGGTGAAGTTCCAGTAAGTGGACAACATTTCCAATTTGTCTGATATAAACTTATATATCCATCAGCGTCAACAATTCCAAACTGAAAAAAAAAAATATATAGCAATAGTAAATACATATGTATGTATTGCAGAGAAAATATCCACAATTTTGAGAAAATATTTTAAATTAGAAGCATGTGATGTTTCTGCTAATTTACAATTATATTGGGGGAGTGGAGAAGAGAAGAGGAAGCGTACAGAAGGGTTTTGTTAGTTACCTTATTCCCTTGGTAATTGAATCGCATTCGAGTCACCCTTGCGTTGCCACCAGATCGAAAGCATGTGATTTGCTGCGCATGACCCCATTCAAACATTCTCACACTTCCATCTTGAGCACCCGTCAGGTCTGCAACAGTAAATATTTACACAGCCTTTAGCAAGAGTTGTAGCTTTTATAATTTCAAGAAAACTCACAATATCTCATAATAACTAGTGCCAAAATTAAGCCATAGTATCTGTCTTGGTGTAGGAGCAGGACGTACCACTGCAATTCGAAGTTGTGTTATTCGTTATTTGATTTAGAATTGTATTTAGATGGTCTTGAAATATGAAGCTATTTACTTGGAGATAACACCACATTTTTCTTACTATCTTTCATTCTAGTCACAAATAAGAGAGAAGCACACTACTTTTTGCTGTTTCTATAAGCTATTCTACATCCCCCAATATTGTTTTTTAAAATGAAAAATAGTTTCAGGAAGTATGGCTTATAAAGAACTTTAAAAACATGTAACAGATTGTTGTGCTAGTACAAAATAGCAACACACTATGAAACAGGCGAGTAAGAAATATATGATCTTTAGATAACTTTTCTCTTTTTTAAAAGAACCTGAACTTACAATATGGCAGTGTTGGATGAGAAGCCATTCTTCTGACGTTATTAATAGCTTTCTTGAGCATCTGTTCAACATACAAAAAAATAGAAAAAAATTAAACACTATTACTGAACAAAAAGTTATCAAACTAGAGAACAATTAGTGATTGCAGAGAGTTGTTTCCTATCAAAATTCCTACGAAAACAAGTACTGGGTTTAGAGATTCAGATAGAAGTCTGCGTCTTCCAAGACTAGCGTAGATGTTAACACTTTTGCAGCTTTATACATCTAGATAAATATTAAACTTTTGCTTCAGAAATCCAAATATAAACACTCCTTAGACTGCAGTCTTACCTCTTTTCTTGCCAATTCCTTTCTGATTCCATTAAATTTATTGGAATATTCCTGAATATTGTAAGATAAGCAAGAGAAAGGCAGAAGCATGTAAAGAAAGAGGTAAACAAACTTTAACAGAAGTAAAAAAATAGGAAGGAATATATCTATTTTCAAGTCTAGTTAACTTATTGCCATTGATTGAAAAGTGGCTATTTGTGACGATCCAGAATAAGCAATATACTGTGTAACTGGTATAAAATAAGTAAATAAATAATAAATAATTCTTCAAATGTATTTATAATTTTGCAAATACAGATCCAATGAATTTTCAGTAGTATGTTTGTTCCTAAATTCCAAAATTTGCTTTGAGCAAGGCATATCACCCAGATTTTTGTTTTCTCTTATTTTATTAATTCCAACTGGGAAGAATTCAATGTGCAAAGAGGATTTGAGACATCAGACAATTATATTTAAACCTCATTTATTTAGATTATATGTTCAACACACAAAAGGAAAAGAAAAGAGTAAGGATTTTTTTATCAAGGAAATACATCTGTGCCTGTGTTGTCTCTTCCCTTCTTTTCTTTCTTTTAATGTGTTTTAAAGTTAAGTTTTCATTCTTTTATTCCCCCATAGCTCTCAAAAGTATCTGACTTCTTTGAGGACTGTCTTTCCTCAGAGAATTGTTGGATTAGGTTTGGTCATGCATGTATTATTTACCTCAACATTTGAGAAGGGCAAAATGTATATTTGTGGCAGGTGTTAACTTCAAATGCGAACACATGTGAAATTTTGTTTGCCAGGGTACTCACCTTCAACACAACAGCTTAAAACTTACCACACACCATCAGCAAGCTGGCACTGAACCACTTTCAGAGAAACATTTAGGTTGGAAAAGACCTTTAAGATCACTGAATCCAACTGTGACTTTTAACTGTTGTAATTTTGTGCAGCATTTTAACACTGCTTTGTCATGGGACAGGAGACAGTGATGAGGTATTTCAAGTATGCTATTCTCCCCTGGCCTCCAATTATATCAGGGTGTCAACTGGAAGGAATTACAAATTTTCATGTGCTTCATATTCCTAAATATGACCAATAGAGTTTAAAAGAAATATCCTCTAAATTATCAGTTTGCAAACTAAAATGAGGAAAAGTAGTCGGAAGGAAAATAATTAACTTCCTTGTAAAAATTTCCCTGGCTTTGGATTTGTGGAATAAATCTGCAATTCTCTTAATTAAATTCTGGAAGCAGATATCACTGTTGAAGAGAAAGCCTTATGCCCCTCAGTTATTCAAGTTCATTCCAAAACACTTTCTAAAGATAAAAAGTATGATGTTGAAATATATATTGCCTTTCTTTTTCTCTAAGTACTTTAAATGTCCAGGGAAAAGCCAAATGGTTTGGTAAAACTATATATAAATTTTAAAATTCAGGACAATAGAGAATTATGTTCTTCAAACATTTACAGACTGGTATGTGCATTTATAATTGCAATATTTTGCTTGCTAAACTCACAACTTATCTTCTACATGTAAATGGAAGAACAGTTGCATGTTCACTCTATTTCTTCACTAAAATGAAAGGCTGTGTTGAGTTTTACAGCTACTAACTTTTACCCAGAAGTTAATGGAAGTCATCTTCCTCCATTCAACAGATAAGCACACATCATGATCCCCTAACCCCTGCTCTATTATGCTTTGGAAAAATGCAAATTTACAGAACTGTGCCTTTGAAGGGCTACACTAACAGAACTCTCTGGTACAGTTCCTTCAGTTTAGAAGACAAATACAATTATGAAATGAAAATACTTCCATTATTAATGTAACTGACATTTGACACTGCTAGCCCTCAGCTTGCCCCTAGAACAGCTGATGGCTAGAACACTGCTTGCTTTGCTGGAGAGCTGGGTGCTTTGGGCCTAATGTACATTAAGACTGAAAAATAAAAATGCACTTAAACTCCAACCCACCAGTTGTTAAACTGTTAAATATTGGTGTCAGTCACACTGACTTGTTTGACAGGCTGTTGGTAACACTGCCTGAGTTTCAGAGCTGTAGGTACATACTATTTCCTTCAGTTCTCTCTCACGAACACCTCCTGTAAGAACTTGTGTAAACAAACTGTGCTGAAATGTCTGACCCTCCTTACTTACCTTGTATGATCTGTGTAACAGGACATAGGGAAAAGTGACAGAAAAACCTTACAGCTAATAAACCTTTAACTGCCTGAGTGTCCCTTGCTGATGAAAATGAAGCAAAGACAGTGAGATTGAAAAGCCAGTAATGGTACAGAACAGTGGGCTACAACTACTAAATGGGCTGCACATTATGGAAAAGCAAAGATGATATCAAGAATCAGCAGTATCTGAAGGAACAAAGTAGCAAATAGTATAGTAGCAAAAGAAACATCTTAGAGAAGCTGCTTTTCTTCCAGGTTCCAATTCTTCCACAGCAACACTATTTCCTCCCAGAAGTCCCTACTTTGTCCTTCATTAGGTACCTCTGTCTTCCCTCCCTAGTGGGCAGGTGTTGTTCTATGCTGTGGGGGGTTGTCTGCCACAGTCAAACAGTATGCCTGACAAAATTTACGTCCAAAGTTTAACAGCAAAAGCATTCAAACATAGCCAAATCTATTTAGGAAGAAAGTTTTACAGCATGCAAAATAGAAGGCCATGTAAGTACCGTCTACATTAATAGATTATGCAATTACTTCATGTTGAGAAATACACAGACACAAAAATTGTACATGTACATATATATATATATATTTAAAGAACGGAAGTGAGAAGAGAAAGTGGCAAAGGCATTCAAAGAATACTGGCAGAAGAGACCTGACTGTAATAGCAGAGCTCCAACACTGGCACCTACGATCAGTAATTCCTAAAGTGAAGGCAGAGGTGTAGGTAATAATACCTGGCACAATACCCACTTAATAATGTGGAAAACATTATCAATCTTATAATGCTTATTTCTTATTTACTCCTCCTATTCATCAGCTATTTTCAAAAGTCAGTGACAATATTAATTAATATACAGTTACTTCATTCTGCCACCAATTATAGACTTGCTTTGAATTGTTAAATGACACCAAGTACAGCCAAGTCTCAATACTTGATGCATTTGGTTATTTAGGAAAACTCCACTTTCTGCACTCCATGTGCAAAAGGACTGACAGATACTGGTGTCTTGTATGACCATTTTAGCTCACTTAAGTGTCTCCAAATAAGCATCTCCCAGCCAGCTAATCAACAGATCTGCATCTATGCTCCACAGGAACTAAGATTAGAATGGCAATGGCCAGGCTACAATTATCACTTGATCTGAATTAAATCTAACCTAATAGCCTTTTGCTCAGGGCCAGGCTTCATTCCAGACACAAGATCTCTTTCTGAAGCTCAGAAGGAAGCTGAAGATTATGCTTAAAATAGAAGTTACGACAACATTTCGTATAAATATTTCTACCCAATCCTTATGAATTATATTGCTTTTTAAATAGACCATTTGGCTTGAAGTCATTAAAGAAGAATTTATAGTCTAACTTCTTACTCAAATCCTGATTCTTTGCTGAAAGCATATATGACTGTACTAAAAGCTTTGCTTGTTTAGCTGGTGTCCCTTAAATTCTGTGCAGTATTTTAACCTATTAAGTGAATCGTTACAAAAAAAATCCAGCTTGCCTTGGTTACACAGAAAGGTTATATTTAGTTATATGTTAATTGCAAAATATAACAAGCAGGACTGAACAGACAAAAGGAGAGAAGTGGATAGAATACATAAAGCTAATCTTTGACAAGTGACTTACCACAGATGCACCCCTGCCAGTTTGTGTACTACCAAGCCAAGGCATATTGATAGGTGTGCCAGGATTACTATGAGTATAAGGAGTGCTTCCCTGAACATTTACCAGATCATCACGAGCATGTATAACTAGGAAATCATCAGCCCTAGAAATGAAAAAAACATTTTAAATTAAGATTCTGAACAGCAACATTAAATACCATGTTTTGTTACTCTGATTTAAGCACAGTCAAGTGTGATACTGAAAACAAAGAGTACATACCCTTTATTTTCTATTTCCGTATCATCATCAACCCAGGTATAGATCTGTGTAGCTAAAATAGCAGAAACATCCAATTCTTGAATATCATGACTTGATGCTATTGCAATGCAGTTCCGATTTGCCTGAAAAAATAATATACAGAAAGACAGATACAAAAGGAAACCTCAAAAATGGACTTACTTTACCTTTTTTCCTGATCATGGCACTGTTGCCCACAAAAATACACACTTAATTTACAAGCCCCAAACATTTACATCTACAAACCTATGTACATTTATAATTGACATTTCGTTTTAAAAACTTATTTGCATCTGGGATAGTATCACACACTACTTGCATCTTGTACCTCTCAAGCAGCTCAAGTATCTCCTTGCTTTTCTCAGGTAACTACACTACAAGGCTTGCAACCAGGCTCCCCTCCTCCAGTTCTGAAGGGTTACATGGCTGAACAGAGAAGAAAAGATTACTTCCTGTTTGACAGAAAAGGACAAATACTCCTACACACAAGCCTAAAAAAATAAGACGCCACCTCTCCCTTTGATCGATCCACTGCACAATAGAAAAAAGAAGAAAATTTGTAGTAGAACTGTTTATGAAAATGTAATTTTGAAGTGCTTTAGAGAAGGGACCGCTAAAAGTTGTAGCTGCTAAAAACAGCAGGATGGCTGGCAAAGCCCATCTCACCCAGTCACAGTGTGCCTGTGCATCAGGTGGAAAATACAGCAGCTAGATTATTCCACCTCCTTTATACTCACCTTATTGACTGCAAAAGCAGTAATGATGTCTGACTCTTTATGGATTATTCTTGCCTTGCCACCAGGGTATCCCAAATCTGTTTCTATCTGTATTTAAAAAAAAAAAGCACAATTAAATGCAAACTTCTGTGCAACACCACTTTTTACTGAAAGTACAGAGACCAAACAATGTTACCTGTGAAATTTTTTTTCCCCCCTTGATTTTAATTCAAAGAAAACTCAAGAAACGTAGCCTGTAACAATTACACTAAACCTGTTTTGTGTAATAATATAGCTTCCCATTGCTATGTTAAGATTACCACAGCAACAGAGAAAGTGTAATTTGTCACACAAGCCACAGTACTGTGTTCATTCTCACATGTTTCAAGGGTCCTGAAAACCAGGAAGGTTATATGCAACACAGTGTTGATTGAAATTTTTAATCTTCATGTTTTGCTCTCAAAAAAGTCTATGATTGCTCTTAGCAAACACCTTTTGCTAAAACTGATGAAATAGTCCAAAAGGAAGTGCAGGCAAGCTCCTGAAGTGGAAAATGGATTTGAACTTTGTCAGTGCATCTAATCACAATTATTACAATTAAATAAATCTGAAACCCTTTACAGGCCAGAACCACAAACCTTTTGCTATCACATATTCTTTTTGTTTTTTTCAATGTGATCTAATGCTGGATTTGAATATTGTATATCATTTTGTATTTCAGAAATGCATTCAGGTACATCCCAGCACACAACAAAACTCTAAACTTGACCAGCACTGTAGCAGTCCTTCTCAAAATGAAAGCATTTAGAACTGAAAGAATTAAACTGACAGGTTACAGACCCAGACTGTTGCAATTACAAAATAAATTTACAGTAAAAACAATAACACTGTCAAACTAATGGTGACCTAAGAATTCAAACCTGAATTACAAATGTAGTATTTCATTTCTAAAAAAAAAAAAAAAAACCCAAGAATTACTTCAGAACTCTTTCAAACCTCTTATCCTCAAATTCTTCATTTTCTGTGCTTCAAAATATTTAAACAATAATATTCGACTTGAAAAACAGTGTGATTTTTCTGTCAAAGAACTGCAAATGGTCTTTTACAAAGTCTAAAAAAAAGCTGTTACAGACCAAGAAGAAAAATGTATTTTTTAAGTCAAAACAAAATTGATACTTCATTGATTTTATGTATATAACACTAGACAAAACTTCAGTGGCAAACAGATACAAAACCATGATTCAGCTCTTCACTTGACCATGCTACAGAATTTGATAATAGATATTGTTTGTACCTGGTTGCTTAATGCAGCTAAGATAATTAAGTTCAGATAAACTCTGAAACAGTTTAACTCAATCTCTTGCATTTTCTAAATTTTTGTTTGCTATGTGAGCAAAGACTTTTTTTTTAAAGTGAGATCAGCACCATTTAGAAAAAAAAATTCATAATGATGTTAGGTCTACTAAAAGTGAGGATTATTACTGTGTACCTTGTTGATGACAGGCTCCTCCATCACAGAATTTTTCATAGTTTCATTGTGCTCCTCTAATGACTTCACCAAAGAAAGAAACACCACAGAACAAAGCATAAAGATAAGACATAACATGCATAGTGTCAAGGAAATCCCCAATTCTTTGTTGTTTACCCCAACACAGGACAACTGAAACACAACAGCATGTTTGCACACACATGCAAATATTTTATACTATAAGAATAATTAACAAACTCTAAACTCCGTTTTCAGTACGGAATACACTCATTTACTTACTCTGTGCTGTAACAGCACCTTGTCCATTCCAAAAGCCAATTTTTTTGAAAAATAAGCAATCTACACTGACGTTTTATCAGCAACAAGATAGAAAATAAAGTCAACTATGCTGTGCAAGGCTGTGAGCCTACCTTGAAACATATAAGGCGTATCTAAAATTTTCCAAAATACCTGTCCATACAGCATAACAGCATGGCTGTGTTAACATAAGATATGATCAGAAGCGCTTTAAAGGCAAAAAGGAAAAATTTTCCTTTTAGCTGCACACTGTAGTGAACACGATTAGCCAACATTACCCAAACAAGCTAATATTCTAGTTGTGACAGGACAAAGGTTAGGTCATGCAGAAGGCTCCGCTGCCATGGCTTTACTAGTCATGAATATTCTTTCCCTTGCATATTTAGTTTGTTCACATCTGCTTCTTTTTCCTCCATTTCCGCTATGCCATGGTTTTTCTGTAATACCAGCAATTCTTTCAAAATTAGGAGCAGGGGAAAGTAAGAAAAAAAAGTAAAGGGAAAGAAAAAAATCCAAAAGCTCATTACAGACTCAAAATTTAAAAACATTTAACTGCTTCTGTAACAGCAATCCAACTGGACACTGCGACAAATAATCAGGGTCAGAAATAATAATTGGTGCATGAGCATTTTTGTTATTAAAATTGAATCATAACATGACTGTTATGGAAGGAGTGGATAAAAGCCAGGATGACTATGGCAGGGGCAAACTAAAACTTCCAATACTTTGCCTCATTAGATTACTCATTTTAATCTTTGAAATAGTCCATTTTGTCATTCTTTTGAGACAGCTTTTATACTGCTCTTAAAGAAGAGACTGACTGTAGCAACATGGTGCTAGTTGTCATTTTACTGTCAAAGTCTGATTATTTTTGTATTCTATGAAGCAATGGACAAGTATTTTTTGTATGAAGTACTGTAGATTTGGAGCTGTTGACAAGTACATTAACCCTTCATACACCAGAAGTAAACAAGTCAGCCAAATAACTTAAATGAAAGTTAACAGATTGACCTGCAATATTTCTGCATTTTATATACCATACCAACCTCATTTAGGCATTGCTTCTTTGTAAAAATATTTCTGATAAAAGTTTCCTGGACTTCTTCCTGTTTGACCAAGTATTGCCAGAGCCTCTTCACAGACAGTGCAACATGACTGCTAGATCTACAGAACAAAGTTGGATAAATATTTACATCATGCTCATACTTATATAAGAGTGCAGTATTTCATATTCTAATCAAACTATAGTCAGAAGAAACGCTGAAGCAAAACTACAGAGCTACAGACAGTATACAAGACCTATCTGAAAGCACTTTAATACCCTCTTCCTGAAAAACCTACATGTGAGAGGAGGTGCAAAAGGAAGAATAAACAGAATATGTAGCATCTTTTCCTTCTATCTTGGGACAAGTGAGAAAATCTCTAAGAGATTACACAATGGTAAGAGCAGCATACAGATTATTTATTAGTCCAGCTCATTCTTTACAATATGAATCATTTCTGTTTAGTCCTAAAGAGTGATCCTTTCACATGGACAATGAATGACTAACACTTCCTGCAAGGAACATATCATCAGCTGTGTAACTTCTCTGCAACAGCCATGATTTTTTCAGTAACAAAACTGGAAGGATTGTAGAATCAGATCAGGATTCAAATGTTTATGCTTATTCCTAGAAAAGGCATACTCAAGCAAAAACTATAAATACCAATATAGCTGCTATATATAGCTGCTTATGACAAGCCAAAATCCATCAAACTCTGAATTGCTTTAAGTCATAATTTAAAAATAATTTCAGATGGTAGATGCATGTTAAACTGGTCAAGCTTTTAATCAACTCAAGTTACTGAAAGTGTGACCATGATGAAATATTTTACAATAAAAAGTCAGACTTTCTGTATTCTGAAATCCACAAGAGACAGATTAAAAAAGCAGAAATCTATTATAAAAGTTACACTTTAAGAGACTGAACACACTTCTCTGTCTGAACATGCAATTATGTTAAGTCCTAACTATGCATATATTATAAATAATAAGTATTTCTTCTCTGATTTTAGGTAACGATACTCATAAGACTGTGAGGTAATTTTATTACCTCTAAATGTGGCGCAATTATTTAATTCACTGTCACTAATCCATAATTATCTCTCAAGGCAAATGGTTTGTTCTTTATTTTATTGTCAAGCATACTTTTTCTTGAGACGCTCAATATCCATGATAAGCTTAAGTAAAAGAATTTTAAAAAATTAGAAACTGTGGTACATTTTTCCTGCTCTTGCTTTAGATTAGAGATGCATGAAATCTGACATGTACCCTTCACTTCACATAGTTATTGAAGCTGCAATCTACCACATGCACTAACAACCTCATGCTTGATTTATATCAAAGATAAGACAGTCAGTGTTTACAGAAATTAGACTCACCTGAAAGGAGTGTTTGTAGGCTCGAGTAAGGTTTTGTGACGAAGCAATGCAGGGCCAGCAGCAAGGGCATCTTCAGAAGCATGAACTGAAATATAATGTTGAGGTGGACCCCCATACAGCTCAAGACGTCGGAGAAGAACTTGTTCCCAGCGCTGTAAAGTTTTCAAAACTGCATGGCATATCGGGGAGCTAACTGGAAGCTCTATAAAGACAAGTAAATCATAATAAAACCCCTCCCCTTTTCATTATAACCTTGACAAAGATAATTCCAGCAGGTGAAGGCTGAAGTCTATTTCAAGTGTCTCCACAAGTAAGCTTTGTTCAAACCTCAAGTTGCTATTTGCAATTACAAAAAGATGAACTGCTTAGTGCTATTGCTGCTAAAAAAAGGAACAGATTTCTCTAATATTTGAGAAATTATATCATGGAGCAGATCATTATGAAACAGATCCTCCTGGAAGTTGTAAACGTATATGGATGACAGGCAGGTGATAAGAAAAAGCTGACACACCTCCATAAAGGGCAAATTGGGCCCAACTAATCTGTTAGTGGCATTCTATTGTGAGCTGGCTGCACTGGAAGGCAAGGAAAGAACAACTTTGTCCTATACTTTTAACTTCTGTAAGGCCTCTGACAGTGTCCCACATAACATCTTTGCCTCTCAACTGGAGCAAAAAGGATGGACTATTTGACTATTTGAGCTAAGGAACTGGTTCAATGACATCACCCAAAGAGTTACATCCAAATGGAGACCAGTAACAAGTGTCATCCCTCAGGGATGCGTGTTGAGATTGGTACCGTTCCATCCCTCCAATAATGACACAGGCAGGGGTAGTGAGGGCACCTGAAGGCAGCTGGCAGAGAACACCAGGGTGAGAGGTGCAGCTGATTTCCTGGAGGGAAAGGATGCCACCCACAGGGACCTTGGCAGGCCTGACGAGTGGGCCCACGTGACCCTCACAAGCTTCGGAAATGACAAGTGCACCTGTGTCAGGGCAATCACCAGTACCAAAACTGAGTGATGAACAGACTGAGAGCAGCCCTGTGGAGAAGGACTTAGGGATACCAGTGGATGAAAACTTGGGCATGACCTGGCTCACAGCCCAGAAAGTCCACTGCATACTCGGCTGCATCAAAAGAAGAGCAGCCAGTAGGGTGAGGGAGAGAATTTGGCCCCTCTGATTTGTTCTTGTGACACTCTACCTGGGACACCATATCCATGTATGGAGCCCCCACTACAGGAATGACAGGGACCTGTGGAGGGGATCCAAAGAAGGGCCACAAAAACAGGTCAGAGGACTAAAACACCTCTCCTGTGAAGATAGGCTGAGAGTGTTGGCATTGTTCAGCCTAGACTGGAGAAGGCTCCAGGGACATAATATAGCAGTCTTTCAATATTTAAAGTAGACTTACAGGAAAGACACAGAGAGACTTTTTATGAAGGCCTGCAGTGATAGGGCAAGGAGTGAGTAATGGTTTCACACCAAGCAAGTGGCTTTTGATCATATAAAAGAAAGACATTTTTATGATGTGGGCAGTGAGACACTGCAAGTGGTTGCCAGAGAGGCTGTGAATGCACCAGATATGGGACGTCATGTCAGATGAGGCTTTGAGCAACACCATCTAATAAGAGATGTCCCTGTGCACAATGTGGCAGGCAGGGTTGGACCTAGATGACCTTTAAAGACCCCTTCCAAAACCAAACCATCCTATGATTCTTTGAAACAAGGAGTAGGAACGATATTACTTCAATTACAAAAAAAATTATAGTGTTTCCACCAGGAAAGAAATATAGCAAACATTCTTACGTGACTGAGAAGCAAAGAAAATATAACTAGGCAGAGACCTGAGCATTCTTTCTCACCCATTCATCTCAGCCACCCACCATGTCATTTCAGAAGTATACTGCATGATAAACAGTATCAGAACACTCATTCGCAAATCACTAAAAAACTAAGAACTTTTGAACTAAAAGCTACAACATCTGTATATTATTCAACACATTACTGATTTTAATTGTGCTAATTAGGTATGAAGAGACAACTCTGCTGCTTATTACCTGAAAGATCATGTCCAGCCAAAGGGTAGAAAATCTTCAAATTGTGAAGTACCAGCTGAACCATTGCCAATCTCATCAGTGACCAACTAACAAGAAAGCACTAGTAAGTAATTTACTAATATGAAAATTATTTTCTCACTTATTCAATATTAGGTTTTAAATTTAGAGCTTCAAATCCTCATTATAAACTACTGAAAACTAAAAACCATACTTGAGAATATTATAGGTACTTTGAATTCAAAAATCATACTAATAAAATGGATAAAATAATTATTGTGAAAAATTAACTACTAAGTCCAGATAATACACTGAAATATCAAGTAACTAGTATATTATCTCAAGAATCAAAAAACCAAAAATGCAAGTCTAGACATGGCAAAATATCTTGCATTCTAAAGAGTTATTTACCTGTAAGAATTTGAATTAGAATGCTCTTGGTTATGTGAATTTGATGCAAACATATCTCCATCATTGTCTTCATCATCTTCATCACTTTCCTGACTCTCTTCTGAATCATATTCCACTCTACTTTGTGATGGAAGAAATGGCTAAAAATGTCAACAAAATTCTGTAAATATCTTCTAGGCAACATCTCATTCTAAAACACCTTTTAAAAATTGAATCATTATAATGCTTACTGCTTTTTCTAAAAAGCAGACATATAATCTTACTCAGTTTAGTAACATTTGGAGTTTATACCTCATGGAAAGGGTAATTGTCCACAAGCACTACATACTTTAACACCTTAACTATTTTTTACATTACTGAGAAATTCTAATGCTTAAAATGAAAACACTAACTGTTTTTGAATTCTTATTTTACTTTCATGCCGGATATACCAAACCAGATGTTTGGGACACACGAGCTTGTCAGAGGGAAGCTAAAACCACCAGGATGTTTTCTCTTCAGTTCTTCCAAGAGCTCAGAGAAACCCTATCCTCTCCCTACAGCGTTCAATACTTATGATCAGCCCATTATCATTGCCTCACTGTGCTATTCAGTATTTGCATTTTCTTTTTTGTCCTTGCTCCTAAAATACACTTACCTGGTTTCTTTTACTTATGTAGATGAGACTTGATACAGAAATATGCATAGAACTCCACAGAAGTATGTTAACTTCCTACAAAGAAAGATCTGCCACAATGGACTTAACAAGGCAACATAATTTGATTTCCAGTGGGTATGCACATGCATTTCACCCAATTGAAACAGCTGATAAATGCTTCTTACAGTTCCTTGTTCCCCTAAATAGCTGACCCGTAATTATCTACACATTTGTACTCTGTAATTATAAAAACCAACACAATTTGTTCAAACAATTATCTGAAAATAAATTAATTGAATAACCACAGTTTTCAAGAAAGCTGTTTCAGAAATATGTATAGGCTGAATTTTAGAAAAAGCTAAATGTGAGCAATAAAAACAAGCAGATTCTATCACATCAGTACCTGGAATAATGACTAAGAAGAGAAAAACTACCAATTCAAAAGTGATAGAAGACACTTAATTGTTAAAACAGCAAAGAATTACCTTTGCAATGAAATAATCCCAGATGCTAAGCTCAGGAGGGATAAATCTTTCTTTGTAAGATGATGATTGTTGGTCTACCAATGGCAATGCAGGCAACTGAGAACTCTCTTTTGAAGAGGTTTTTGATGAAAGACTGTAATGTTTTTGCTGTTTCTCGCCATCATCTATGGGAGAAGAAAATAGAGTATCTTGCTTTAAACCGTCTGCTCTACCTCCCTATTGCTTTGAATAAAAGGATTTATAATGAAAAATAAAAATTTTCATCATTACAAGTTTTCAGAATTTTATCTTAGCATTTCTGTAAGAACTAAACATAGAGAATGTTAATCCTCAAATACATAAAACTAATATATAACTAGAACTCCAGCACATAAAAACTCCCTGCACAAATAACTGCATGAGATCTCTTCTTACAAAGGTGACAAATATTATTACTCAAGCAACAATCTTGAAAAACTAAATTACTTTAATAAGAACTACTGAATACTGATTATGTTTGCTTTTAAGACAAACCAGAAGACTTGTTTTTCTGAATATATACTGCAAATACGTTAACTTGCCATTCCTACTGCAGCTTTTAACTCTGTCTCCCTCTAGTGGAGATCGGTATTTTTTTTCTAAATAGTACAATTCTTCTAAATCCCTATGCCCTGACAATACATTTCTCCAGCAAATATGCACGGTAACATTTTAACTAACACAATCTAATATACAACTTAATAAACAGGGAATGATTAATTATTTGCAGTAACACCCTAAATCCTAGGAGTAGAGAGGCCCCCTCGCTTGCCCCAACATTGACTTTTTTCAAATGAAAAAGTGTCAATGGAAGATTTTACTTCCATTCTTTATTATTACAGTACTGAAGGAAATAGCCCATTCAAGCTTTCAGGAATATCTTAACATATTTGTATCTCGTGATACCCTGAAATAACTCTCGATCTTATTAGGAATCCAATACAGCCTTTCTATTAGTAGAGGAGGAATGATACCAGTTGACACTTGCTATGAATTGTTAGTGTTCTGACTCTCCAGAACACATCAGAAGTAGAAGTGACAAGGGAGAAAAGAAATTGTATTTAGAGATTTGTTGGCCATCTTCCATAACAGAGAAAATGGACTTGAATCAATTTCCTACTTGACTGTAAAAGGTAGAGGTTGTGTTTGGTTTTTTGTTGTTGTTGGTTGGTTGGAGGTTCTTCTTAGATTTTTTATTCTGTTTTCAAATGGATACATGTAATGTACACAGAGCAGTTTCTACACTGAAAGAGGGGAGTGGGCTCAAGACTTAGGTAAAACAAAGAAAGCTGAAATATGAAGATAAAAAAGAAGTTGATGTTTTGAACTTCGTTTTGGAGTGCACAAAACTTTGAACACCGATTTAACAGAGTCAGTTTTCTTAAGCAAATGGGAGTACGGGTTGCCTTATGACCTAACAGCAGTAGTAAGTAGGAGCCAAGAAAGCAATTCTGTAGGCTTAGAGAGCTCACCTGAGGGACAGATACCCCTTTCGCTGAGTTCAAGCATCAACATGTTGGGCCAGACCGGTTGCAAGGATGAACTAACATGAACAAATGCAAATGGGTTCTTTATTGTTTTAACTTTCCTATTCCCTTCTGCTACCGAGGCCCCAAAAAACTAATGACCACTGAAGCTCCCAAAATTACCTTCTCCTATTAATAATGCTGGGGATGGCAAAAGAAGAGCCAGCACACCTATCTGTTCCTGGAGTAAACTACCACAAAGTATTTCCTATACCCTTATGTTTTTAGTGTTTTATCCACAGGAGACTTTCTGACTCTTGACAGGTGCCTGAAAGACTATGTCCTTCCAAACTTTTATGGGTATTCCAATCACTTGAAAACAGAAGGTCTGTTAACATTCTGAACAAAAGAAAAACAGTGGTAATTTACAAACACTTCCTTCCATATATAAGACTTACTTGCTCATAACACAAACTGAGCCAACTGTACAATTGTAATTTTGAGCCATGTAAGATGAAAATACATGTTTTTTAAAGAAAGATTTCCAGGTTTTTCATACCTCACCATTTTTTATTTGTTTTCTTCTAATGGACAAATTCTCTGTACTCACACTAGTCAATGGAATTTATTCATTATTTCTGGTCATTTCTGGACCAGGAATAAACATGTTATTCCAGGATTCAGAAAGATTTTTGACCACATATGAAGACAAACATTATCATCACAAGCAGCCGAACTACCGTGCTGGTTCAGGCTGGGGTAGAGTTAGTTTTCTTCACAAGTGGCTATTGTGAGGCTGTCTCTTGGATTTCTGCTGAACATAGGGTTGATAACACAGAGATGTTTTTGGTACTGCTGAGCAGGGCTTACACAGAGCCAAGGCCTTTTCTGCTTTTGTATTTCCACGCCGGTGAGGGATTTGGGGGTGCCTGGGAGACTGGAAGGAGACACAGCTGGGACAGGTGACCCCAGCTGACCAAAGGGATATTTCAGACCACCTGACATCAAGGTCAGTACATAAACTGGGGGGAAGAAGGACAAAGGTGGAGAACATTTGGAGGAATGGTGCTAGTCTTCACAAGTCACCACTGCACATGATGGGGCCCTGCTCTCCAGGCTGAACACCTGCCTGCCCATGGGAAGCAATGAATTAATTCCTTGTTTCTCTTTGGTTGTCTGCAGAGCTTTTGCTATTGTCTTGATCCGAACATACAAGTTTTCTCTAACTTTTACCCTTCCCATTTCCTAGCTGGTCCTGCCAGTGGGCAGTGAGCAGCTGCCTGGGGCTTGGCTGATGGCTGGGGTTAAACCACAGCAGTCACAAAACAATCTATATATGGAATCTAATAAAAGATGAAGACACCCCATCTTTTATCTTGAAACAGGAATACCATAACATTATGTGTCACACTTCTATACAGTATCATAATTTCTTTTTTTTTTCCTGTTAGGGATAGTATTTGAAATCCACTTACCTGTACTAAAAGTCAAACCCACAATAACTGCAGTACAATGCATTTTCATTTCATTATTCAAAGCTTATCAGTTAAGAAGCATGCACATGCATCACTATGAGCTTTTAGCTAATTTCTAGCAACTACTTAAAAAAAAAAAAGAAATTCACTAGGCATGAAATAAGGAGCAAGTGTTGCATGGTACAGAAATGAGCAAGTATAGGCCTGCAGGTTGTTTTTCTAAGCAGAATTCAAAAGGCAAGTGTTTTACTTTTAAAAAGTACTTTATTCCTTTCTGTTGGATCACTCTTTGTATTTTTAAGAATACTGCAGGCTAGCCATTGGAAAAAATGCAGTATGTAAGGCAAATGAAAGAACAACCACCTAAGTGGTTTGAAAACCACTACTAATGCAGATTTCTTTTTATACATTCTAAAAGAAATTAACCCCATTAAAAATCTTGTTAAAATTCTGACTGTCATTTGGGATTTCACATTACTGATTACATACACTTTCAAATTTCTCATATATTTCTAATTAAAATCTTTTACATATTTTCTTTTTTTTTTTTTTTATTTGAAGCATTTATCTTTGCTCCCATCTTACTTATAAGACAGAACTAAAATTTATGTTATTTCCCTAGAATATTGGGCTATTTCCGACAAGGAAAATCCTTTAATTTCTGCCAGGTTCTAAGACATGCAATGGTAATCAAAAGATCTGTCACCTTCCACCTTCCCAGGAAGAGCTAAAAGGCAGATTGCTTTCAACTTCCCTTCATTTGCTCTGGCAGCAGGGAATAATTGAATATATGAAATAAAACTATGGATTTCTAACTGTTAAAGCAAAGCTCAAATTCTTTCTTAAGAACCTTCTGGATGATGGAGAACTTACCATCTCTATATAGACTTGAATTATAGAACAGTTTTCTAAGGCAGTTTTCAAGAGAAATGTGGTAAATGTGATTCTGAAAAAATCTACTATAATCAACAACAAGGTTCTTTTCAATGATAACTGCCTCTTGGAAAACAAAACATCATGTGCTAGTTCTGTTTGCCAAAATCATTTGCTGCAACTGCAAAAACAAGAAACATGGCTGAAAAGCATTCAAACTGCTTTGTTCTGTCTGATCTTTATGTGACAGAGGCACTAAAACAAGTTTTTAATAAAAAAACGATTTCTAATAGGGGTTAGGACTTTATAAGACTACCAGGTACTGGCTTTTGTTTCCTGTTTTTACCATTTGAGTCTAAGAGAAAGATAATATTTACTTAAGTGAGATTTTATATTCAAAGTTACTACATGCTCACGTCAACTAAAGCAAACAGCAGAAAGGGAAATAACTTTATTGACCAATGCTGTACATAGAGTTATGATCTCTTAAAATAAGTTTCAAACTTGGAGATCAACACCCACATCCAGATCTGTACTGAAGGATTGGAGGGGAGGCAAGGAAAAGATGACATGCATAGTCTTCAGTGTATTAGAATTGTCAGTGTTCAGAATTTTTAGATTTTGATCTCCATTTGAGAGTGGAAGCATTTCAAAAAAATCTCAAAGTAAACCTAGGGGAAAAGAGTCTAGTTATGCACAACAAAAAGGTAAGATACAGAAAAATTCTAAATAATATTATGGAAGAACATGCATTGTTGACTGGAACAAGCATTCCAGTCACTTCCTAGTATTTGTCTCTGGGTGTCAGAAACAGTAAAGGCACAAAAATACAGCTGATTTTAATCCTAATCCCTCTGCTTCAGAGGAGGTCTATTTTTTTTTTCCTTTTTCCCCCCACCATTTTTTTCAATGTGACCGAGAAAGGTCTTTGGAGAAATACCTTTCCCCCAAATTTGCTTTACATAAACACACATTAAAAACAAGTAATAACCCACTGAATCTTAGAATTACATAGGTTGAGAGACACCCAGTCCAACCCCTTGCTCAGAACAGAGCTGACTTAATTGATGACCTAGTTTGTTCAAGTTTTTGAGTAACTCCCAAGACAGAGACTCCACAACACCTCTAGGACCCCTTCTCAGTGATTATCCCTAAAAACTAGTATTAAAAAATGTTCCTTTTTCCCTTAAATTTTTAGTTTGAGCTTCTGGATTCATGCAGCAGATAGGCTATTTTTAGTACGCGTTTCAGAATACACTTCTTTGTAAAAATACTTAGCATTTTAAACCATTGGTAGCAGTAGTATTAACACAGCTTAGTATGCAGTTACCAACACCTAGTTACCATAACTGCCAACAAAAGGCAGTAATGGCTTCCAACAATTCTGTAACACAAACATATTTACCTTACTAAAGTGATAGAGAGAAATGTTTACTCAGTACCACAGAGAAAGCTAATCAGAATAAGAGCTCACTTTTGTTTAAAGATCTCTATGCGGAACACATTTTTCTAAAAGTCTGATGAAGATATTTAAACAGACCACATTTACAGTTTGCCATAAATGTAAAGTCAGACATTTTGATATGTGGCACACATCTAAACATCAGTAATAATTTTTTTTTAAAAATATAAAGTTACATTTTATCTCTCTACATATATATGCAGATGTGATTTAGAAAGTCATCAGAGTTTACATAAATTTGTTTTTACAAAATCTTCCTTTAAAGACTTAGTTAATTGTAGCATTTTGCTGTTGGTTTTATAGGAGTCAAACTAAATTAAAAAGCACATAACTATATGAAAAATAAAAGCATTAAATGAATTTGTTCTGGACCTGAGGATAGCTTATCACTACCTGAATTTAAAACTTGAAGATTGTTTGCTTTTCTAAAGGGTTCTTAGAATATCAACAAGACACCTTTCACTTGTAATGTCTGGAATGAACACTTAGAAATCCACATGCACATTACTAATGCTTATATTCAAAAAGCAAAACAAGCAGCTCTTCAAAAAAGATATGAAACACTTCTGATCTTTTCAAACCATGGTCAAAGTAATTTTATATTTAGTATTTATTTCAAATGAAGAGCCATAAGAATACTACAGTGCTGACAATTTTCTTTTTGTAAAAGACCCAATTTATGTGCTTCTTTAATTGCAAAATTTTACTTTAAATTTGATATCATGGCTTGCAAACAGAAGTTTTTCTGTCTTTCTGCATATGCAAAAAAAACCACACATAGCAAACTGCATGTAAAGGCCTAGTACTAAATCTAGTATCTTGCCTGAAGGTTTGGGAGGACTATGAGTACTGAAGGAGGTAAGGGATTTGGAAAACCCCACGCATTCCATGGAGAACACTACTACCTGATGTGGGCTAGGCATTGGGAAGTGCCTACCTGTCAAAGAGAGAAAACATACTGTATTTGTAAAATGGGAATTTATTCCAGTTAGGAGAAAACTGGAAAGATTTAAAATAAACACAAAAAACTAGGCTGTAATAGTATTGGAAACTCCCTAAAGTCAACTTAACTTCCTCATATTAGAGCAGCTGTGCTACTTGGAAACCTTATTTCAGTAGCATTCACTTCTGCTTCACTATTCTCTTCTACACAATATCTACACAAATAATTTCAGATCCTTGTTTTTCTATGCAAATCCAAACCCATACTGAATTCTCAGTGAACACAAACTACTTAAAGTAATTAAGATTTCAGCAGTCACATAATTTTCTTAAAAATCCCAGAACACAAATATACATAAAAAAAGAGAACTGACCAGTTTTTGTCTTTAATTGCTGCTGTCCTCTGCTGGGCGTATGAACACCTCCTCCAAAGATAGCAGACCACATTTTGTTGTTGAGTGGATGAGCCATAATTCTATATAACTCATTGCTAGAATGTGTTGCAAGGCCATGGATGAACAGGCTGAGATAAACTGCAGTTAGAATTTCACAAAGTAGAACTGTGAGACCTGGCTGGGCTTCCTCACCAGCAGAATTCAAGAGACGTATTAGAGCTGTCATTCCTGTTTATATAAAATAAACATATTCTTTAAGAAAACACATACATGTGTGTGAACATACTCCAGATTATCATGAGTGTTGTGTCTGGCAACCTATGTTACTTAGTAATTTTTAGTGCAGAAAAACTCCAAGTTCTACACATTGAAACCTAAGTTGAAAAGTTCAGGAGAAGGAGCCAAGCTCTTCATTTTTAACAATTTATTAGTTTTTTAGCTTCCTGTTTTGGACTAATGGTTAAAGAAATGTATAACACCTTTTCAATCATTACTAAAATACATTATAATCCTGTAAGTTGAAATTCTATCTTCTCACTTTACAGTGGTAAAATCAATCAAAAATCATGGGCATCAATGTGCATTACACTTTGTCTGGAAAGTGTTCTTTCACCCAAGTATGAAATATCTTGTAGTGTTTTTATGCTCCCACAAAAGGGTGTAGTTTCAGATGTGGCTTCAACTGTGACAGTTTGTGCACACAAGTGAAAATGCACATAGTCGTGGCCAAAAAATTCTGCTTTTTGTCATGCTCTCCAATTTGCACATATAGCATGTGTATATATTAAAAAATAGAAGAAGTCAGTTCAAGGTGATGTTATTCATTATAACAACTGCTAATAATTCCTTGCCCCACTCATTAGAAATTTAACCCTGCGATTAACTAAATAAGAAAACAGATGACAATTTAGTTTCTCTATAAAATCTCTAGATTCAGTGACAATGTTTGGCAGTAAAGAAAAAATGGCACAGCAACAAATATGAAGACTGCTTCAGGCTCTCCATGAAGATCTTCAAAGTGAAACTTTCTGATTTGAGAAACAATTCTCATAATAAGTAAGCACATTTCCTGGCTATGCTTACATTAAAGTTAGTGCTGTAAACTGAAGCCCATACCTAGATGTATTACATTGATAACACTCCCTCTAATGTAGCTCCCTAGTGTAGCTTCACCAGCACAGATCTCAGCACTCTCTAAGTATTACCTGAAATAAATAATGAATTATGACATTAATTTTACAGCTATAGAAAACCACAATGTATCATAAGTGTCTCATTTTTAATAGTATCAAGGTAGCTCAAAAGTTGTACATAAGGAAAATAATTCTTAGATGGAGCACAAACTAAGACAGCCTTCCCAGTCCTTGTTAGGACTCAGGAAGTAGAATACTGGTGCTCCAGGGGGAGCAAGTAGAGCAAAGGATATGACTTTACCCTACCTCCTGTTTAGTTGCTCTCTCTTTACTAGATCCAGCACTAACATTTTTTAGTTAAAGAAAGCAATATAAACCAACTTGACTTAGTGAATAACCAGAAGCACTAACTTAGATGTTCTAAAAAAAAAAAAAATACAACATTTTGATCAAAGAACCCAATACAGCTGTTAAAAATACTACTAGAAAGTCATAGCCACATGCTCTTACAGTGGATCCAGATAATTCAGTTTTCCTTAAGAGGAAAGAAACAAGTCTAGATACCTGGCCACTGAGCAGGTGATGTGTTGGGAGTCATTGTTTCTTCTAAGCTTGCTGTTCTTAGAGAATGACGCTGAGTTAACAGGACTGTCTGGTACACTGTCCCAGTGAACTGATTTGCTTGAAATGAGCTGTGAAACCGAGAAGCAGGAAATTACATTTATTTTAAAAGGTTACATTTACAACTGTTCACGTGATAGCACTTTCTAGATGTAGGCAAGTGTGATCACTGCCTTCTGGTGCCCTATCCATTACCATGATTGCAATGAGACAGCTGTCTAAAAATCACTTTTCATAGATTTTACCTGTAGCTGTGGCCATCACAGAGACACTGGTAGATGGAAGCAGACAGCGATGCTGCTAAGGTATGCATTACATATATCTGTAAGACAAAGTTTTACAGAACTTATTACACCCAAAGTGAGCTGTGGGTAGTGTCACAGCCTTTCACTCTGCATACAGACGTGTAACAAGCACTGGACATGAAAGGTTTAAGTCTTTATGCACTTACAAAGCCACCTTTTGCTTCAGAATTTATATCAGACAAATCAGTTCACTTTGCTATGAAAAGGATGGGGGAAAACTCACTCACCCCACCAACACATAAGCACAGATTAGCTCAGTCTGAAATGTTCTCAATTATTAAACAGCAACATACTAAGCCTGTATACAACAGTCGTACATACACTCTAAAACAGCAGCAGTTTGCTGGCTCAGAATACAAAGATTTTATTTCAGAATGAAAACTACAATGCAGCTTAGTTTTTGACCAATTCCTGTGCAGCTCTTGGACACACACTCAATTTACTCAGTATCTTACTGATCGGTACTTTTAACGCAGCTTCTTTCTTAATGTATCACAAAACACATTAAGGCAAACAGCTAGAGAATCTGTTAATCAAAAAGGTTCCATTAAAACAAAAACAGTTTATTATATTTTTTTTGTTTGTTCCCTCTAAAACAAAGCTAACCACTAAGCCATCTTTTCAGCATTCTCTAGAAATCGTTAGTAAAAGCAAACACAATTTGAGACCTAACAATACAAAACTTCATGAAAGACTAAGTTTTATTTCCAGTCAAAGGTTAAATACAGGAGAAATCTTACAGAAACGATTTTTAAAATCTACTATACAAACACATACTGTTTCATAAAAAAGTCTGAGTTTATTTGCTGACAATCAGTTTTTATACTTAAACATTTAATTTTACTTAGGTCTAAGAATGAAATGCAGAATCTGCCATTAACACAGCAGAAGCAATGAACATACTGTCATAAAGACACATATGATGCTGATGATGTAGTACAACATGTTTTCCATAATAATTTTCTCTTGGACAAATACCCAGTTCTGAGAGAGGCCAATCTACAACAGCTTGTGGAACCAGATGCTCAACACCTCAACAACGAGTAATGATCAGTGGATATTCCTTTTAGCTCAAGGTAAGTACTACAGAAAACATTTATGTTTCATAGTTTTATTATTTGTCACAGATAGGCACAGCACAAAGCTTTCAATCTGTCTGAAAAAAATGTGTGACTTCAGCAGACTAGATGATAAAAAGAACAAAACAACTGTAAAAAAATACATACCTTGCTGTTCTGAGTATCTGGATGAGGTGGTGAATCAAGGTTTATTATAGCATGTAATATATCATGAGTTAAGTTGCCAAGATGTAGCAATGGATTAGCCACCACTGTTTTGGCACTAGCTGTGCAAGCAAATAGGAGAGGTATGGAGCTTTGCTCTGATAGAGGGCTGGAAGGTATCTGTACTGACTGCTCCTAAAAACAAGCAAGAAACACACACACAAAGCAATAGTACGTATTCTTTAAGGAAACATAAAAACTTTTGAAAGAGGGAAAAGGATTCTAAAAAACAACAAAATATATACCATGTACAAAGAAAACTGTTAAAAACATATTCAGACTTATTAAAAAACAGGTGTATGCTACAGTAGGAAAATTTCAAAAATATTACAAAACACTTTCAAATAAATCTACAAACCTGAAGCAGAGAAAACACAACCTCAGCTCCCCCACATACCTGCTGAGATTCCTGCAACAGCAGAATTAATTCCATTCGGACAGATGCCAAGCCTCCACCATGTGAGCCATGAAGTATACAGTAACTAAGGAACATTCTGAGGAGAGACTGGTATTTCAGAAGCCATTGACGTCTTTTCTGAAAGTCTTCTTTTTGTAGCATAGCTTTTTCCTGGTCAGCTAAGTCTTCAGTGTTTTCACGTAATGTAGCTTCCTCTGGCATCCCTTTAACTCCTGACTGTATCTCTTCTACTTCAACACCATAATCACAGGTCCTCTGAAGAGCTACCACTTCTCTCTCAAGCCACTGGTAAAGCTGATACCGCAACTTTCCACCATCTACTTCATAGCCAGTGGACAGTGTACGAAGCTCCACAGTAAGGATCTTCAGGCATGCTCTAAACTTCAGCTGTGCTGAAATGATATCTTCTGATGGATTTAGAATATCTTCGTCATCAACTACGCTAAAAGATTCTGTGTAGCTAGAAGTTGTTTCATGTAATTTTTCAGTTTTCTTCAGAGGTTTTAGCTCTTTCATTACCAGGGAAGAGTCTTCACTCTCATCATTTTCATCACTGTCTGAAAGTTGCAATTGCTCATCTTGGAATAGAGCACTTGGCTGGCTCCAATCAAAGGAAAGAGCGGAACTTGAATGTTTTCCTGATGAACAATCTGAAGACGAGCCCAGACCATTGAATATTGGCTGTGACCAATCAATACTGGAAGCTTGATCTTTTGTTTCAAACTCTTTAACTGGAGATAATGGTGAGAAATCTTTACCAGTATCCACTAAACTGGGGGATTTACAGAAGGACTTTGACTTCTTGACAACTTTGGGCATCTTTGATAACACTTCTAAGGCCAACATGGGACAACCAGCTTTTAGATGAGCATATGCAGTGGTGAAAAACAGCCGTCTTTCACCTAGGTTGATTTTGTCAGCTAATCCATTTTCCACTGTTAGGCAAATGTGTGTGGAAGATGTATCAGAAGAGCCAAAATGACGTCTCAGCAAGAGAGGATGTGTTCTTAGGTAGTTATAGAAGTTAAACACTGCAGGGTTGCAACTTGATGAGCCATCCCCATCCTCTGAAAAGATATGGCAGCATGAGGAAAATGTACCACTCTATGAAATAACCAATCTGCAAAGTCCTAAGTTCATCAGAAGGCTTTTAGGTCCTAGTATCAATCCTATTGTCTACTTCATGCATTCATTCTACTGTTTACTTCACAGCACCCTCCTTTGCACCTTTAAAATTTGAGTATCTCAGTGGGAAGGACATGGCCAAACCTACTAAAAATAAACAAAGTGGGGCATCAGGCACGACTTTTTAAATTAAAACAGCTACCATTTCTTTTCCTTGTAGTCAGGACAGTTCTAGTGAAGTCAAACAATACTACTTTTCTGTTAACTTTAGATTTCTGAAGTCTCCATCTTCCATGTCTAAACAACAATACGATGCTATATCTTATTTTTTTTTACTTAGTCTCTTTTAAAACACTGGAATAGTATTTTTTATTTTGTCTGCATCTTAAAGAATTACAACTTACAATAAAACTAGGATATCTGTAACATTTATACATAATGGAAGCAGCATTACATACAAATAAATGAATTACACAGCAGTGCAACACCTATTCATTTCATTTTCATGTCCACAAGAAGAAAAACCCTGAAGAGATATGAGCATCAGCATAGGATGATTCACACAGCTTTCAAAGGGCTCAGGATAACTGAAATAAACCCTTACGCTCTCCTTTATCAGCAGTTATAGCATAACTGGTGACAGTTAACAGAGAGCGCTACATGAAAATGCACATTCTAGGTAAGAAAATAAGGCAAGACACCAAACAAGCCATGACCTGATCACAGAAGAATTAGCAACACTTTAAAATTATTTTACACAGAAAGATGGGACCAAGATATAAACAACCAAACACTATATGCCTCATTTCCTCAAAATCATCCTGAGGCATGTAACTTCTACTAAAATCAGTTTCACGAACTAGTTACCCAATACTAAGTATTTGAGCCTTTATTTATTCCCTTCCAATTTCTCTAAGTAGCCAGGACTTAAACCAGCTAACTACCAAGGACTTGAAGCATTTAACTTCAATGAAAACACTACCTTTAGGAAGTAATACAATTAATTCTTAGAAGGCCTATAAAGCCAGCAAGTGCACATAGAAATGAATTGCTCTAGGAGACATGCTGTTTCAGGCAGCACATGGGCCTCCTTGTACCATTTTAAGTATCAAAATCTTTCTGTTGGTAGTCTACTATTGTAGTTAGCTGTTACCAAGGACTAAAAGCTACAAAAACACCACGTCTTCCAGACTCTCCTATGTAAGTGGGTAAGCAGAAATTTTGTGTTAGGCTGTGATGGAGTCAAATTAATTCAAGAAGTTAATTTGTCTCTTCATCTTTAGACTGCTTCTGGAAAAACAGCTGCTTTAGTGCAGGGTCATTCCATTATCCTGATATTCATATGCTTAAAGGACAAAGTATGCATTCATGGAATACAGGATAATAACCATACAGTCACCATGTCTGCTATTAAAGTCCACATACATTGCTACAGCAAGCCATTTCCTAACAATGGTGAGGAACTGTGTGGTACCTGGTTTTGTTCAGATGACACTTTAAGAAACGGTGGCTTAAGTGAACAAATATTTAAAATGAACTCAACAGGCCAACCACTTATATTCTTACCTCCTTCATCTTCAGCATGTTTAATCAAAGTGTCAAGAGCCTTGCTATAATCTTCCAAAATCCAGTATGCCATACTTCGCAGGAAAGGGTCACAGTGTATGTTTCCTGAGCTCTCTTTTCCAGCAGACACACTTCCCAAAACTCTCTTCTGTAGTACAGATTTGTAAGTACTAGACACTTCAAACTCCGACTCATAAAGTCTTGATATTACGAGAGCCAACTGAATGTCATGCAGCTTTTCAAGGCAGACCTAATTAAAAATAAGTATATTCAAATGATCAAACTTTATAATTTCTCCTCAGTTTGAAATGATTACAGGGCAGGAAGTGACATAAATTTGCTCAGATTAAAGTGAGTAGCTCCATAAACTCCATAAAAAGTGAGCAGGAACTCAGCAGAACAGGTGTAGGTAAGTATTACATGCAAGACCAGATTTGCATTTCTTCAGTTTAAGTATGGCATGACAATAGATCTTTGAAATCAACCAACAGATCATTGTCAATGTGCACATGCCACCTCTTACCTCTGGATTCTGGTTGTTGTAGCTACAAAGCTTTACAGAACAAATCCTTCATTATCACAGAGGTTAATTTCCTCACAATTTTGCAATTCAAACAGACCCAGGAAATAATTTTTGTTTGCTTTGTTTTTTGTAAAGGTATTCTAGGAGCTAATCCACATCTCTGCCAATACACCAGGACTAGAATTTCCTAATGAAAAACTATGCTGTCTTCCTATAGGACTGGGTAGACAATCTGAAAGGAAGCTAATCGTAGGTAGACCCCTTAGTATTAGAGCAGAGGAATTACCCATGTCACTTTTCAGTATCAGTAATACGACAGCTAAAAAGGAATCAGAATGTAAAGTTGAAGGTTTTGTATTTGTCATTCATTTGGGGTGGGAAAGAAGAGCACAAATTGAAAGCATAAGAAGCTTCAGGGATCATACTAATGCAAAATGCAAACTGCATTCAGCAGATTTGTACATTTGGGACAACGTAACAGTCTTAAACATTAAAAATTTTATTACCTCCACTGCATCTTTTAAGTGTCCTGCCAACAAGAAAAATGCTGCAGAATGTTCAAAACGCTGTTTGCCAAGCAAAGAAAAAGCATTCTTTAATGCTGCTTTACGCCATCTGTCCTCAGTAAAATTGTTTCCAAAAAACTGTGTCATTTTAGTATCTTTTTGGGACCTGTATATCAAACATAATTGATAAGAAGGTTTTACTTTTTATTAGTTGCACTATGGTTCTTCATTTCCACAGATGTCAGTATAATTTTACACAGATCTTAACATTAGGAAACCCAGTCTCTCAGCACACTGGGAGTTGAGAAGGCTACTTATTTAAAAATAGCAGAAACTTCAGTAAATACAAAACCTAATGGTATTTTCAATAACCTGATACAAATACAGAAAATCTCTTTTTTATTAAGGTGAGCTCTTAAGTGACAATGCAAATTAGTTTTCAGAAGGTTTACAACACTGAATGCTGTATTATGAAACATCAGTTAGAAAGACATAAGTCAGTCCCCTGATCTGAAGGTAAAATTTTTAACAACACTTACGTAAAAGATAGGCATAATATTTCACATGCTACACTGCTAGTCCTCAAAAGTAAATCAGAATTAAGCAGTAATTGAATTTACAGGAAATTTGAGACTAAAACTTGCAGCACCTACCTTCAGAAACAGCAACTAAATTCCTTCAGTAAATATAAGAAGGTTAGAAACTACTCATTCAATGTAATGACTAGTTTAGAAATCAAACCTCAGCTTTCAATGGTAATATTTGTGCTTCCTTCGGATTACCATCGTATTCAACTTTTTCCCCCAGAATTATACTAGACAGTGTGAAATTCCATGTAAGAACTTGGATACCTGTATAATCCCCAGATAACAGCCTTCTTCTTCATTGCAAGGTAAAAAATGGCAGCGTCAAGTGGATCATTGTTTCGCTGGAAAGCGGCTTTAGCCACCTGAGAAGACAGTTCAAAAGCAAAAAAAACAACCAAAATTTAAATTCATCTTAAATGAGATTCTTGTTGCTTCTGGCATCCCATACCCCATAGTGCTCTGAAGTTCTCTCTAACACAGGATCCCTCCTGTCATTATGAGTCTGATGTATGAACATGTGAAGATACAACAGCCCATTTGATATCGCTTAGCCCATGCTCTTCGGTTTTAGAAGCTTTTTTGCAGATCAAATGGGAATCCCTATATCTGAAATGAGTTTCTAAAATCATAGCAAAATTAATTTACTAGTTGCTTTGTTAATCAAAGGACAGATGAAGTCTTGAAAAACAGGCTGGGACCAGTGACTGCTTTTGGAAAGTGGAAAGGAAAAAGGGTAAGTGGCAGCAAGAATAGGCCAAGTCCCATGTAAGATGATCTTAAAGTCAGGTCCAGAGTACCTGGAATTTTTTTAATGCAAGGCAGTTAAGTTTAATGAAGTGATCATTAATTACTGAAGATTTAAAAGTAAAAGTAGAGACATGCATTTTACCACTCTGTGCTTTGTAGTCAAAGTATCTTGTGCATGTCATTTTCTAGCTCAACACACTTGGCTTTTCCAAGAGCTTAAAACAAGTGATAATGAGGTTAGGCTTATTGCCCTATTTGTGATGATTAAAATATTTAACATAAAAAAAACCAACAAAACCCTCAAACAAAAAAACATCAAACCAAAACAAAACAATAGAAGTTTTATCATGGAAAATAATCAATTTGCAAGACAGATATACATATAATATCTGAGTTGTTCCCACATCTGATAGGTTTTCTAAGAGGAACCTTTTCCCACAACTTGTTTCTCAATCTTGTTATAAAAAACAACTATATGTTCCACCTGTATCTTGTGCACCCACAATAAGCACTGTACACTACTACCTTTAAGACGGAGCATCTAAGAGCAAACAATGTATTCCACACTGGAATTTGAAGTCTAAAGTACTAAGAAAAACCTAGCTGAATACAGAAGTTCATATTCATACAGAAAAGTATAGATAGAAAAAACTTCATTATCTAAAAACTTAAAACTACATAAACAGAAGATAAACACTGGAAAACAGCTGTTTGGAAAGATTTTGTTGGTTTGTTGGGTTTTTTTTAGAATGCTATGTTTACCTTTTCTATGCATTTCCGCAGGCTGTGGATGTTTCGAACCCACCATCCTACACCCATAGCTCTGAGCTCTGACCATGTTGGATCTCCTTTCTGCACTGCAGGGAGCATACTCAGGAGTTCTTCTTCTGCTACAGAATGGAATGCCCAGGCAAAGTGACTAGTAGATAAGCCTATACAATAAACATTAAAAAAAAAAAAATTCAGAAGACATTAATTAATAAAATAATCCAGAATCTGAAGGCAAAGGGATGGGAAAGGGAGACGGGAAGAAGCTCAAACTGCTTGTTTTGGATTTTTAAGTGCATTGCTTGAGGCAACAGAAATTTAAGAGTACTTGTTAGGACTGCATATGAAATATTACAGAAAAATCATACAATTTTCCATCTGCAAACTCCTTGGGTGAGTTTGCAAAGAACAGAGTTTCTCTATGAAGCTCAAACATATGGATAGTAAGGGGCACTAAGATTAGCCATGATACAAAGTGCAGTGTACTGATTAAATTTTTCAAAATTTTGAAAGATAGGTTCACTATTTTGACTTGGATTAGAAAATGCGTAAGTTTCAGATATCACAGCAAAAAACACCTTTGGGGCAAGAGATACAAAAGAAAACTTGAAATAAAATAATCTCATGAGGAAGACAGCAATTACTAAGCAACAACATAGCTGGATAGGGATAATTGCAACTCTAATGAGGGCCAGATGCTTTGTTGTAGAAAGGCACTTCTGCATGTGCCCCAGTGGCACTTTTCATTCTCACCAATTTCTGAGCTCACCAGAAGGAGAAGTATCTCAACTAATATTATTCCATCAGAAAGTTAACTCTGCAATACTCTGCTGTGGCAGTCCTGGCAAATTCCAGTCTCTGATTCAGCTGAGGGGTAACAAGCCATGCAATTGAAAATGCTATCAACTGTCATGACGGCTAAAGCAGTAATCATAGCCAGTCCTTTAGATCTGATTATGACTAATCAATCTCATTCTGTCATCTGCAATATCAGAATGGAACTAGTTAAATTATACAGAAAAACCTCCCTATATTAAATAGTTGATTGTATAATTATAGTAAGTATATAGAAATATTTACAGTCTGAATAGTATATTTTTTTTTCCAAATATGTAAATACGTAAATAGGTACAGTTTTCTACTACATTATTCCTGCAGAAGATTATTGGAACAACCCGGTACTAGAAAGCCATTTAATGTGGGGAAACAGAAACACTCCCCCACCAGCTAAAAACTTGTTAGAAAAAAATCAGTTCCGAGACCTTTAACAAAACCAAAACATTTTCTGCTCTAGCATTCATTCATATTGGACAATATTTTCTTAAAAAACCCCAATGAATTAAATCACTGATTCTCCAAAGGCACATCAACAGCACACCAGTCATAGGTGCAGCTACATCACTAAAACTCAACTCATCTAAGAAAACACATCAGTTACCTTGGTGAAGCAGCTGGGCTCGATGCACAGGAGGAAGCGCAGTTGTCAGAAAGGTGTGACGCCGGACAGCCAACAAAAATTTTAAACCACACTCATCAAGAGTTTCTCCACCTGGAAACAAATATTTTTACACACATTTTACAGCAATTAATCCAAGTAAGTATTGTGGGTCTTAATAGAAGAAATATAATTTTGTGACTACTAACACTTTGAATTTGTAAATGACAGCTTAGTTCATAATTCTTCCTTTCAAGAAAAGAGAAAGAAAAAAATTTCAAGTATAAAAACTTCCGAATTTATTTGTTCTGTTTAATGCAAGAAGCAGAAAAAAAGTGTTATATATTGAAAAAACCAAATTATTTCTCAATTTCTCTATGCAGTAAAACAAATATTTGTCATTACTGTCTCTTCAAAAGTGAATTAAAAATAATTGTAGTATGTGGACTGATGGACTCAGGGGCATTATGAGGTAGCAAAAGAAAATTTTATTTTTATCAAAGCATTAGGTCTTGAAACAATTATACTATGAAATGAAGGTGCATCATCATCTTGTAAGCCACAAAAATATTCCAAAATAGGAAAAAATCCCTGGAAAGGCTGTGAAGCACACTAGTACATTTAACTTGGAAGAGACAGCTTACCCTGACTTCTGTCTCTGCTTTCTCCAATGTCAGTACTGGTAGTAGCAATTGTATCTGCCAAGGCCATCAATGACATTTGCTCCATCCTAGTCAGACCTGGCAAGCTTGAATGAAGCAAGTGACGAGAAAGAACTTGAGCATGTTCTGGTCCAAAGTAAGTTGGGTTGTATTGAGAAAGATCAATGACTTTTGGTTTTGAACTGTCTTCATCTGCCTCAAATGTGACAAGGTCATCTGTACTTATAACAGTATTTTGGAAGAGATTTTCGTAACTGTCATTAGGCATATCCTTTTTATTTTGACTATTCTGATTATTGGACTTCTCTGAACAGGAAAAAGATGAATCATCATCCGCAGCAAGCAGAGCATACAGAGGCAATGGTGGAACAGAGTCTATTTCAATATAGTCTGTAGTTTCTGTTTTGCTGAACATTTTGGGATCTCTTGCAGTACTTCCACTAGCACTGATCGTCAGAGATCTGAGCCTCTTGTCATGATTAGGCTCAGACTCATTTATAGCAACAACTTCTCCAGCAATGCACTTCACCAAATGGGACAGAATGGCTTTTGCTCTCCGCACTTTACCAAGATCCATGAGTTCCAACAATTGATATGGATGGTACTGAGGTAAAGTTGGAGATAATGTATGAGCTGCTTCAAAAAGACCAGAATCTTCCATTTCTACAGACAGATCAGAGGCAGACCTTTTCCCACTAAGTTTCTGTGCAAGGCTGGTCATAGATCTGGTCAAAGTTCTCTTTGGTGGATGCAGACATGAGGCAGCTGACTGGCTTTGTTTCATTAAGCTAGTTATGCATGGCATACTTCCACTGTAGGAATCTGTACTAACTAGTTCCTGCTTAGAAGGAGATTGCCACTGGGAATAAACATGCATTTCACAATCCATTCCAACTACCAGAATGCCATCACGCACCCAAGACAAGGATACAGGAAAAGGAGGCGACCCCTCCACAGATGAAACCAAGTCAACACAACGCAGCAAAACAAACCCAGAAAGGGTTGCAGCCTTAGGACTGCCACTGTGGGAGATTGCTACAATCTCGTTACCATTTTGTTCTTGCCTCTTCCCGGACAGCTGACCAAACATATAAAGTTTTGATCCAATTCCCACTGTCAGAATATGTGAACCATCTTCCCTAGACATCCAATCCAAGTGCACCAAGTGCTTAGTCTTGGGTATAATACTCCCACCATGAGACAGAGAAGTATCTTGTTGGTTATCTGTCACTAAATCACTATCAACACTAACCCCAGAGTCCAACATGGTGCCTATCTCATCCAAATTAAGCGTCTGTTCTAAAATCCAAGAAGAACCCCCTGTAGATTCACACTCAAAAATGCTAACGTGCATCACAAAATCTTGAGAAAGACGGCTATTTCTAGACGCTGCCTGCTTGTATGCTACTGCTAATCTGTTTGTGTGGGCACAGCTGACGTCTGTTGGCCTCCCTGGAACATTAATAGCACTACTACTAGGAAGTCCATCCTCAATCAGTAATGGCCATTCTTCCCATACATATTTAACATCACTGCCTGTGCCATATTGTGGCATGGAAGAAACGGATGATTCAGTGACAACCCTGCATCTCCAGAATCGAACTTTTCCATCAGAGCACGAAGTAGCCAGCAAATAAGGTGCACGACAAACAGGATATATGGAAGAAGAACTGAGATGTCCTAAAATGAAATAAAATACACTTTTACTGAAGGAAATACTAAAAAGCCAAATTAGCAACATTTTTATTCAGCCACCATTCTAGTACTCCAAATTAAAAAAAGTATTACTGCTTCCTCACAAAGAGGTCATTTACAGGGCCTCACAAAGGAGACAATATGTCAAAAATACCATGAAACCATTTTACCCTTTGATTGCATTTTGTGCTCTAGAGAGGAGTCAAATTATATTATTTAAACATGAATATTAATATATATTCTCTTCTGTCAAACAAACATTTCTCCATTGAAAAATCTAAAACTGTATTTTAGAAAGACTACTGATGAAAACCTTAACATTTAAGTACAGATCCTACAAAAAATTTCATGAATGACTGCAAAACAGAATTTGTGTTTCTAATATTCTATTTTTCGCAAGAATGTGGAATACAGTAAATATTATACCTTAAGTAAGAGCTTTATTTTAGTGTTAGTTCCAGGTGTGAGATATTAAGTCAGGGGAAGTACATTTTAGCAAACCTTTTGGATTCACCTACATATACTCAATTCCATCAACAAATCCAAAGCTTACTATTACTTTGGTTCTATTTTAAGACCAGAGTCAGAAAGACAGAGATTCCCAACTTTAGTAGTTTAAAAAAAGATGACAAACCTGCTGATGGCTTTACACTTATTATTTCTACTCCTTCCGGCATACTCAACTCTTCACTATACACCATTTTGGAAGACAGAGTAAGCCAGCTGGTGCTCTGAAGGTTTGCTCTACAGGCCCGATACTTTTGAGTGAAAGGTGATTGGATCTTCTCTGGATCTGGTGAAGAATATGAATCTTCTGTTTGTGTTGCTTCTTCAGATGGATTTGAACCTATCTTTTCATCTAAAAAAAAGTTTGCATTGTTAATTTTAAAAGATCAATTTCTTTTACTGTAAGAAGTAATTTTACTCACTTTAATAGTTCCAGAAGAGACAGACAAAGCCTGACTTAAAATTTTACATTCATTTTAATGAAATGCATTCTCATATTCAGATTTAAAGAGAAACACTAACACATCTCACATTAAATACTTCAGAGATTCTAGAACTGTTGAGAGATTATAAAACAATCAAAGCACGACCAAAAAAGACCAAAACTGCAAAGAGGTATGTATGTGGCTATCCCACTGAAAGTAATGGTTCAGTAAGCATAGAATACCTGCAGCTAGGGAAAATGAAATTAAGACCTTCATGTCTTAGCTTACAAATTGGTGAAAGTTATTTTTCAAAGAAGTTTTAGTAACAGCTTTATTTTCTTCCTTAAAATATAGGGTCTCAGAGAATGTGATACGAATGCTTCCCTTTTTTAATAAAACTCAATAGCTGAAGTATGAAATTGACGGAAATGGAACATGAAAATTTCCAACAGATTTGCTGAAAAGCCTAGTCAGTAATTTCCTCATCACATAAGTACATCAGAAAATTTAGATCTTTATTATTCTCACTAACTTATAAACTAATTACAGTAACACTTTTTCTCTCATTTGAAAGCAACAGTAAGAAATGCTAATTTAGTTTAAATGACAGAAACATGCATTGTAACAGATTCCTCTGGTAAGTGGTATCAGATTTATGTTTCTTAAAATCTTTAAATGTTAACAGAAAACTACCAGTATCTTACCTTTCTTTAAAGCATCATCGTTTTAGAGGTAGTTTGGTAGTTTGAAAGAGAACCAGCAGATTCAGAACATCAAAATTATTTAGAATTGCAATGGCATCACTGATGCTTAAGTGCTTCAGACTACAGTCCTATTTAAAATGTATGCATAAACTCAACAATTGCAAAACAAAAACTTCCAAAAAGCAAAACATGTTAACTGTATTAAAGCCAGTTAAGCATATCTGGCCTTAGAATGCACAAAAAATACCGAGCTCCAGGCTGAGGCTGAACGGAAGAATTTCAGCAATCAGAAGAATAGGTAATTGAGAAACAATGGTTGTGATAAAATCTTGTAAATCAAATGCAGAATATTTCCAAAAAGATGAAACATTTTAGATTACACTGAACAGCAGATATTCACTAGACAGTGTTTTTTTTTTAAACAAAAGTACAAGAAAGAGGGCTTACCTATTGAGACAGGAATTGCCTTCAAATGTAAATGCCACATATGTAATAATGAATGGCTTTGTGTATATTCTATCACTATTAAGTAGAATTTTTCAGAGAATCCATTCTGCTGGTTTCCTGGTGAAATTGAGAATAGAAACATTAGAGGGGTTATTCACCTGAAAGCAGAACCAAATTTTGCTGGCTAGCAAATAATCACATTAAACTAACATGAACTAATACTGAAATGCAATGGTCTGACTCTGTTACGTTAGCTTTCTCAGTTTTTTTACCACAACCAAGAAACACTACAATTACAGGTACACTCATGTAAGAACTGCCAATATTTTCTTTCAAAGATGACAACATATTTGCCTGACTTTGCTATGTTTAAAGTTAAACCCCAGAATATACTATCTGTAGAGTACAGTCTAGAACACAAGAGATACAATGCTTCTTCCGAAGAATTTACTTGCCTTAGTTTTACACAGAAAGAAGAAGACATGAGTTGTACTATCAATAGGTGCCCATTTCTGGAGGGCTCATCCAGGTATTGTCTTCCCTTCATATCAAAGTCAACCCATTGGGACCAAGAATGAACAGTTAATTTAGGGACTCTTTTTCCTCCATGATTCCTCTGACCCTTTAGGTGTGTGTATACATAAAACATCATCACGAATAAGCTTTATTTGCCCTGTGCTTTTCACACTGCAGTGCTTATGGTACCATAGAAAAATAAGTGAATTTTTTCTTTTTTACAACAATATGAGATAACCACCTTCATGCACGATTAAAGAGTAAAGAAGAAAGTACTAGGAAATAATTTCAAATTAGAATGCATGCAAATGGTACAGTTCTAATTTAACTGTTTTTCAAAGGGTTTGTTTCGCCCAGTTCCTTACATGGGTAGCCTGTATTACAGACTTTCAGAAGACATACAGATGTATACAGTTGCCTAAGATCAGATATTTCTGTATTTCTTCTAAAATTATTTCTGTGTATCATACTCAAGATGTAAACATACAATTATGCTGCAGAATAACACTTTTTATGTTCTCTATTTTGTTTCTTATTTTCAACATCTCAAATGCACTTTTTGAACACCACTGAGATTAGCTGGGATTATCTCCACTACTACAAATCTCTTCCTCAGGTAGAAACAGCCAGTTCCAGACCCAAATAATCACTATGTTTATCCAGCTCATTTAATATTTCCCTAGGTTCCTCTGACACTTTTCCACAACTCTGCTCCCTTTCATTCAGGACTCCCATCTAGTACTGCAGATGACCTCGTACCACAAACTTTACTCTGACCCCCTTTTCCCCTGCACATTATTTCATTGGAACAGAACAATNATAACTGAGGCCTATATAAACTAATAACTGAGGCACTCCACCAAGGAAAACTAATATTTATTTCCAGAGCAGTTCAGATCTGTCCAAGGACCTACAAATCCACACACTACTCACAGTATTATAGTGAGGAGGAATTGCTTGGCTTGGAATCTGTTGTACCGTGCAACGCCTGAGGAGCAATATTTAGCTGATGTAAAAGAAGAGCATCCACCATGAAAGGATACACTAAGTTTTGTCTATGTCATACCCTACAAGTACAGGCTTCACATTTAAAGCCCTTACCCCCTTTGTGAAAGGGACTGCTTAACACAGGACATGAAGGGTATCTTGTGACTTAAAACTACTTGGTCTAAAATTTGGTTGCACACAACTCAAAGGAAGTAAAACACCCATGCGTTTCATTAGAATAGAAGTTCTTCTGAAGATGTAAAATTAAGGTATTTGACATGAAAATTATAAAAGACATTTAACAATTTCTTTTTCTTCTGTGGAATGAAAAATAAAATACTGTCTTCAATGTTCTGTGAAAAAAAAATTCTTTACCAGAGTCTGACAAACTGGTCTTCTTTGAAGGCATTTCCTTCTCCTGGTTATTTAAAATAAAGTCTTCTTGAAAAACATGGAATAACTGTGTTTTCCGGCCATGCTAAGGAAGTAAAAATACACAAGAAGTGAATAATCTGGTGTATATTTTTCAAGATTGCTCTCCAACACAGGAACTTTTAACTTGGTAAGTTAAACACATCAACAGAAGACTCCTCATGAAAATGCAATGCATCCTCATTGCTCGTATTCTTTTCATTTACAGTTGAAAACAAGTACAAGAATATGTCAAAAACAGTCTAAGTACCCCAACTTTACCTAATGGAGAGCTAAAAGTATTGCCTTTATTATTAATGTTTTTTAAAAAGCTTATTATGGCATAAAAGAGCATAGCAAAAGATCTTACAAGCTCTGCGATGGCATCCAGTTCAATGATACATCCTGGGCGAGCTGTAGATTGCTGACTTATGATGTTAAAAACTTCACCAACATATTTCTGTTTGAAAATAATCAGGGGGGTGGTCTTGTTAATAACTCTTATGCATTTCTGTGGCAAAACCTGCTAGACAGGTGCAACATCATTATGTAAACGTTAACTAAACATTAACTAAAGATAGCATTAAATATACACTAGTTGTGATTCAGTAAGAACACAGGTAACATTCTCTGTTTTACAAAAAGCATGTTTGGTTTTGACGGATGAAAGGTGACAAGAGTATCTGGAAAGCCCCACATACAGCAATTTATTGTCCTTTTCCCAAAAGTCGCGTTGTTGTCTCAACTTTTCCTTGGGATGGCAATGCACCCACACAGTTATTATTCCTTGTGGTGCAAGCACTTCACAGATATTTCCCAATCAAACCTTGGCCTGCCTCAATATGCAGAGTTTGAGATTAAATGAAATACGGTATGACTAAAAAAAGCTTCACCCAATCTGTTTTTACAAGCAGAATAATCTGTGAAATCCCAAGCAACCAGCTTAGTCAGTCACCAAGTCTGAGCCTAGTGCAACTGAATGAAGTTGTAACATGCAAAAACTTGAAATAGCTTTTCACTTACAGAAATTTCTGGATTGGAGAGCTCACACAGAAGTTTCTTAGCATCTATTACAGCTTGATATAACCTTAAATGCTGTCCGTCACTAGCCACAAAGCAGGCACTTGGAGAATTACAGTATGCACCTGAAAAGCAGGAAGGTAGAAAGTGCTAAAATATTCAAACACCATATGGCTTCCTTTTTTGTTTTTTGACAACAGGCGTTTTCAAAGTTATGACGAAAAATGATGCAGCATAAAAAATCTCCTCAACTTCTATTCACAATCAAGAACAACAAAGTTTAAAGCTGTGCTTAGCAACCAAATCAAAATATATAAAAGGAAATAAGAACTGCATTTGCAAACTAGAGCTAAATCTCCCTCAGCTTTTAAATCTTAAGCATGCTATGAAGTATGCACTAGTGTCTAAGAAGTTTACTGCAAAGCTCCTAAAATATCAAATACATAAAATAAAACAGTAGAACAGAGTAATTCTTTACACAGGAATAAAGAATTCCCAAGTATCAGCAGCTTAAAAATTTGTGAAATAAAGAACCCATGCTTAACATTTTTTCCAGTACATTCAAGTATATCTGTATTACCTATCAAAGAGCATTATTAGGTTATATTAATTTTATTCTAGAATACTACACTAATTAGAAAATGAAACTCACCAAGGCAATAGCTGGGTATAAGTGTGGGCAGCCATGCAACATTAGAAAAAGCTGAAACATGAAGAGAATTGATCCGAGCAAGTTCAGAAACTCCACCAGAAAATGACAAAGGCCCAACAGGATCTACTCTCCAAAGAATAAGTTCACTGTAAACAGCGTTGGGATCCTGGGATGTCACATTTGCATTGCCTCTACTCTGAGGTCTTACTGGTGACTCCTGAGACTTAAAAGACTCATTTGCCTGTATTGTTTTCTCAACATCTGGTGAAATTAGAGCATTGTGATGTGAGGTTGTAAGCAGCAGTGGTAACACTGAGTGGCAAGCCAAGTCGTTAAGATGAAAACGGTGACCACAATATCGGGATTTGTGTGAAATACTGAGTACAGTTGAAAAAGCAGATTCTTCAGCAAAACTCACTAGCCACTGGTTCAGTGACCCATCTGCATGTTTGGAAATCATCATAACATTAGGTGTGAAGATACTTAGTTTTAAGCTGTTGGTTGATTTACTGTGTCCAGAAGAGATTAGCATAGATGAAGATCGTGTAAGGCCAGGAGGCTTTTGTTTGCCTTGTTGAATAGCTAAGTCAACATTTTTGGTACAAGCATACATCACTATACTTCTGCAAAGAGAGTTTGCATCACCCGTTGGAAATGCAACAGGAATTCTTGAGACAAATGACACCTGCAATTTTAAGAAACAAAGATAAAGTATTAGAGTTCCCATCGTACTTCTCACTGAACACCAATGTAAAATGCAGGAGGAATAAAGTACCTGCACCTGGCGAAACATGCCAGGCTGGTATTCATCTAGCCAGTCCACGTGCCACACGAGCAGGGAGCCATCCATAGGATGTATACTGAAGAGCATGTCAGCATTTTTATTCCATTCAGAAAGCAGAACTTCAATTTCGTGATCAAAAATAGCAGAGGATAAAGGAACAAGACTTGAATATGGAGCAGCTTTCTCATCACCCAATTCCTTCTTCTCTTGGTTTCCTTTCTGTTCATCTCCATTTTCATCACCTTCTACAATACACAGATATATATATATAAAATATGTATTTTCAAAACCAGAAGTATAACAAGCAGTGTTATTCAGGCATTGGAGCTAATTTCAGGCCTTTCATAAGCTACTCATATGATAACTAATTTAAAAGGATGAAGATTATAACCATAAATCCTCTAATGGAGCTCAGTGTCTAACAAATCAAAATTGTTTATGTTGCACCTTAACTTGAAATATTTTTGCTTTTTTCCTTTTTTATACAAATTTTTGCATGCATAGGCAGAACAAAGGCAATAATCTCCAAGAGGTACATATTCAAATTAATTGATTGTACTATGTTATAGAATAAAGCTATTTTAATTAGCTGTATGCTAATATCTAAAAAAAAAAGTTAATTCTAAAGTTGCTCCTGCTTCCTTAGTATTAAAGTAACATTTTCATGCGAAGACCTTCAGAGTCAAGCCTAATTAAATAATACAGTTTTCAGCACTTTCAGTGTAAGGGAAGAAAATGCACTGAAATGCCACTAATCTCTCTGTATCCTTACATATCAAGCTGCCAATCTCTTACTTCCCCCTGTGGGAACATTACAAATTACTTCATAAACTGAAAGCCATTTCTCTATATGACATATGTCTATATGACTTTTACCTTCTTCTGATCTGCCATCCATTTGATTAGAATCCTCAGTATTAGTCTCAGAAGAATGATGTTCAAAACTCCTTTTAAGTTGTTGCAAAAACACTTCCATAGATAAGGTAAAATGAAGTTCTTTGTTGTTTAGCCAGTGTACAACAAAAGGTCCACTTTTTTCTTCATTTTCACCAAGACTTAGAGATGTGATAGAAGGCAGTAGAGGAATATCTACCAGAAAAAGATACTGATTGACATTTTTGAGAACTAAATAAGTTTGGTCAAAAAATAAATTAGAGAAATGCTTTTCAAGCAGAAATCCCACAATCAAAAAAATAAATCCAAGTCTATTGACACTTGTCATTCCTTGCACCAACATCATCTGCTCTGAGACCTGTCCCACCCAGAAGTTCTTTGGTATGCTTACATTAGGATAACAGTAGGGTCCTGCAATGTTGTATCTCCCTGATGTAACAATGTGCATACAGGTTTACTTTTTTTCCTGCTACTACAGCTCAGTATGAACCAAACCATTTAAGCATAGTTTTCCAACATTTAGTCCACAATGGATGCTGCAGTAGATACACTCTATAACCAAAGACCACTTACATTAGGAAAATTAGAGCTTACATTAGCAAAAATAAGTATAGAGATCAGACAATGCCCTCTGTAACACCACCACAAAACCCCAGGAGTTCTGGTTCTGATACATCCTGTTAATTCACATGGCTGTTTGATGGCATTTGGTGTCCCATGTTGTTGTGAAAAATAAAGCAGTAATCACAAAGTGTGTGACAGAAGCGAGGACCAGACTGCTGCAGAATAACATAATCTAAATTAATCAAGGCTAAAAAGCAGTTAGGTGATTTACTGCAATTTCCTCAAATGTGTGATACAGCAACATGTTAAAATCTCAAAATGCATGTAATTCCCACTCAGAAGTCTGCATGTATATTCTCATCTCCTTCTGCTCCCTATTTATGCAGCATTACTTAAATTCCACATCCTGGGAGACAAAATACTTTTCACCCAAAATCTGTTGTTTTTATCAAAATCAGCAATAGGTTTGAATTACTAGTCGTCCAAACTAGCCAAAGAAAATTGTAACTGCAAGCACACAGATAAAAGAAAGGAGCACCATGACAACTAACAGCTTTGTTGTGGGTAGGGGAAGGGGGCCAAAGTAGCACAAGTCATTTAAGAAATACAGTCTATCTTCCTACGGAGGCCAATGACAGTCTCAAAAGCATCATTATACATTTTGAAAGTAACAGAACCTGAAGGGAAAAATTCTGTTGATGCCCTTTGAAAGATGAAGCTACAGTAAAACTAAGGTGAACTAGAAAGATTACTTTTCAGATTAGATTATAAATCTGTGTGAATTCTGAGTATTTATCAAAGTCACTAAGGAAATAACTTTTTTCCAATTTCCATCTAAAACAACCAGCTTTTAAATGATGTTCAGCTCTGGACATTATTCTCAGTGAACTTCTATTTGCTTCATGAATCACAATCACTCTTACCAGAAAACTTCAGAAGTCATTGAATTCAGTAACTTTTTCTGAAATTGCCTGGAGACAATTTTGTCCTAGCAACCACTGCTTATTCCTTTCACTAAATTCCACCCAGGCTGAACACCAGAGAAAGTAAAATTAGAGTATAAAAGTAGGTTTCAAGGATTTTTGTTTCATACTGTATTTATTATTATATAAATATATATGAAAGCATTGCTCTTCAAAATGTGAAGGAGAGATAAAGCCATTTTGGGTTTAGTTTTTATCAAACACTTTAAAATGCTGTAGTAGCAGCATATTCTTAAGTAAGAGATCACAAATCAATTTGCTTTAAATCAAATGAAAGGAAATACAATTAGGCTTTTGGATTAAATTTAATTTCAAAAGGGCAAACAAGAAGGCCTACTTAAAGAATGTGGTTAGACTGAGGTACTTAAATATTTGACCGTGAGGGAGACATGTATTTCTTCAAATTAAGATTTAAAATGTGACAGTTACTTCAGAGGTTCTACAATAAAGAACAACCTGTTATCCTCCAATCAACTGAGTTAAAAGACCAAGCAATCCGAAAGACATTATTAAAACAGATACCGATTAATATAGGTAACATAAAAAGAATACAAGATTTACTTGTTCTACTACAAAAGCCAAAGACAAGTTTTAAGTACCTAATCTTTCTAATCTTTTTCAAAATTATTTTTATCCTCATTCTGTAAGTTTGCTGCTTGGCATATTTATACTGCAAAGTCCATCAAAAGCAAAATTCAAGTTTGCATAGTTGTACTGGTTTTGGCTGGGGTAGAGTCAACTTTCTTCACAGCGTCTGGTACTGGGCTGTGTTTTGGATTTGTGCTGAATACAGGGTTGATAACACAGAGATGTTTTTGTTATTCCTGGGCAGGGCTTACACAGAGCCAAGGCCTTTGCTGGTTTCTGTACTGCTGCACTGGCGAGGAACTTGGGGCTGCATTGAACACTGGGAGCAGATACAGGCAGGACAGGTGACAGAAACTGACCAAATGTCCAGACCATATGACATCATGGTCAGTGCTTAAAGTGGGAGGAGGAAGGAAGAAGGGGGAAAGTTTGAAGTGATGTTGTTTGTTATCCCAAGTGATAGGTGTGACAGAGTCCTGCTCTCTTGGAGATGGCTGAAGATCACCCTGCCCATGGGAAGCACTGAAGTCATTCCTTATGTCTCTTTGGTTGTGTGCACAGCTTTTGTTTTCCCTTTTAAATTGGCTTTATCTCAACCCAGGAGTTTTCTAGCTTTTACCCTTCTGATTCTCTCGCCAGTCCTGTAGGGAACAAGCAAGTGACTGCCTGGGGCTTGGTTGATGGCTGGGTTAAACCATGACATTAGCTATTCTGTATAAAAAGTTAGAAATGCTTTAAAAGTAGGTAAAAAAAGGTCAAATATCTGCTACCTACATGAAAACATCAGCTAGCTCACTGTGCAATCTGAAGAGGAAAAAATACAGAGGAGATATACACATCTCCAAGAAGCTTTCAAGAAACTTTCCGCTGTGATACTGGGTAGTAACAAGCAATGATTGGAGACTTTTCCTGTAGAAATACAATAGCACTGATGGTACAGCACAGAACTCCAGGAAGTTTCCTTCTGGTAGGCTGGATGTGATTCTAGTCCTGCCTGTTAAAATATGAACCAACGAACCACTACTCAAAATGCTGAAGAATAATCAAGAAGAAAGTGTTTAGAGCTGTGCTTAGCACAGCAGTGTTCATGGAAACCACCTGTTCTTTCCAATCATACCAGACTGTACAACTAGAAACATGAATTAATCATAGATGCCCTTAGCTGAAAACCGGCCTTGCAAACAAGGTTCAGTAGGAACAGAAAAACAATACTATAAAACAGAGCTTAACTAGTTTAAGAAAAGAATTACACAGCATGTTTGTTCATTAAGTGCAGACACAGAAAAACCACATCAGAACCTTCATGAAAGGCAATTCCATATTGCATTTCTATTCAGTTTTTCAATGAGCGCAGACACGCTTCATTTTCAGCATACACAAAGATAATAAAGACAGAAGTATCAGCAGCTATAGGAGAGTTTCCTCAACCCCTATCAACATGTTGTTCCAGTCCAAGGCAATATCAAAGTTTATGGAATGCAGGGTGAAGGCATGCTTTGGTTCAGAGACAGAAGTACAGGAATGTGTGATTATTTCAACATTTAAGTGTCAGGTGCTCACTTTAAGAATCTTAGACATATTTTATCAGTGTGTTCCCTCTATCATACACAATTCACAGTAAATTTTAACTCCAGTTACAAATACTTAGCTTTCTCCATTTTAGACACTATCAATATCACTTAAAAGATGAACAAAATAAAATACAAGATTACTGCAGTGGAAATTTTTTCAAATAATTTCATTACTGTACAAAGTCCTTTCATGCAAAAATGAAACCAAAATACTAGCAATTTTGCATGGTCATATAAATACTGTACAAATACATATGCTAAGTTTCCACAGAGAACACATACCTAACAGCAACTGGAGTTCACTTCATAGTAAGGATTACATTTCTTACCTGTGGCTGGATTGATACTGGCAGCAATATGGTAGTGGCAAAGTGCATTTGCATGAGGAGGAATGTTCCTGTGAGCTTCATGAGGATCTTGCTGATGCAGAGCATATCCAGTATGTGCTACAACAGCACCTGACCTCCTCCTTCCTCTTCTAAAGTGCCTCAGGTTTAACTGCACAAAGAATAAGGTATCATTTTAAATCCTTTCAAAAAGAAAAAGCAGGTTTAATCTGCGAGTGGTTTTCTAGGTACTAATGAATGGTATTTTTCAGCTTAAAAGCTAATTTCAAGAATCAGTGGAGTTTCTTGCAAAATAGTTTGTGTTGAATCTGCAGTAGAGAGAAACTAGTGCCTTTGGATTTATTTATGAAGGCCCATAAAATACCTTCATGTAGTAACTACTTCATACTTCAGTGCGCAGACAATGTTCATACAGTTTTTATACTTACAGAGAAAATACTCTTGTGTTTCATAAACACACACAGTGCTTATTCAGGATTCTGAACAAAGCAGCAATACTGAGTAATCTCATTTCAGACTAAAAAACTGGATCCGTACTTTGGATCTAATTAGATCAGCACTTCAACGCCCCACAAAAGGCCCCAGTGAGTTTTCCAAGGGAAAGAATAATATTCCATTTTTAAGACTGATTTACACAGTTCAAGTATTTTGCGTTGTAGACATCTATGTAAGCATCCAAAGGTCCACAATTTGTATTGAAGATGGTGTTACACTCTTGGTATTCCTTTTCACTTACTGTGCTTTTCATGTTTACACAGCATGCTCATGACAAACAGTCTTTTCTCACTTCTCACATAATAGATGTTTCTGATTTCCAATGTTGCCTCTTATTTTCCACAGGAACACAGAAATTTCTCCAGCTTCCTTTTTTCTCTCCTCTCTGACTATTTTCTTTCCTCTGTTGTGCCTTTCAGCTAGTCATATTTTTCAGGTATACTGCACTATTTTTCAGGTATAGCATGCACTATGACCATGCTAAATACATCACTCCATTAAGATAAAAGCACAATGCCCACATATGCTCTATATACCTTTGAAGCAGACCACTAATGCCACACTTTCCTCCTGATTCCCACTGGTTAGAAAACACTGTGTGGTAAGAATCACTTGCCTTAATGCTTATGAGCAGTCTCTCTGAGGACTACAGCAGAAAGTCTGTTTTTCTTCCCTCCGTATTACCGTTTTTCCAGTTGCAGAAGTCAGAGAGAACATCCCACAACTTCAGAGGTAACAAGTGAGCCCCTGCCATGTGTTCTAAGGCAGCATCACACCTGGGTTTCACATAACCTATATATAATGTGTGCTCCATACTGCTCCTAGCCCTCTGAACTAAATACTGCAAAGCATTCTTCCTCAGTCACCAGACCAAAAATAGCAGCTGTGACTTTAGAACAGTGTGTCTTCAACGTGAGACATTCAGCAGAAGAGCTGTCAGCTTAGCCTGCCCAAGGAAGCGTCCGAGGAAATTCACCCTTCCATAACATTTTATGTACATCTCTGTTATAAAGGATTTCAGCTTGTGATACATGTTATAAATTTTTCTAAAATCATAAGTTTGTATGCCTGTTTATTCTCACTGTTCAATTTCAATTCTTACCTCTAATGCACTCTGCACCTTTTCTTTACTTGAAATATTTCTCTTGAAGTTATTTGTGAAGTTTGCTGCTTCACTCCAATTGCTGTATCCTCCCCCGTACAACAGACTGTCATTGGGTAACAAAGTCTCTGCCCAGAGACGACAAACATTATCCTTACAGCAAGTCAGGAGTACATTGCAGACAGCACCACTAATGAAAGAAAATTTAAGGAATGAAGAAGCTGCTAACTATTACACAGCATCAAAATAAACCAACATTTCCAAACAGTTTTCCACTACCAGTCTTTGGAATTGCACCAACTTACAGATACTGGCACAACAAAAACTCATCAATACATTGTTAGGAAAATAAATTATGTAGGAAAGGCCTTCCCCTCTGTTCAAGTATCTGACTATAAATCACTTCAAATGTCATCACACAACAGCACAACAGCAAAGTGTGGATTTCAATTTAAAGAAAAACTCATACCTAGAATAGCAAAATGTTTATTTTTATCTTTTAAAGCCATTCACATAAAAAGCTAGTAATATTCTGGATACCTGATCATAATTCCAGGTCTTACTGGTATCTACCACTTACAAAATCATATATCCAAAGGAGAGAAACTCAGGTAATATCAGGGATGCAACAGACAATTTAAATCTAAAAGCTTTTGTTAATTATTATTTTTCCAAGTGTAACTTGTGTTAAATATATAATCAAAAAATCCAATTACCCTAAACTAGATACTGGAAAAAACTAGGCAGATCATCAGGTTTCCAGGTCATATAAGTTCACAATTCAGCTCTAACTAAGGCTCAAAAGCTATGACCAGACAGACTGTCCAGCACCAAACTCCCTTAGGAATCACGGAGCAGGTGGATTTTCAAAAGTGACCTACAGAGTAAGAACTACAGCAATGGATTTACAAAGAGTCTTAAAGACTGGTATAATGAACAACATAAACTTGGTCAATACAAAGGTATGCAAATTTGTTTACTATTTGGAATAACATGGCAAAAAGATGGTTGCAGGCCACAGAACTGCTAACACTACTTCAGTTTAAGATTGAAAGTACTGGTGAGCACTAGGGACAGGTCGTTTTGGAATCATTTGAACACAACTCTAACACTTCAAACTAAAGATATCAGGTCCCAAATGAGTAATTGAATTCAATTTCCAGATACTATTTCTGACAGAGATCTACCTTTATACTAGGTAGAGAAACAAATAAAGACATGAAAATATTTGAACGTTTGTGAAAGAGGACTTCAAGTCACAGGACTTTCGCTCTGATTCCATCAGGACAGAACAAGTCAGGATTAAATGCGTGAATTGTCACTTAGTGCAATCAAAAAAAAAAAGCAAAGAGACATGACTTTTCAAGAGCTCATTTTGTATTTAGTTCAATGCCTAATGTCAGTCTGAGAGACTTCTATCTTTTCAGCTCTTTTCCAGGTAAGAGGATACTTACCATCCTCTCAAGAGCAGAAACAGTATAAAAGGTGTGCACAGTCAATAACTGAAGTAAACCATATGATTGTGTGACTGTTGGCTGTAGACAGAGGCAGACTGTATAGCTTTTGGGGGGTGTTTTTGGGCAATTTATGAACTCGTTATTAGACTACTGACCGTGGCATGAATTTACTGGTCTTTCTCCATGAAAATGCATTTACTGATCGAGGATGAGCCAAATAAACAAATGAAAAATCAAGTTCTTTTGCTTGGTTTTCTGGACTAGCACCAGGTGGTGTTACAGCTGACCGCCAGCTCTCTGTGTTGTACCATACTTTCACAAGACAGTCATCCTGTGAAAAGACAAAAAAGAACAGTAAGTAAGACTATGTTGCATAAGAATATGATACACTTCTAATACTTTTGGGTACATCTCTTGGGATTTCATTTTTCTTTAAAATAAGATGCTTTTCTGATCAGAGAGGAACAGTTCTGTAAATACAGCTTCAAAACCTGATCTTAAAGAAAACAGTGAAGCAGAGCTTCCACTTAACTCTTGCCATTACTAACCTGGATTTCATATATGTCCTTCTGATTAGCTGCCAATTTTTAATTGCAAAAACACAACTTGCACTAGCCTGAGATGGTATTCAAATGTTAATACAACTAATTCTACCCTGTCAGAAAACCACCCAAAGCCCCTGCACAAATTTAACCGTTAGCCAAACAAACAATGGTTATAGATGACATCTCAAAAACCAAGCTCAGTACTGCTCAGCCTGCTATTTTCAGATACACACAAATTGATTATGCCTTCAAGGACTAGATAAACTGATCTGGACCCAGATTCACAAGTTGTTGATCACCTATTAAATGTGAATGGCACTACAATATTGAAATAACCTGGGTATGCATAACATGGCCCTAATGGGGGAAGGATGGGTTGGTGTTGCTGACCAACACTGTCCCTCACAAAAAGTTAGCCAAAGGAGTAAGACATAGAAACAAAGATGTGCTTTGAAGGTTCTCCAGGCAGGTAACTACCTTAGGCATTTATGGTAAAAAATATGTTATTAATTTTCCTATTTACTAATTTTCTTACACATTAGAGTCAAAAACTCTGCACTAATATTAACCTTACATAAGCTATTTGCAGATTAATTCATTTTTCCACCATTCCATCAAATTGTAACATTAGAAACCATTAAACCATTTACATTTGACTTGTAAAACAAACATTAACTCCTACCCATCAAAAAAAGGTGGTATACATACATATATAGTCGACAATAACAAACACTTGCTTTTTCCATAAAACATATATTCAAAGAATTTTATTTATCTGAAAAATGGCTGGAATGGCTCTCCTTCCTGTGAAGGTTAAAGGCATCACAGAACACATAGCATGAAAGACAACATTCAAATACGCACAAGAAGAATGGAGAATGAGAACTTAATTGCTTTGTTTTTATACTGATAATAATCGACCATGAAGAAAGCCTAGTATTTCACTTCATATGTTGGAAGCTCATTAATTGGAGCTCGTTAATTCCTAGGAAAGGAAATCTAGGAAATTTTACAGATTTGTTACATCTTTATCTCTTCGTTAAAGATAGCAAATGTCTTAAAGTTAGTCTTCCAATAAAGCATACCTGAAATGGCAAGCTTTAAAGGAAAAACAAACACATACAACTAATAAAGATGTGCATTACTCATCTGTTCCTGATGCACATAACTGAATCAAATATGCATGACAACTACCTTTCAAAAGCAAGATTTATTTGCAGACTGAATCACCTCCAACTCTTTGTTTTTCAAGCATGTATTAAGGGATACCATGACCCAAACAGCCAAGTTCTACATTATTACTAAATCAAACACTGTTTTAACTACTTTTTATGTGTACACACTTATTTTTCACTCATGCTTCCAAGACAGACTAGAGCAAATTGCAAAACTATCTTTTATTCTTCAGTCTGAAAAACATTCTGTCGGGTCACTACTGCTCAGGATTCTGTGACACTTAAACCCCGTTTTCACTAATATCAGCAACTGACATTAACCTTACATACTAGCACTTTGTTTTGTATCTAGTAACTCTGCAGCCTCTCCTAGGTTCTAAAGTTGGTAGCAGAAACTTGTTGCAGAAAACAACTACTTCTCTCACTCATATTCCTTAAAAACTAATATAAATTCTCATATGGGTTTGTCACATTTGTTCACTGGGTCCTCTACATGATCTTGATTTTTTTTTTCTGCTTTTATTTGTAAGGACATTATTCTCCTACAAAACCTGAACAAGTTTTGGGAGTATAAATAAAAGATAATTTTGTTTCACGAAAACGAAAGACTGACATTTAGCTTTAATTTTCTTGCTTTTTTTGCCAAGGGGTCCTGCTTTTGCTGGTAAACTGCTCAATGTTAAGCACACAGAACTAATTAGTGAGATTGGCCAAAAAATACTGTCACGAACCATGTGCCAGTACACCTATGGAGGGGAATGTGAACTCTCTTCTAAGGACACAAAAAAGCATACAGGTATTTTTACACAAAAACATATGAAAGGGCCATTTTTAATTTTTTTTATATTCTTTGGTATTTTGATTACACATCGTCACTAGTGATCTCAGCTACAGATTTCCCCCATTCCCCAAAACTCTTCTTTTCCTGATGTCTCGTAAGTTGGTACAAATTAAAAATGAGTGTTTTAGAATAGTAAGCAGTGAATATTTGGTGTGTTACCTCCCTGCCTCAAACTACCTTTCTACCAAATTCACGTTTACCAAATGTAAAGATACATAGACAGACTACACAAAAATTATGAAAAAAATTCTTTTCATTAAGTAACCTTTTTTTTTAATGTGTTTTTTTTGTTTGCTTTAATAGCTTATCTGAATTCGTACAAAGCTGTAAGGAAAAAAAATGCTTACCTTTCCAGCAGTAGCAAAAAACTCCCCGTCTGGTGAGAATTTCATTAAACAAACTTGAGAAGCAGTTCTATGGAACAAAGACAATTAAAAAGAGAAGACAAATTTTAACAACTTCTAGAATTCTAAACATTTTTTCTTCTTGAATGCAAAAAAGTTTTTTAGTTCTTAAATACAAGCGTGTATTGCGTTGTGTGAAACAGTTAAGTTTTAACAAAGTCCAAAATACTAAGATGTAAACTCATGTGTAACACCTGGCTGTTGTGATCCAGAAAACCAAAATCTTGTAGCTGAATATCCAATATTCAAAAATATCATAGCAGAAAAGCAGCTGCTAACAGATTAAACTGCTCTACTTCTATTTCATGAGTATATGGATATGGAACTGGTTGTACCATATTATCTTCCAACTTCTCAAACACAGCTCCACTTATCACACTTCTATGATTACAACTCAAGAAAACAAAACAGTGTAAAAGGAATAATTTAGTTAAAAAGTATCTGAAAGTACCTTTTACATGAATGGTCACACTGCTATAAGATGCTACACCAAAATATTCTAAACCTAATTATGCAGTTAACTTTTGGAGCACTTTACTTTAATTGGATGTACTCATAAATGAGCTTCTTTTACAGGGTTTGAAGCACTCAGTTACTGACCAAGTAACAAAGCTTATTAATAGCAACAAGAACATACAAAGATTTAAATCTGTACAGCACAGATACAGTGGACATTTTCATCTTGAATTCAATACACATGTAACACATTGTTGAAGCCTAACTTCCAAAAGGGATTAAGTTAAGGTCAACAGAAGCAGGATGCATTTGCGTGCAGTAACAAGAGCAATGCGATTACAAGAGCCCTGTATCAAAGAAGTCCACCCAGGTTTAAGCAAAATTCTCCTGCTGAGGCAAATATAAAAATATTTGGGAATGTTTCTTTCAGGCATTAAAAAAGGGCATTTGCAGCGGAAAAATAACTTTCTTGCAGACCTCTCTACAAGAAAAACCTATTTGAAATCTAATTGCAGTACAAATGCCAGATGTCCAGGCATAAAAGGTATATAAAAAAAGCAAGTTCTGTTGACCCTTTCCAGGACCTACTCATTCAAAGAAGGCAACACTCAGCTCTATCTCCGACAAACAGAGTTTAAAAGAGAAGAACAGGTGAAGAGCTGAGAAGACTTCTGGAAGTCTTCATATATGATACAAATGCAAAACCTGTTATAGAAGGGACAGAGGAAAAGCACTTCCTGTATGATCTTGACTACTGTAAACCAGGACCCCAGATTCTAAAGCCATACTCAATGGCATTCTGTCTACACACTGACTTCTCTTACTAGGCTGAGAGATGAGCACCCAAAGATGTCTTAAAAAATAAAATCATCAACTTCTTGTATTTAGAAAGTTTATCACGCGCGAAGAAAAGTTTTTCAGTTGTCATTTGGATGATCTTGGGTTTTTAAATACATCATTGGTAAAAGTTCAAGTACAGAGAAAAAACAACAACGGAAGGATCATAAAACAGATGTTTTTCTGGTACATTCAGAAAATTACCTACAGGACTACCTACTAGAATTCTAAACACTTCACAAAGAGTAACTTCAGGTGGGTCTGCCCAATCAGCCACTTAGGTGAAGTTCTTTAGGAGATGGCTGTAGGGTACATTGCTCCCTCATGAACAATGCACCCCACTGTACTAGATAAGTCTGCCTATGGTAGAAGGATTTAAATTGTCTTATAAACTTAAGTACTAAACTAAAACTCTTCTGAATGTACAATATACAAATATCAAAATGAATACAAGAAGAGAATTCAGAGACATGGAAAAGAGAATGTATCAACCTTGACTGTTTCAAATACCCAGAACAAACCCAGAAAAAGTAAGAGTGAAAGTGGGGGAAGGGGATGTGTGAGAATTAAACAACAATAGAGTACACTGAACACAGAAGAAAGCTTATTTTCATCAGTCCTGCCAGCACAATGTTTTCAATTTCACAGCTTTCACCTTATTTCTTCTACAAGCAAGAGTGCCTATTGGAGAGCTTCAATATTAACCTTCCCTCAGTATTTTAGTAGTGTTCTCTGTAAAAAAGAACTGCCCCCAAACAAGATGCAACTGATCTTGTAAGAGGAAAGAATGTCACAGAGTCAAGGGAAATATGATTAAAGTTTATCTCACATCAATAATATTTATCAAATAACAGTATGCAAAAGCATTTCACTCAACTACACTAAGTATTTCATCTCAAAGGTATGAATCAGGAAAGAAAAGGGAATTACTTGTGTTTAAATGGCTTTCTTACTTGCATTGCCAGATACATCTCCACTCTCCAAGTCCAACACCTGTTCTTTCAGTACTGTCATTGTCAGCAGGGTTTTCCAAAGGAACATTGGACCAAAGTTGAAGACAATTGGAACCAGTCAGAAGGCGAGTACCTGGAACAAATAGTTATGAAAATCTAACTACAAGAAAGTAGCAAACTATAGACTTTTGTAAAGAGAGGGAAAAAAAAGTTCTGCAAAGCTGAAACTGCAGAAAAAAATCTGGCAGATACACATTTTCTAGATTTTTTAGGCAGATTTGAACACCTACAGTGCAAACTATGAAAATCAATCAAATTTTAGTTAGTCTCTAAAAGAAATGACTAGGTCTACTGCAGACATTCCTCTATCTCAACAAATATTCACTATTTAAGCCATGTTTTCTTATCTGCTCAGATAAGAATAATCAAGTCAGACCATACAGATGCACTTAGTATGTTAGTTCTCCTGTAGTAAGTGACAAAAGATATATTTCCACTCCACTTTGGTGATCTCTATCATGCTAGGACAGAACAAAAACCTCTTTCTTGTCTACAAGGAATGACAAAATCTAAATTAAAAAATTAGGTACAGAATCAAATAGAAAAGTGTTTCTTTTAATCTGTACCTGTGGGATCCCATGTTAGATTGTGTGCTGTGGCTTCCAGTGAGATTTGAGCATTCTTCTGCCACTGGTAATGTAACACCTGAAATTTTAAGTATTTACAAACATTAGCATGGAAACACTTCATCCTCCTGTGTCCTCTTTTTGTAATATAAATAGTACATATTCACTGCATTCTCCAAATTTTATGAAGATGTTTAACATAAGTTACTGCTTAACGAATAAAAAATTGATTCATTCTGACATTAAAACAAAACAGCTTTTCACTAATATGGCCATACTTAGGAGGTTTTTAACTTCTTATTTTAAAATTTTAGAAAAAAATTAGTATATAAAATCATTACTGGAATTTGAGAATTTTTTAGGAGAAAGTAAGATTTTATTTTCAACACAAGCAAAATATATCAAAAATCACACAAGTTAAATGCACCTGATGTTTGACATCTGTACCATTGATGAATCAGAAGTTCAGAAAGGTCAAGATAACACATGTGATACTTCCACTCCACTCTTTTTTTTTCAATATACAACAGGACAGTCAAATATTTTTCACTTTTGCATCACTACTTCACTCTCTAGAACAAGTTGACCATTAAGTTCACACAATATTTAACTTGTCTGTTTCTCTAATAGACCACAAAGGTTTGATTTATAGAAGAAACTGAAAACATTTCTGGAAATAATATTAGGACCCAACAGGTTTCTTTCTTAATTCACAGACGTTTTTAAAAGTAGTCCCCCACTCCAAAAATATTACATAGAAGAGATGTGAAGTTAAAATATGACAACTCAGTCTTTCAGAAGTTTGGCAAACAACAGTAAGAAGCAGCTGCAGATAAGGACCTAAACAGAGCATTTGCAAAGCTGTTTTTTTCGGTTTTTTTTAGACCCCGAACATTCCAGTAAATGGAAGACAGAGACAATCTCACAACAACTTTGAACAATATGCTGTAAACTATTGCATAAAAGCCAACTGAAAGAATGAAGTAACAGAATATTTCTTCAACTAAAAATATTTGAAAGCAAATCGTGGGTGCTTCCTCCACTGCTTACAGCTACTACTCCAACTCTGAAGTTTCAAACAAAGTGTACTGTTTACTAGTATAGAAAAACATTCAGGATGGATTGAAAAATGAGGTGGATGGACCAAAAACAAGAGCAGTATATCCAAACTGTTCATAGGAGTGTGAGAACTCACATCTTACTGTAATTTTATTCTACTGCTTTCCAGTGATGTAAATTATTACACATGTGTTCACTTCCAGCTATTTAATTAATATATAATATACCACAAGTTTACATGCACACCAAAAATCTTATGACTGATTTGGTTAGTGCAAAGAGGAAAATCCACTAGATGGTCATATAAACCATTTTTTAAGACAAATGGAGACCAAACTCCTGAAGAGGGAGATATAGAAGCTCCTTGAGCAAATCCTGTCAGAAGTTCTTTTATCAACAAACTGACTTTAATTAGAATCTAATGCTTCTAATTATAGCCATATGTCTCTTCATGTAAGAAGCATGGTTAAGTAACTTGCCCTAAATCACACCATTATTCAGAAATTAAGATTCTGGATGTTAATCACTAAACCACTGTCACCAAAAGTAAGCCCCAAAAGAATAAATATTGTTCTTATTCACCATTATAACAATGACGTATAATCATTCAGTCAGATATTCTAAAAAAGCCACAGATTTCTGAAACTATTACAATTTGGTCAAGGGTATGTAATTTCATAAGCAAAAGTTAAAGTAAGAACTGTAGAACACATCAAAACATAAAGGCTACATAGGATGGTTCAAAAAGGAAATCCTATTTTAATGACTACACTCATGGCAGAAGGGGGCTGTGTATGTCTTTTTGGGTTCTGGAATATTTTGGTTATGAACTGCAGGGTTACGTAAGCAAGTAATATGAAGCATTATAGTAAAGCCTATCTTCCTTAAAACTACTTCAAATTACAGGCCTCTGTCCTTATCCCACCATTTTCACTTCCCAAGGACCACCTTTATGTCTCAACTTTATTCTAGCATTAAAAGAAGACATCAAAAAAACTCCAGCTTTAAAGCAAACCAGTAAAATCAGTCAGACTTTGTAACTGCTCAAAATAAATTGAGTACTGATGAAATACTTACATTATGATGACTGCTCTTCTGCTTCAAGATGCTAACTGGCTCAAAGATACAAATCACCTTTCCATAAGAAGCTGCAATCTAATGTTATAAACATATAAAAGAAACAAGTTGAACAAACTAGAACAAGATGCAAATGGTTCATTTTACGTTTAACCCTGCTTGTAGATAAATCTGAAGCTCACATCCATATTTCCTTTTGAAAACAGAAAATTACATTTACCAAAAAATAACTAAGCTAGTGTTGTCAATAATAAAAATACAATCCTCCATTTACTCATTAATCACGATGAACTGCTGAGAGTATAGCTGGACAAGTACTTTTTAAAATCACATTATTAGCAATATTCTTTCCATATTAAATTACGCAAACACTCAAAACAGTCTGCAGAGTTCACATTCTCAGACATGGAACCAGCACACAATCAGAGCACTTTTGTGTACTTCCCTAGCATTAGAACAGGCTACCTTTTACAGAGTTATTTCAAAAGATCCAAACTATGCAAGGAAAACACCCAATGCAGAAAACTGCAAATAAAACTACTGCTAAAGGGTAACACGAAACAGCTCAAAAAGAGTTGCAATTTGGTCAATTTTAAGTCATTGTTTGAAAGTCTTCTTTCATCACAGATCATCACCCACCTCAAACTTGCATTAAGACAAAATTAATAGTATTTGATCTCAAGGTATCTATACAAAAGCAAGCCTAGAAGACTTGCTAGGAAGAAACAAAACAAGCCAAATGTATGTTAAAGACCTTACGCAGAGAGCGTGAGAGAACTGTCATACAGCAATGTTGCCAAAAAGTATTCTGAATCACAGATTTACAAAAATTAAGAAGTCTGCATAGGTCATGAACAATGGACATCCTGCATTCTGAAGTGATGGTAGTTAAAAGGAGAGCATCTACAGATATGATATGCTGTTATAATCAATTTTCTATTTCTGTAAAATTCTGACTTAGAAAGTATTCACAGTTTTCCTTTAAAAATAATAAAGAAAGTTAGATTCACTTTATAAAATATATTTTGATTCCAGTATCAACCAAAAAAGCTTGAAAGGAAACAAAACTAAACCGTCATACCTAAGATCTATACAAACATGGAGATTCATATAGATCCTAAAATGCACAGATCTCTTAAAATGCTTTAAGAGAAATCCTCTACATTAGAAGAACAGATAGTTAAATAAATTTCTATCCTACTAACATCAGCCTGACCCAAAAATGCCAAGAATAATTTTGTCACATTTGCAAGGAAAAAGTTTCTTCAGGCATTTTGCAGACTAATATCTGCCCTCTCTAATTCTCTTTAACTACCTCACTTACTGTTGTATTCTCTAATAATTCCATTCCATACCCAACAGCAGAACAGTTATATAAACTCATTTTGATTAGATTTTTTCCTTTTTTCCTTTTCTCCCAATGTGGACATTTTTCCCTATTTTATTGTTTTGTGGGTTTTAAAGATAAACTAAGATTAGTACTCCAAAATGCTCAACTTACAGTATCCAGAGCAACTGCTGCTCCCTGAAACTTTCTACAAGCCTCCACAGCCACTCAGCCCACACCTTCACTGAGCTACACTTCACCAAAAAGAATAATGGTGGTATGGAGAGCACCTTCAGCAAGTTCCCTGCCAACACCAGGCTGAGTGGGGGAGGCGACAGCCTGGAGGGAAGGGATGCCATCCAGAGGGACCTTGGCAGGCTAGAGAGGTGCAACCGTTTGAACGTCATCTACTTCAACAAGTCCAAGGGCAAGGTCCTGCACCTGGGTCAGTCAATACAGACTAGGGAAATTAACAGATTGAGAGCAACCCTGTGGACATGGATTTGGGGGTACTGGTGGACAAAAAAACTGTACGTGAGCTGGCAGCACATGTCTGTAGCCCAGAAAGCCAACCATGTCCGAACTGCTCCAAAAAAAGGGTAGCAAGTAGGGTGAGGGGGGTGATTTCCCCTCCCTAGTGAGACATCACCTGGACAATCACATCCAGTGTCCCCAGCACCAGGCAGACATGGACATGGTAGGTTCAAAGAAGGGACACAAAAATGGTCAGAGAGCTGAAGTACTTTTCCTACAAAGACACACAGAGCATTGGAATTGTACATTTTAACAAACCAAACTGGAATCTGTGTGTCAGTACTGATGAAGAATGCCTAAGAAGAAAATCCACCCTTTTAAGAACGACCTGAAAATGCACTGATCCATCGGGTCAATAAGCGAATTCCTAGCCATCTACTGGTTAGTACTTCAGCACTTTAGAAACACATCCAGTTTCCTTACAGCAAACAGTACCAACTTGCAGACTCTAAATGACCTCACAGGTCTACTTAAGAAATTAAAACATTCTGGAACTTAGTAAGCCTTACAGTGTGATATATTCACATGTGTTCATTTACATTTCAAGGACAATTTGTCATTTAAGAGCAAATTTAGAGAAATAATGCTCAGTGAACTCAAAAAAGCCTTCTAGTTAACAGCAGCCAGTGGAGAAACCCAGGTGGACTATGGCTATGAGGTGCCAGAGACACAGAAAAGAACATTTCCTCATTTTCATTTGTGCTCATTCACTAGCACTGCAAGAGTTTATTACTCAAATGCTAAAAAGCAGGAACAGGGTGTGGCTGGGGTTTCATCAGCACAGCATTCACCTGTGAACACAAACTGGTTTCCATCAGAGGGCTTGTCTCAACATGGACACCAGAATATAACCAAACCTCTCATCAGCTCATAAGGCTTGTAGTAATGAGCAGAAAGCTGACATCATCTACTCACAAGGACAGGCTTAAGGAAACAACAGAGGTAAAAAACCCCTCTTACATGAGCAAACAGTTATCCAGAGTTCCTACTGAACTGGTCAACAGTTTAATCCCTGTGACAGCCCAATGGGGTGTCACATAACTGTGACATCCCAGTGAACAGTTAGTTACCTGGTTATTCCTTTTTCACTCTGACAGGAAAATTTAAAAACAGCTCTATTAAAAGGAATTAAAACCCAATATTGTCTAAAATGCAACTTTCTGATGCAGACGTACGTACAAAAAACAAAAGCTAAGAATTCCAGAAAGCAAACCCCATCCAAGAGAGGCTTTATGAATTGCTTGAAACAGATGTCATTTTTCTGGATGATCTGAAAGTGATTTTTGTAGAAGCACTCATCTCCTGCTAGCCACTAACATGTCAAAGTATGTCAATGACATGCCCAGTAGTGCAAAGCCATAGTGAATAAATTACTTTTGCTTCCAACTTAGTAATCTTTTAGTCAAATTCTTGCCCTGAATGTAGCCCTGAATCCACAGCCTTCTGTGCAGTCCTACCTATCTTCTACAACCATCTATCGTATCTATAGTTATTATTTCACATTTACTGTGCTGCTTACAAGTAAAGACAGAAAGCAATCAGTCATTTTACTATTTATTGTAGCATATTTTCCCTAACTTGCAAGTATCCACACTCCTAAGAAGGTGCTTAATGTGACATTGCTGGAACATTATTAGAAACACTGCTCTACATACCTTCCCCTGCTGCATTGAACAGTCCACACATCCCACTTGAATGTTTCCATGTTTTGCTCCAGGGATTATCTGTAATCGTTCAAAGTCAGTCCCCAGTACCACAATATCACATCCTGATGCGTATGCCTACAGTATATAAAAAAAAGAAAATTAAAAACACCCCAAAGAAAGCCAAAAACCCCACTCCAAAATAATGTAAAGCTTTATCTACTTACAGCATATCAGTGAAATATGAAACAGTATAGACCACGTATCCTATTCATGTAAAACACTATATAGTCAGAAGAGGTTTTTGCAAAGAACATGCAGATGTCTGCAATTTAAAATCAAGCAACAGAAGTGGCAAAATGCTCTTTCTCCATGCTTACAAGTGCATCATAAGACTTGCATTACAAGCCAAAAGTGGTTTGTTATAGAAAAAACAAAAAATTGAGATAGAAGGACATGTAAAAGAAAAGTAAAAGCATAAAAACCAAACTTATTGCCAACCAGGAAAAAGTAATGTGTTTCTTAGATTGGAGACAGAGACTTTAGAAGTTTTTCTTTTAATTTTTGAAATTTCTGAAAAGGGGGAATAGAATTGAGGAGCTAAAATTTTACTAAAATATTTAGTAAGGACTTTGTACAGGCAAAAATCAAAAGGGTAACAACACAAAACTTAGTTATACAGAAGCAAAACTGTCCCCTCAGACTTGTTGAGTCTCCTGTTATTTGCATGAATTCTATTCTCTCAAGTTTATATTGTCACTGAGTATGTTGATATATCTAACACATTCACAGAGCTAGTTCACTAAGACCTGCAATGCTTGAGTCAAAATTTCTTCCTATCTTCTTGGAAGTTTTATTACATACTGAGTACTGAGATAAAAATAGAGGAAAAGATTAAACACTGGAGAAACTTGTGGAAACAACAGTAAGGAGAATCATCCAATTAGCATAAGAAAATATCATTCAAGGATGAAATTCCTAGAATAAGAAATGCACACTCATGAAGAAGTTAGAAAGATAGCAACAAAATTAAGAGCACAAACAAGTGTTCTGTTAGCAAGAGAATGATAAAAGGATCAAAAATATACCATTTTAATTGACTAAAAGTCTGAAGAGCAGAATAGTATCACAGAAACTCAAGATGCAAGATTTTCATACACTGACAGAAATGTCATGCCTTACAACCAACTCCTCCACTAATTTCTAATATATTAAATAAAAACTATGGACTGGAAAACAAAAGTAGAATAACTGAAAGCTACATATATAAATTTGAAATCGTATGATAATGTTTTCAAGTGTTTTACATGAAGTAGTACTTTTACCAAGACTAGCCAAGACTATCATACCATTACACAGCTTAAAATAAATAAATAAAATGAAAAATATAGAGATTTCAGTCCGAAGACATTTTTCCCCACAAAGGATTAAGTGATGCTTCAAAGAAGAGTCTTAGCCAGAAGACTGCATTCACCAGTCTCAGCCAATATTCAGTTATCACACTGCAACCAGCAGAAAACCAGGCACCACCTCATAATTGAAAATGTTGTCTATAATTCTGCAGACTAAATATAACCATATATTTATGATCATTTATTACTGGTAGGTTTTTGAGCCCCTTCCTGTCCAGTTCCCCCTTCAGCTTCAAGACATTCATGCAGTGCAATTCCTCTTGTCAAAAGAGCAGCATTTATTACTAACTGGCACACTGAACTACAGATCCCAAATCAATCTAAGTGAAAAGTCATTCCAAAAGAGGAGACTGAGAAGTAATTTTTGGTCAAATGTTAAAGTAATTATTTTGATGCGTGTGTTTTTGATGGCATGAACTTCAGACCTGTTCACCACAGAACGTTTTTTTTCTTCAGTTAAAAACAATCTCACCTGGTGACTCACTGGTTAAGTCTACAGTTCACCAGAAAAAGCTTATTCGGAAATATCATATGTCCAATTTTTCCCAAAGCGATTTCTTAGAATTTAGAGTTCTGTATAGAGGCAGTTTTAAGAAAAACAAACAAAAAGAAGTGTTTCCATGTAAAGACATAACACAGAAACCTGTTCAGGATACAGAAAGATGGGGTCTACTGGTGAGGTGATTAATAGATAGTTTATTGCAAAATCAGTCTCATGAAAGGGTGAGACAGAATGGTTGTTATATCCAAAGTTATCACAGTAGAAGCTATACATCATAAAACTGTTATAATGCTAGTCACAATGTCTTTTATAAATTTCTTATCCAATCAGTTACTTCCACAAAACTCGCTAGCATCTCGCTATCACCCTCATAACCAATTGCTAATTGCTACGTTTTACACGATTCTACCGCAATGCATCTTTTTCTATCCAATCATATAACTCTACAAAAACTTACTGTTATATCTTCTACTTTTCAGCAACTCTATAACAAGTCCTATTGCTAAACCTTAAAGTTTTTTTACTATCTTACTTAACATATCTATTTACGTATATAAGGCACATTTCTATTTGCTTAAAACATTTTTTTGCTTAGACTACAAATCTTTATTCTTATTTTGTGTCTATTTCACTATTCTGTTCTAAACTTCCAAGCCTTCTCCAGGGTCTTAGGTCAAACACTGTATCCATTTCTATCTCTGAGCTGGCAAGCTCGAGGACTTGAGAGCTCACTGTGCTTGCATTTCTCACAGAAACCTAGACACAGCTTTATTAAAAATGTATTTAAGATTGAAGTGTCAAAGGTTGTATGAAGCCCACCTGCTGTGTGCATATTCCCCCCCTAAGCCTAAGCACTTCAAAGACTTACTATACTTCTCCCATCTGGTCCTCTCCGTTTCTAGCTTCACAGATAAGCCTGAAATCACCTCCTGCCACCACCACAATCACAGCGTAGAACACAAAGAATGGCTTGGATTGGAAGGGACCTTAAAGATCATCTCATTCCAACTCCTTTGCAATGGGCAGAAATATCTTTCACGACACCAGCTTGCTCAGAACCTCATCCAACGTGGCCTTCAACACTTCCAGCAATGAGGCACCCACAGTGTCTCTGGACAACTATTCCAGTGCCTCATTAACCTCACAGTAAAGAATTTCTTTCCAACGTCTAATCTAAACCTACTCTCAGTCTGAAGCCATTCCCCCTTGTCCTGTCACTACATGTTCTTGTAAACAAACAGTTTCTCTCAATGTTTTTTTGTAGGCTTCCTTCAGGAACAGGAAGACCATGATAAAGTAATCCTTAAGCCCTCTCTCTAGACTGAACTTCTCAGCCCTTCCTCATGGAGAGATGCTCCATCCTTCTAATTATATTCATGGCCCTCCTCCAGATTTGTTCCGTGCCTTTCTTGTGCTGGGTCCCCAGAGCTGGATGCAGGGTTCCAGGTGGGGTCTCACCAGAGCAGAGCAGAGGGGCAGAATCCCCTCCCTCCCCTGCTGCCCACGCTGCTTTGGATGCAGCCCAGGACACGTTTGGATTTCTGGGCTGTGAGTGCTCATGGCCAGGTCATGTCCAGCCTCTCATCCACCAGCACCCCCAAGTCCTTCTCGCAGGGCTGCTCTCGATCCCTTCATCCCCAGCCTGGATTGATAACGAGGGTTGTCCCAGCCCACGTGCCACACCTTGCACCTTGTTAAACCTCATATAAAGCTCCATACTTCCATCATAGTGAGTAGGGGCCAACATATGCAGTAACACATACCATCAGTAGAAATTATGCAATTCATAAGATAACTATTTTAATGAGATCAGTAACTCCATCAGTTTTAAGTCCTCAGTACAGTTGGCATTTTGCACAGAAAGAACTCTGCTGGTAACTATCGAACATTATACACTGGAGACTTGAGGAATCACATATTCATTGACGCATCAGGAAAAAATATTTAAAACAGTTATTATAGAATATCCTCAGCTGGAAGGGACCCACAAAGATCATTGAAGTCCAACTCCTGTCCCTACAGAGGAAGCTCTAAGAATCACACCACATGCCCAAGCGCAGTGTCGAAACACTTCTTGAACTCGCTCAGTCTGGTGCTGTGACCACTTCCCTGGGGAGACTATTCCAGTGGCCAACCACCCTCTGAGAGAGCAACCTTTTCCTAATACCCAGCCTATACGTGCCCTGACACAATTTCAGGCCATTCCCTAGAGTCCTGTCACTGGCCACCAGAGAGATGGGATCAGCCCTGCCCCTACACTTTCCCTCGTGAGGAAGACGTCACAAGGTCTCCCCTCAATCTCCCCTTATCCAGGCTGTCACTGATGACATGGCTTTCCTTCCAGACCCTTCACTATCCCCTTCTGAAGCCCTCTCACAGCTTTATATCCTTCTTATACTGTGCTGCTCAAAACTCACAACCCAGGCTAGCTCCTGCTAACCTGGGCTACAATGGACAAGAGTAGCTCAAAGAAGTATTAAAGCATCCTAGACTTGCTGTTTCCTGAAGGTGCCTCCTTTACAAATATGAATCAAGAACTGTACCTCCTCCTCTCTTCTGCTATGTTTAAAGATCGCTATTATTTTATATTTAATTAATAATAGTAACAACAACTTTATATACCATGTCTTTAAAATATAGAGTTGTCAAACTGGGGATGACCTTTCTGATAAAAACGTGGGGAGTATCTTCTCATCCTAACAGTTTTAGTTCTAACAATTACTTGTAAGTGTGCTTGTAAGAAGGTGAGGGTAAGATGAACGCCCTTTCAAAACCTTGTTTTTAGAAGAAAAATATAACAATTCCACCCTTATGTTCTGGTATTTCTCCACACTACTTGAAAAGACAAGTAGTCTTTTTTTTGAGAGAAAAAAAGCAATCACTTCAGACATCAGTCTGTTCAGACAGATTAGATCATACTTGGTCACACTGGCTTCCCAATGCCCCAATTCCCAATAAGCTGCAGAACCATGGACTAGCTCCTAAGCCTGTAGAACTGATCTATTCCCAAAGAGACAGAAAGGGGAAAAAAAGGCCTTTTCAAAGAGCTTCCAAATATAACTACAGCCAAGCAGAAGGATGATGACTTGGAGGTTATTTTTGATGTTTAGTTAATGTTCGCCTGCAGGAGAACCACTATTTCAAAGACAAAAGACAAGGGATGCAGAGGCTAGGGAAGTTTTATAATGAAATGGAAAAAGTGTCTGAAGAAGAAGGTGACTAAGTTTTCTAGCAAATAAAACTGCAACTGGCTCCCTTTTCTACTGTTGCCCACTGTTCTCATTACTCCTCACACTGACCAGACGCCTTAGGAGGGAAGCTTGTGTACTCCCCTCCTCCTGAGGTGTCCTTCCTTTGGTTCTTTGTAGTCCCCCCTGCAACTCATCCATTAGACTGTATCTGTGCAGAGGTATCAGGTCCTCTTACACACTCACTGGAGCCCAGACTCCAGCTGTAAATGAGGCTCCTAAGCAGCAGTATCTTACTAAGAGGTTTCTCAAATCAACGTGCATAGAAGTAACTGCTGGACTTATTTTACACTTAGATTTTTTTATTGACTGCAGACATATTTTAGTGTAGTATAATAGAAAACTGTACTCAGGAGTAAGAAATATTTTCCAAACTCTAAGAGTGTCTCAGATACAACAAGAATGAATTCTGCCTAGCAGTCACTTTATCTAACCTTTATTGCGAGACTTGTCCATGATAGTTCACATGCCACTCATCTCCATTTTAACATGAGCTAATAAGAGTGCATTTTTGTAAGCAATGGTAACTAAAAAAAAAGGTAATTCCAGCCTTCTCTTAAGCAAAGTGCAAGTGATCCTAGTATAAGAACTTATTGTATGTACCTACATACAAACACACATATATATTTTCATATAAATATATATACTCACTTACCTATATTACTTGGCCATTGGCGGGAAGGGGAGGGGGAGACAGGGAGGGGCATGGCACAAAATTATGTCATACAGTTGGAGAAAAAATTCCTAAATATATATTAATTTTTAAAAAGAATAATATTAAAACCCTAAGACAAGTTTTTGAAGCAAGCAGAGCCTCTACGTCTGATGCTGGCAAGCCATGAAAGCCTTTCACCTTAAGAATGCCCTAGAACATTTACAAGACACTTATCTTTGCACAGTAAGACAAGCAGATAACGTGATACTATCATGTACTTGGAATGTTTATTAAACAATGCTTTGTTCTTCTGTTAGAGAAATAAACAAGATAGAACTAGTTCAAGCTGCAGGACCACGGATCTCACTTGCTGCTGACGTAGCAAACAAGCCTGAAATTAGGGAGCAATGTTCCAGGCCTGTGAAAATAAATATGATTTTGCATTGCAGAAGTGGATTGTCACCAAAATTCTGCCCATTCTTTTAATCCAATGTTGGCTCTTAGTTACCAATCTGAGAATGGTATTGGGAAATTACTCTCAATACAAGGATAGCAAACAATTGGGGGCCTTGACCTCTCACATAGAACAGCACCTCTAACACATTTATTTCCCTTAAAATCAACCTTCTTGACATATTTCTTTTATGTACTGACACACAAAGTTTTTGCTACAGCTTCTGCTACAGCTACATAAGGGCTGACACATTACCTTGGACAACTTGTACAAACTTTATTTAATCTACATCTCTTTCATGAAGGGCAGCTATTATCCATGGCTAAATGCAGTAGAACATGTGTGCACAAATGCATATTTATAACGATACGAATATATATAAACACATCCAAACACATACGGGATGAACATACACTAGAAAGACAATGCACAACTCAGTAAAAGTCAAGACAAAAACTAAAGATAAATCTATGAAGCAGATGATACTGCAGTAACTGCAATATTTTTCTGCTTTGTGCATAGAATGGTCAAAATCAAAACAGTCATCATGACCCACATGATATCTTGCAGAATTATTTTATTCTATTTTAGTATGGTCTCTCTCCATCCCCACTTTTGCATCAGAACTTATACTAATCTAAGTATTCCACTTAAACATCTTATTTAAAATAATTAATTATTTTATGAAGATGTTAAAGCAAATTTTAAGCAATTATATTTCATCATGTTTTGGAAAAAAAATCCAGCTTTTTAATTTGTCAAAAGTACTTGAACTATTATACCAAAACTGTATAATAGTATATGTAAGTACCCAATTGATTTGCCATGAACTTTAAATCATGTTTCACTGAAACTGCACTTTTTATTGATATGTAAAGAAATTTTATCATTTTTAAAGATTAATTTGGTTAAGAAACAAGTAATTTCTTAAGTCCAGAGTACCTTAACTGAAGTATTCTTTCAAAAAAAAAAGAAAAAAAGGAACTCTTGAAAAGGTTCCCTACTAAATCCCTCCCCTTTACTAAATACCAACCAAGAAGCAGGTGACGTAAACAGTTTGATTTCTTGACTGATTCCTATGATAACTCAATTTTCTGGACTACAGATATCCAGAGAGTTCTAAGTGCAAATATTAAGTATTTCCTAGACAGATAAGTAACAACATCATTGAGTCATAGAAATTACTTTTATTTATCAAAAAACTTTGCAGAATGGGAAGCCTTTTTCTATTGCAACCCAGTATCTTTAGAAAACTCAGTGTGGTCTTGACCAAGCTATGAAACCCCACCCCTACCCCAATTTTCCAAGTGCCTTTCAACTTCAGATATTTAGTTCCCAGTTCTATCAATTGTACATAGTAAGTCTCGAGTCCAGAATCAGTTTAATCACACACAGAGAAGGAATCTGTCAAGGAAATATTTTGGTTCCATTGAAACAATCCATGTAATTCATCTTTCTTTCACATATTTTTACCCCTATGAACAATTGCTCTTTTGTGACTTTCATTATCAGTCTTGAGACTTTTACTTGTGAAGTTGCTATTGCTCACAGAGATTTCCCCCCACCCCCTCCAAAATCTTCTGCTACTTTGGAGGGGGGAAATAATGATTACAAAAAAATTTACAGAATCAGAACTGAATAAGCAAAAAAATTGTATCAGTACTGGTTACCCACTTAACTTAAGAACTTAAATACTACTCCAGTAATAACTAGCTCAGAAGAATCCTATGTGATAAACTACAGGAGCTTTTTAAACTTTTACTTAAATATTTCAGATCTGACATGAACAAAAGAAAGCAAAGGATGTCTTCCACTGTGGACAAGTACATGGAAAATAAAATAATTCAGTATCAGGAGAAGGACATAAAGAATAAACAGGTAAATTCTGACATCTGAGGGCCAGGTTCTCATTGATTTAGTGTACCATACATTACTATCACCTGCCCTCAGCAGAGAAACAACAGGCATGCTTCTTATGGTATCTTGATGCTTATGAGCCTTTTTCTACACATGAATAAAAGATGGGCTAAAAACTTTATCAGTGCTCTCTCCAAGGAAGCTTATACTCCACTTTACACTTCGCATCCAAAAAAAAAAAAAACCAAACCCAGAACAACAAACCTGCTTCCTATTAGATATCTGAAACACCTCCTTAAAACATAACAGCACATATTCAAAAAGGTGTATATAATTTGGTGGATACAGGAAGTTTTATACTAATTTTGCTTCAAATTTTTCAGCTTTTAAGAGAAGAATCTTGATATTCTTAGCTTAAAACTGTAATATTTAAAAATACTTCACTTTTAATTTTCAGTGTTGTCTATGAGAAAATACCCTTAAATATACTGTATCTAAAAAAATAAAATTAAAGACCAAGTTCTCCTGTTGGACAAGGACAACTTGTCCTTCCTGTACAGTTCATGACCCTGAAATATCAACTCCTATGTTCTTAGCCACAAAAACTGAAGCATAGAAATTTGATATATTTGTTTTTTTTTTCCTTTTCTAAAATACAATTCAATAGTATTTATTAATGCTTATATCATAATGTCAGACAGGAAAAAATTGTGGTCAGTTTTTCTTCTTGGATTTTCTAAAGGTTGAGTCCATCATCATTTTCCAAAAAAGCAGAAATTAGCTTCAACACCTTTCACTTCTTAATCCTTCTGAGCAATCTTGTTAACTTAAAACAGCATTACAGAATCATTAACAACAACAAAAACAGCCCTGAAGCAGTCGAGGATATTTCTGTTAGCCATTTTAAATCTGAGGAAAAGTAATCCATTAATAACCTTAAGGGGAAAAGGATAATGAAACAAAGATGAATGCAGCGATAGGAAATATTGTTATTACATTTATGTCATGGAAACATTGTTACACTATACTTATATGAAAATAGCTCCTCCAAAAGAGAGACCACAGTAAAGAATATCAAAAATTACACTTCTCAATCATTCCATTCTCTTCAAGAAGAGATTCCTACTCTTCTTATCCACTGAGGACCTCCAAAACTTTACGTAAGTTTGGCTGTAACAGGTATAAAGTGATTCTAGTGATATGAATGACTGGAATTACTTCCCTCAAAAAACAATGTCATCAAAATGACAAACTTTTGACAACACATTTTGAAAGCGTACTAGCATTTATCTGTAAAACAGATTTCCTCGTCTCTTACTAAATGGCTTCCCACCACAGTGGGCCTTTGACATTTCTGGATACATAAAATTAGAGAGTTTGGCACAATTTCATATCTGAAGTCTCAATCGCTGTAGTTTAAGATACCTTCCAACATGAACTTATTTATAGGAAGCAAGGACATGGCCGGACAATACTGCAAACAGACTCCACAGAGCCAAACTAACCCTGGGGAAGCACCTCTGCTCCACTGCCCCGAGCGAAGCCGCAAGCAGCTAGACGAATTTAACTGCGTACACCAGATGGAACAGCAAACAACAAGTTTTCATTCCTGCATTTCCATCTATCATTCCCTTATCAAACTGGAGAGCACACCAGGCTGAAGCTGGGGGCAGCCATAAAAGGTAAGGTTAAAAATAACCCAGCGTGGTGCCCTGAGAAACTTTGCTGCATCTGATTTCATTCCTCTTCAGCCCCACGCGGAGGGAGGGTGGGAAGAAGAGCACAACAAAGTCTGTTTACAAAACAAAAGCAAAAGGAAGGAAAACGCACGCTAATAAAGACTTTGGCCTTTACAACGTATTCAAGTGTTTCCTCTCCACTGTAAGAGCAAACATCGACAGGGAATTCAAACAGGCTTTGAAAACCTCAACAACACTAGGGCTGGGTATTCCAAGGTCTTCCTCAGCTATGCGCAGGAGAGGATTTCAGCCACCTTCCTGACTGCAAGGCAGCGCTGAAACTCCCTTCCAGAGCGAGCCGCACGTCCCGGCTGCCGTTTATGTAATCTTTTATCACCGCCACCCCATCCCCGCGTCCCCGGACCGCCGCTGCCGGCACGTGCCCGCCGCCCCGCCGGCTCCGCGCCCGCCCGGGCC